>CM050164.1:152940141-153290141 GCA_027410445.1 Discoglossus pictus | reverse complement strand
TGTGAGTGAGTATCTGTGAGTGTGTGTCTGTGAGTGAGTGTCTGAGTGAGTGTGTCTGTGAGCGTGTGTGTGAGTGTGTGTGTCTGTGAGCAAGTGCGTGAATTTAAGTCTGTATGTGACTGTGAGTGTGTGTCTGTGGGAGTGTGTGTATGTGAGTGTCTGTGTGAGTGTGTCTGTGAGTGTGTGTGTCTGTAAGCCTGTGTGTGTGTCTGTGTGTGCGCTTTTGCAGCCCAAGGCTACCCCTGAGTTTGACGCGGAGCCCCGGGCGACAAAAGCTCTAGCTACGCCACTTCTGTTTCCAAATCGTGAGTTAAGGCCTTCCTTAATTGATCATGTTCACGCTCTGAAATGCTACTTACGGATGCTTGGTTTACGGTTTAGGTTTTCAGCCAGGTAGCAGCGGGCTTGTTCAATTGCATAACTCTGTAACTGTTGCAAATCTCAAGTCCACAGACTTACGGCCGATATGAAGGCAACGGCAGGCTTGCAATTAAATAGGGGCCCATGTGTACCATGTGCTGGCAAATATTACAAAACAGGTGTTTTTCATTTCAAATTTCAGTTTACATTCAAATAATACTCTAATATTAATTGAGACCTATCTAAATACAATTATGTTCCATCAGATTTGCACATAAGTTAGAATGCTTTTGTTTTAGATTCTACCAATCTGAAGTTCCTTATGAAGATAAAAAGGCCAATTTGGTTTTGTTTTCTTTGTATCCTTTTGAATAACTAAACATGAAAATGAGCAAATGTTATAGAAAACTGTGAAAACCTTTGCATTTTAATGTTTATATACATATTCTCCACTTTGTTTTTTTTTTACATCATTCTGTCTGCTACTTTTTCAGAGAGATGTGTACTTTCCACTAGGCATTTTAAAAGCACTAGCAGTTTCATCTGCCACATTTCAGTTGGGAAGAAAGAAGTTTCCTGTGCATTCAAAGTATTCTTCTACTTTAGTAAGCAGATCAACCGAAACCAACATGGTAGATTTCACAGCAGCATAAATATAAATGCATAAAAAGCTAAAATACCAGAGGCTGCATTATTTTATTATTACATTCTAAAACATGTAGCCCATCTTTAAGTGTAGTTCTTCAAAAGGTTCAGTGTTTGCTCCCTATAATGAAAGCACTCATCCACCTTGCAGGACCATTTGGTGTAGTTTGTCAATTATGTAGCATATTATTTTCCACATAACCCATAAGAGAGAGAAGATTGGGTCTCTCTGAAACTGAATCCCTGTTCACAATGCAGTTAACCATTAGCATTTATATTTATTACGAGTAACTTGCCCGTCAAAAATGATGGGATAATATTCAATGTCCCCCCCCCCTTCCCCTATGTCTCTTACCCCCCTCGCCCTCCCCTGTGTCTCTTTCCTCCTCCTCTCCTGTGTCTCTTCCCTCCCCTGTGTCTCTTTCCCCCATTTGTCTACTTTCTCTCACTCTCCCTCCCCTATGTATCTTCCCCCCTCCTCCCGTGTCTCTTCGCCCCACTCTCTCCCCTGTATCTCTTTCCCCCTCCCCTGTGTCTTTTGCCCCCACTCTCTCCCCTGTATCTCTTCCCTCCTCCCCTGTGTCTCTTCCCCCATGTCTATCTCCCCCACGTCTCTTTCCCCCCTCTTCTGTGTCCCCCCCCCCAATAACTCTCCTAACACCGCGGTGCTGGTGCTGCGCTGTGCGCATGCATGGCTGGGTGCCGCGGTGTGCGCAGCTGGGCACTGCACTGTGCGTTTGTGCTGCTGGGCGCAGCGCTGTAGCGTGTACAAAATTCCGTACAATAGTTTCCGTAGTGCGCATGCATTACTGCATTGAAAGCTAATCCCAAATGGCTCAGTTTAACATATATCTTGCTTAGAGAACAATGAAGAAACAGACATGTTTTTTGCTGTGACCTTTAATCATCATTGTTAATAAATATGAAATTGTAATTGCAATTAGATTCACTTAATTACATGACATTAACTAAATACTTATTTTATCTATTTGTTGAATGTTTGGGTAAAACTGGAATTATATATAAATTTAGAAGTGTGTGTTTGTGTTGCTCAGTCGTTTTCGACTCTCCATGACCTCATGGACCGTAAGACACCATGCTGACCCACTTGGTTTTCATGGCAGAGATACTGGAGTGGGCTGCCAGTTCCATCTCCAGTGGGCCACATCATACAGCTCCTGGTATTCCTAGGTGGTCTCCCATTCAAGTCCTGACCAGGCCTAACCCTGCCTGACTTCATGGTGGTGTGACCTCTTGGTTCCCTGACTGGAATCGAATCCAGGTTGCAGTGATGAAAGCACCGAATCCTAACCACTGCACCACCAGGGAACCCCATATTTAAATTAGTCCTATTAAAATTAGTGTATTTATATGTATTGTACATTTCTATAACATTATTACTGTACACGGTCTGGAATTTGACTGTTTAAGAATTAAAGGATCACTGCAGGTTTGGAAAAATGCTACACATATATGAAGAATCCCCTTCTGGATTGCTATATTGTAGTGGTGAAGGGGCTTGTGTAATGAAGCTGTGAGCTATACCATATATAGTCACTCAAGACGGGCAGGTCAGACAAATAGCGGTCCACTGAAGAAGGAACTGGCAACCCACTCCAGTATCTTTGCCAAGAAAACCATATGGATAAGCACAACCAGAAACATAGATATATATGCGTGGTGTGTTGCATCCAAATGGTCACCAAGAGTCGGACACAACTGAAGAACCACAACAATATTACTGTAAAGCTGGCAGGTAATGTTGCAACGAGAGTTTATCACAATGTTTTTTTCTGCAGTTTATGAGATCAGGAGACTTGAGTAAAGAAATATCATTGTTTCTTATTCTTCCCACAACCTGTGACAACACTCATTTGGCTGGGTGGCACAACACCTTTAATTAGGACATTAACAGTTTTATATTAAACGTAATAATTATTTGTTTTGTGCTTTCTGTTTCACTGAATTGAGCTTTATTCAACCATATGCTTTTAGTTTTTTAATCCAAGATAACTCTTCACTCTATTTATTGGTAGGATTAACAATTCCTGCAGTATTATTTAGCTAGTGCGTACTATAAAAGCTTTATGTGAGTGATTCAGGAGCCAGACCTGCACTTGGGATTCCCCTAATGTACTACACTTCCTGGAAAGATGTCCATATATAGTGAGAGATCCAGTGTAGACTTGACTATGTTTCATCTATACCAATTATCAGGCAGGTTATTCAGTGTTTTTCTAAGTATACGTTCCATTTAAACATGTTCATTTTAATAGCATTGTGCTAATAAATTAGTTTTAGCAGGTTTATGAGCACATTATTACGTTTCAAAGGGGGAGGGAGAGGATCTACCCAGGAGGCTATCTTCATTTTCCTGACTGGTCTAGGTTTGTGTGCAGTGCCCACTATACGAAAAAGGCAGATCAATTTGTATCAGGACAGCCTCCCGGCAGGTCCTCTACTACGTCCTGGACACCTGATAGGGTCAGAGAGAAGTAGATCTGATCTTGCTAAAGTCTTCAACACTAAAGTTAAAATGTAAGTGTTAACGCTACATTGAAATCTGTTTCCTTTAAATATTTTTTTAAATTTCTAATTAGTTATTAAAGTGAAACTCCATTTTATGAGCATTACTTTATTTCGTCAATTGTTCAAGCAAAAGCCATGGCATTAATCTTTTCAAATATGTACCACTACCCACCAGTATTTTTAATGTCTAGAATGGGATGTGGGTGTTGGGAATCCCTAGTGCAGATCTTTTTCCTGATCACCCACACAGTGTATTTAAGGGACAGTATACGTAAGTATCTTGTGTATTATATTACCTACTTATTTCTATTCAAATGCATATAGTAATTGATTACCACACAAGTTGTATATAAAGTTACAAATTTGCTCACAAATATAGTTTTTTTTATGTACACCTGGGAATGCTAGCAAAGTCAATACATCTGTAATAGTAATAGTGATACTGATTAATAAAGTATTTTCTCATTTGAAGATTGCTTAGCTAGAATATGTACCCGTGATGGATGTATAATATAAACTTACTAACACACTAATCAATATATTTGATCAGGGGTCTACAACCTGTGACTGTCTCCGTGTATCTCTCATTATATCTGTCACTCTGTCCCTTTATACCCTTTTCTCTCTATAGAGTATATCTATCTTTCCCTCTATCTCTTCTTCTGTCTCTTTCTCTCACTCTCTCTCTGTCCCTCTTGTTTTCTGCCTGCATCTCAAAACACAATCTCCCCCCCCCTCTGTCACTGTCTCTCTCTCTCCCTCCATCCTCTCTCCTTTTGTCTCTTGCTCCATACTTAGTCTCTCACTGTATATCTTTTTATCAATCTTTTTCCCTTTATATCTCTCTCTCTCTCTTTCTGTATCTCTCAAATTGAACATTAAAGTTCCCATTTCCAAACTATTTATACATTATCTTGTTTCACTTGTTTTATCAGCATTTTATATTACACATATATTTATTTTTTTGCGTTGAATATGCTACTCTTATATTTTATTAAACCTTAGATTATGGGGTCTAGGCCTATTTGAGGACCCTCGGGGCCAGACATATTTTAACATGTTGCTATGAATCTGTTTAGACATGATTTGAATGAACATTTTTATACGTACACATGGAAAATGATATATTAAGATATATATATATATATTTTTTTTTTCAGCATAGGAGAATCAGCTTTCTAGTGGTATGTTTGTTATATGTATTGTATGTAATATTCAAAATATATAATGTTATATATTCAGTAAAAATAAACATCCTTAATTTTGAACTCTATGGTTTTACTGAAACAAATCTTATATTAAACTGTTAATGAAAGTCCTGGGTCTTCTGAAAAAGCTGATAGCAAATATATATAAATACCCACCTCATGCTTATGCAGGGGAAAGGGACACAGATTTGGTGAAAACTAGCCTTCAGCATCATTTAGACTTCATTAAAGTATGAGAAAATAGATTTTGAATTTTCTTCATTATTTTTTTTCATTATATAGTTTAATTAATTGTATTATAGTTATTTTATTTTGGAAATGTAATGTTGATATTGCTGTCAGCTCTTTAGTCAATTTAGAATATAGAGTTGCCTGTCCTGTTCACTTAATGAGCCTTAACATAGTTACTGCTCAGACTGCAGCAAACCACTGTACTACAATGCAGGATAGATAGATAGATACACAACTTTATGTGAGTACAATCAAATCATCCTATACATGTGAAGGTTCTCAAAGGGCTAGCACACATTGGTGTGTAGGACACAGACAGAAAGATATACAGAAAGGTCGGTCTGTAAAGCAGGATACAGCATCCTGAAAGGCACAACAATGAAAACATGTTATCTCCATTTCCACACATCTGCCAGAAAAGTCCCTTGACATGAATAATCCTAGTAAAGATTTTATATTCCTTTAATACTCCTCCAAAGAGCCATAAATACACATTTATGATTTTATGGTAACAAGATCTGAACCAGGCCCGGGACCAAGATATCTGGATGGAGTCCTGGGCTTCTTCATCAAAAAAATCTCTAAACTAAAGCATATTAGAAACTTCTTTCAAAGTGCTTCATAGTATTTATCTTACTCCTTCCAAATTAAGGTCCCTATGCTAATCCTGGCAAAAGCAATTACAAATGTTGTAATAGCACAGAAAATCCTACCTATCTATGCTATTCCCAGTACCTAAAAAAATATGAGAGAACTGCTGCGAGTGGCTGCTGCACAACAAAGCCAAAAATCATGGCACAAATCTCCACTGATTTTTGCACTGACAAAAAATGATGAGTTACTCCGTTAGACTTTTTACAATCATTTGCAAACCAATGTAGTGCTGTAACTGCATACAAATGAAGAAAATATTACCGGTTCCAAGGACCACTCACAATGTATAATGTATTATTATGTCCATCTATTAGACAAGATCTTGGGTAACACAAAACCCAGTACTCATGCGGGTAATACATTTCAGGAAAGCCACGTTGCCTAGGAACAAATGCTATAGTGCATTGTCTATATATACAGTTGTGCTCAAAAGTTTGCATACTCTGGAAGAAATTGGAAAATTTGGGCATTTATTTTGAAAATATGGCTGCTTATGCAAAAAAAAAAGTATTTTACCTTGTTATGCAGGTCTTTTAAAATATCTTTTCTGCTCCCCATGCCTCAGTATCTAGCCTGCGCAGTGGACCCATGTCAGAGCTAACAAACTCATAGACTATTTATACACAGACACTAATTGCAATTTAAAAAGCCACGGGGTGGGGAATTATCCTTTAATTGCCAGTTTTACCTGTGTATGTCACCTTTTGTGTCTGTAACAAGGCCAAACATTCAAGGGTATGTAAACTTTTGATCAGGGCCATTTGGGTGATTTTTTCACAACTATGTGATAATAAGTGGCTTCATATGATCACTATCCTTCATTAAAATATATATATTTTTTTGCATGATTAGTCATATTTTCAAAATAATTTCGGTCAGGGTATGCAAACTTTTCAGCACAACTGTATATATTTTAATAACTCTAAATATTTTTTTTTATATATTGAAGCTATTATTGCAATTGTCACATTTATCTAAAGTTGTAAAATAAAAATTAGTCAAAAGATAATATATTTATATCTAAATGTATTACTGTTCCTTGCCGCAGTTACGGCACTTGGTTTTGCTCATTATAATAATCCTGACACTCTCAATTACTATTGACTCCTAGAGCCCTTTCTCATAGGTAACGCTTGGTTTGGGCACACCCTACACTAAAATCCCTTGCGGCGAAGGAAGGATTTACGAATGTGGGCTAAATGCTGTAATGCTGGAAAGCAAAAGATTAATATCAAGGTGTAACATGGAGGAAAAAAAGCTCTTGCAGCCGATTTATCGATGTGCTACAGTGTACATCACCCACCTTACATAGGCCCTTAATTCCTGGAAGACCTCTATAAGCCCCTTTTGCTTCAGGGGATGACTGGAAAGAGGAACTTCTATCCACACATGGTGGTTTTGCTAAAAGGTATCCAAACTCTGGAGATCAGTACTAAAACTAATCAATCAGACCCTGGATCTAGATCTTACCCCAGAAAGGGGAATATGTATTTTAGGTACACTAGTCCCAAGCCTTACCAAAGTCTGCAACAAATTAATCCAATACTTCATGCTGGCTACAAAAAGCCACATAGCTAAGCAATGGGAATCAGATTCACTAAATATAACTGCAGTTAAAAATACATTGAATTACATTCTCAACAATGACCGAATCACACATATATTAGAAGACTCCATGACATCAATCTATAAGGTCTGGCTCACCACAACTCACCTCCTAATATTTTGTAAAAGGATAAAATAATAAAAAAAAGATAATATAATTAAACAAGAGAGTAGATGGAAACTCTTCGGGGATGGAATCCCTATATATAACTCTACTACTGGATGGAGTTTGGAGCCTGTGGTCCCACCCTTGGTAACAGCCCATGAGATATAAGAAGATGCAAACGATATTAACTTAATTTCTCTCTCAGATAGCTTACAAGTTGAGAAAAAAAATGATAATGGAGAAGAAGAGTATTTGTTTTATTTTATTATTAATAAGTTTGTTATTGATGTTACTCTTTTGTTTTAGTTGAGTTCTTTTATTTTGTTCTTCTTAGCCTTATTTTATATAGTTCATACTTCTTTTATATCTACGTTGGTTAAAGTGAATTTTTAAACTATTACTTGAAATTATTTAAAAAGAAAAACAAGTAGAAGAGATGTTTGTATATCAATGTGAAGATAACAATGACTTAGACTCTTATTAATTGTTTTTTTTACAAATACTGATTATTTTATTTATCATATTTAATGAATATAAAACATTGTTGTAATTTGAAATATTTATTCTCTAATAAAACTTTCCGTAATTGAATCTGAAAGTACTGGTGCCGTACACCACTTAAATGTTAGGAAATGGGTTCTTACTAGTTGCCTTGTGCAAAGAGACATGAACAACTGGATGAATTTTCATGGTAGGAGGTAACTACAGTTTAAAAGTAACATTATTAACCTTTGCCATGATATGATAGGGGCCGATAAACTTTGCAACCAATTTCTTGAATGGGCATGGAAGGGAAGGTTAAATCCGTGTGTAGACAATCACACAGAATACTGCCCACCTTGAAATAGGTGCTTGTCCTTGTAAAAAGTCAACATATGGCTTTGGATATTTTGGATAGTATGTTGCAAAGTGAGGAACTGGCTTTAAGTTGTTATACACAACATTATTTAGAGAAAAGAGCACTAGTAATTCTAGTGTCCAACCTACTAATGTTTGTTTATGTAGCCAGAAGGCCAATGATACTGGACTCTTAAAAAATACCTTTTATTCTTATACATTAAAAAGACTATATTAATATTGTAAAAATCGTTGATTAAAAAATAAAACGAAGAGTTGGACCCTTAGGTGCTCTCAATTAGGGCTTGTGACAATCCTTAGTTGTCTGATATCATAATATTTTATCTGCGGTTCAAATGTGTGGCTTCTGAAATGGGGTCAAGCTGAATTTTCAGTTATAATCAGGCGCAGGGAACATCCAGCTAAATACTGGACATATTTATTATATCACATCAAGAATAGTAATTCTAACACTAAGCTAGGTCCAACCCACCTTGCCTTTACTAGGAGCTCTGTACACTCTTCATATTTTAAGTTGTTATAACCACACATGTACTAAAGCAGGAAAATTGATATTACATGCCTGAAGGCAAATAACATTTATTTTTATGCTAGCATGTACAGTATTATTATATGCAAACTTTGTCAAAGAAAGTAATTGCAGCAAATCATTCTGAAGAGAGGAAGTAAAACATCTCAAATACTGTTCCAATATTTGTTCAGAATGTGAAGATGGGCGTGGGGTGGCATTATATACCAGTTAACCATGTTGATACAATCCATTGGGTTTACAAAAAGGCTTGCCCCACAGATAACTGTAATTGAATGCAAGGAGATGTATGGATCCATTCAGTGCAAGAAGGAACTAGGTGAAAGAATTGACTGTTTCTTGATTGCTGTCTTGCAAGGGTCCATTTGTAGAACTTATGATAAATACCAAAGGAATCTACTGTAATAGTCTCAAAGACACACCTCTCCAATTTCACATAGTGCCAATATCAGGTTTAAAGGCTTTCTTCCATTTGTTCCTCTCCTTAATGCATACAAGATTATAGGCTTCACATAAGTTTAGCTTAGTATTTAAGAGGGTCTCAATGTACCAGTTTTCTACTTTGCAAAGAAGATTGGAGCTCCTGCAGAAGACGTTGAAGAACAAATGAACTCTTTCTCCAGGTTTTCTTCAAAGTACTCTGCAATTCAGGTTCAGCAAGTGGGCATATTGGGCCCAAAGTAATCTTACCACGTGGACTCAGATCATTTGGACAATCATAGACCCTGTGAGGTGGCAGAACATCTGCTTCTTTCTTATCAGCAAAAGTCTGATACATGGCTGGTAACTGCAAAAGATCTGTATTGAAACAGGAGAGGGTATTATAGTAATTGTCACACCACATGGGTGAGGGGACCAAGCACACCCCAAACTCTCCTGCCTTAACTTACAGGAACAACCCCTGGTGAGCTTTTGGATTTCTCAGCGCTCAGCCTGCTTAGTCAGCTCAGGAACACCACACACCAGGACCTAGGAGCACAGGAGCAAACAATTGTCCCTTAGGATAGGACCAGCAGGAACACAGGATAAAAGCAAGCTTAGTAAAAATAATAAGTAATGTCTTCCCTCCTGAATGACACCATGTCACAATCTACTTCTTGATTGAGCTTAAAAACATCCTAAATCAATCCTACCCAGTAGAATTGCGAGGTCCGTTGTATCCCTGCTAGAGGATATGGACCAGTATCAGGACAATGGTCACCTAGGAGCACCAACAATACCACAGGAAAGCAAGAACTGTAAAAGTTACCAACTGCAGCTATAAAACTTGCTAAAACTCAGGCAAACCTGTAAACATTACAAGTGTAAATCAGATGACGAAATTGTCATAAAGTTGCAGATTTATTTGTCAGCATATTTTGTGACAAATATGTTTTTTTTTTTTTTTTTTAATTATTCTTTATTTTCCAGTAAGCATATACAAAACAAAAATATATCATAATACATTCTTGTCAACTCTGTTACATAGTTAAACAATCATTTACTTAAAACCACATCGTTATTCACTCACATTCATCCCTCCTTACATTCTGGAAGAACTGCACTCTTACTAGTCGTTCAATAATTCCTGTCCCATATTTTCCACCTCAGTGGATCTGCTCTAATTAACCCTTTTTGTGCATAATTTACCTCTAACTCTCTAATATGCTTTATTTTCCAGATGATATCAGAAAATATGGGGGGGGAACTATCTTTCCATTTCTTTATTAATACATTTTTAGCTATTGAAAAGATGATAATCGCCACTGCTCTGTTTTCAGTTGGTATCTCACTTGGAAAAATGTGTACATTCTCCCTTAAAAGGGAGTTAATTCCCTATTAGCTTGTCCAAAAGTTCGTAACAGCTTTCCCAAAATTGTTTTATCTTGGGACAATCCAATAACATGTGTAATAAGTGAGCCTGGTTACCACATTCCCTCCAGCACAATTTATCTGCGGGGGAATGGGAAATTTGTGCCATTTTCATAGGGGTCATATACCAATTATTGATTATTTAAAAAAATGATTCTCTGTATGCTGTTTGTTTGATAAATCTGTTTGTCCATTTTAATGCTGTGTCCCAATCTGTTTCATTTATTTCAAGTTTTAGGATTAGTTCCCATTGGATCATGCCATTAGATTTGGACTGCTCTCCGGCCGATCTTATGATGTTAAAACATTTAGATATTAGATGTTTTTTCTCGGACTTGAGGAGGATTTTTTCCATGGGATTTAATTCTTTATTGCTTTGGAAATATACCTTGGTTATGTCACAGGAAGTTCTATATGCTGCATATGCTAACCATCCTTCTCCTGAGATCCCAAACTTTTCCTTAATTTGATCGAAAGGGGCGATCCGCCCATTAATCACAGTGTCTCTTACCCGACTTAATCCTTTCTTCTTCCAGTCTTTAGTAATACTTATCATATTTAAATGTATTATCGCGTCTAACGGAGTAATAATACTACCCCTGGGAATTAATTTATATTTCCTATTAATCTGTCTCCCTATTGCTCTTCTTGGTTTTTCTCACCTCCCGCTATCCCCTTGCTTTCATTCTGGGTTTGGGTGGAGGAAGGGGAGAGGGTAGGTAATTGGCACCGGAGGGTGGCAGAGGAATGGGAGGAGGGAGAGGGTTAGAGAGGGGTTAAAGTTAGATAATACAGTTCACAGAGGGTGCTAAATTAAGGTATTTTGATAAGAAAGGTATATATAAAAGGCAAAATATAAGAACGGAAATATATCTAAAAGTTACCGTTGTCTCCAAAAGAATCCGCCAACTATTTCCAAACAACGGTCGATTCCCTGCTGAACAGAAGTTTGGAAAGGCTTTATAAGAGCCTCTTCTGTTCTAATTGTATGAATGCTAGTATGAATGGAAGTAAGGAAGATTTTGTACTCTGGTTTCATAAAGTCATAATGGGATATGTTGTAGATGTAGATAAAGGGCCAATAATAATTTACTGCTTTTCTTAATGTCTTTAAAAATACTTAGTTGGAATGTAAATGGTTTAAATTCTCCTAGTAAAAGGAAAACTGTCCTCAGACACTGCAGAAAAGAGAAAGCAGACTTGATATTGCTTCAAGAGACACACTGGGGGAAAACTAAGATTCCAGGTTTTGCGACAGGCTATTTTGATTGCAGTCATCACTCAATAGGAGAAAAGAAAAAGAGGGGAGTTTCAATCTTTTTTTCTAACAATTTAGAAATAGTAGAAACATTATCACTAATAGACCCGGATGGCCGATACATTTTATGGAATGGTCAGATTAATAAACAGGAAATTACAATAATAAATATTTACGCGCTGAATGAGAAACAAGTAAAATTTTTAAAATTAATAGGCAATTTGATTAGGAAGTTCGCCCAGGGAGCGCTGGTGACAGCAGGCGACTTTAATATGATCTCAAATATAAACCTAGACAGGTCAATAAAACCGGCACATAAAAATTTAAGTAAAGTAAATAAAGAAGCGCAGATATTTACGAAATGGATTATTAAAAAACATTTATTTGATGCTTGGAGAGTCCAACATCCAAACCAAAAGGAGTTCTCTTTCTACTCTAACCCACATAATATATATTCACGAATAGATTTAACACTTGTAAACTCTCAAATTATAAATAAGATCACGCACACTGAAATAGGTAAGATCGTCACTTCGGATCACGCATACGCGATTTTAGTAATATAAATAAATAAAGTAAAACGGGAAAGACCACAATGGAGACTAGATGACACGATAATAAGAATGGAAAAAAATAAAGAGTACTTAAACAAAGAAATAGAGAGTTTTTTTTATATAAATATTCACTCGGTCCCCTCACACTGTATGATTTGGAACACTCAAAAAGCTTTCACAAGAGGGCTTATTATTAAACTTAAAGCCCAACTGATTAAACAAAGAGGAACCCCTTTAAAAGAGTTATATATAGAACTAAACAAGTTGGAATCCAAATACATTCTGGATCCACAGCAACAAATAATGGCAGAGATTAAAATAACACGAAACAGAATAAATAAGATCAATCAATTAAGATCAGACAGAGAAATATGGCGCTATCAACAAACTTACTATCATCAAAATAATAAAAACAGCAAATTACTAGCTTTACAAGTAAAAAAGAAAAAAGAAAAAAAAAGAATAACAGTTATTAAAGAGGAAGGAAGATATATCTCTTCCCTGCAGGAAATTGGACAAGCCTTTACTAGATATTATAAGGAACTCTATAATTTGGAAAAATCAGCCCCCCTCTGTAAACCGGAGGTGGAAGAAATACAAGCATTTTTAGATGAGATACAACTGCCCAAATTATCGTTAGAGGACCTAGCAGAATTGAACAAACCAATTACAAACCAGGAAGTACTACAAGTGATTAACCAATTAAAACCTTACACATCTCCAGGTCCAGATGGATACACTAATCTCTTTTATAAAACATTCTCACAAATTCTGAGTCCCCATCTCACGGAAGTATTTAATGAAATTAAAACTTTGGGAACTATTCCATCGGAAATGACAAAGGTAGCACTGATTATGATCCCTAAGGCCAACTTAGACACACAATCCTGTTCCAATTACAGACCCATTTCTCTTTTAAATGCAGACACTAAATTGTATGCGAAGATCTTGAGTCTTAGAATACAAAAATTTATAGGAAAACTAATCGCAATAGAACAAATGGGATTTGTGACAGGCAGACAGGGAACAGAGAATATCAGAAAACTTATGAATTTGGCTGAAATTGCAAGACTAAATAGTGCCCCCACCCTATTCTTGTCTTTAGACGCGGAAAAAGCGTTCGACAGAGTAGGGTGGGAGTACATGAAATTGGTGTTGTCTAAATATGGCTTTGGGGAATTTGGGGCTAAGGCAATAGGGGCCCTTTATAGATCCCCGACAGCAGAAGTAACCGGTATAGGGGTTAAAGTAGACCCTTTTGAAATTACAAATGGAACTAGACAGGGTTGTCCCCTCTCCCCTACTCTGTTTGTATTAATGATAGAACCTTTGGCGGAAGCTATCAGGTCATCCCTACAAATTCAGGGGATTAGAGTGGGGGAGAAGGAACATAAAATTAGTTTATATGCAGACGATGTAGTACTATCTCTTACCTGTCCTGAAGAATCTCTCTATTATTTAGCAAAAATAATAGACAAATACAGCAGAGTGTCTTATTATAAATTGAATTATAAGAAATCCGAAATACTTTGCTTCAATGTCTCCAAGAGACAGCAATCTCAATTAAAGGCCAATTTTCGGTATGACTGGGAGTCAAACTCAATTAAGCACCTAGGAATTATCTTCCTGGGAAACATACAGAAAACAGTAGACAGAAACTACAAAGATTTACTGTTCAAATTTCGGAACATTATAGATAATTGGCGGAAAAACAGATTCTCTTTTTCAGGTAAAATGGCAGTAGTTAAAATGATGCTACTTCCCAGACTAAATTATATTTTAAGGTGTATCCCCTATAAGATCCCCAGAGGTTGGTTGAATAAGTTACAACGAGTAATAGATGTGTTTATACACCACTCTAGTCACATAAGAGTTAAAAAAAAACCATGGGAAGAAGCTTTCTAAAAGGAGGAATCGCTTACCCTTTAGTACAACCATACCAGGAGGCTAATTGTGTAGCACATACCTTGAAATGGTTAGAAACATCACAGACACTACCGTGGATAGAAATTGAAAAATCTTTAAACGTAAATTACCATCTATCAGCTTTAGTTTTTGGGATAAAACCAGCTAACAAGGATCTAGCCGCAGGATCAACGGTTATGAAAGAGATCTTAAAAAATTGTGACAAATATGTTTTTAATATGTTTTATTACCATTTTATTCACAGCAACAGAATGATTTCATGGTTTAGATATAAGATAATTGGCAGGTTGTTTTGTTTTCTTATTAGAGTTCTCTATCCATAACCTTATCTTTCTGGTTAAATAAAAAGGAACATTGGCATGGGATAAATTGGGGCAAACCAAGGACAATGGGGAATAAAAAAATAATATTAATTAAAAAAATAATTAAATAAAATGTATTTCTTATCTTTGTGATTAGTGGTCAGAAACAGTGGGATAGTTTCTTGAGTAACAAGCCCAGATCTGATGTGAGTTCCATCAGTCACTTTTACTGGTATTGGCACAAACTTGGCAACACAGGTTATGCTGAAGTTAAAGCAGGAATTAGCTCCAGAATCAAATGCTGTTAGGGCTTATATCATTTTCTGTCCCACTGTAATGATACATTAATGCAGAAATTAAGTCTTGGTAGAGACAACATGAGAGGAATTACAGAAACAGAATGCTTACCACCTCTGGATTTACTACAGCTAGGACAGTCCCACAGGTAATGTCCAGCTTGCCCACAATATAGACATACATGATTAATTCTTCTGAAGTCCCTAGCTTAGCGGTCAAAGGTCTTCTCAAGACTCATAGTTGCAGATTTTTAGGAGTTGACAGGACTTAAGTGTTTGGGGCAACCCTCATACTATGGGGCAAACAAAAAGCCAGGCATTTCCTTTTCAAGTTTTGTTCCTTTAGGTGGCTTGCTATCTGCACTACTAAAATGGACATGGCTTCAAAGGTGGTAGGCAAATATAGTCATGTTAATTCAGCCATGAGGTGTTCAGCTACCCAAGCCAAAAATAGCGAAGTAATGCAGGTTTGTTGCACTAGGTATATGTAGACCATCTATGGAATGCCACCAAGTCCTCTGCCCTTGGCATAAGTTGCACAGTCCCATTTCAGTTGAAGCAGTATTATAGGGGCCATAGATAGCCCTATAGTATCCCGGAAAGTCTGGAGTTTATCCAAAACTTGACTTTGTGTTTCCAGGGAGGTTGTGAGCCCATATGATGGGTTCTCCCCGAAGAAGTGTGATGATAGTTCTCACTCGTACAAAATCCATAGCATAGGTGTGATGCTTGAGGAGGAACTTCAGCCGACAGGTATTGCAGAACCCCTGTACAAAGTTCTATCTCCATTGAACTTCTCATGGAGCGGCATTTGTGGTTTAGGCATTTGTGATTAAGAAGCTTTGGATGTTGCTGACTCTGGGCCTGCTGCTTAAAGGTGGGCTAGTCAATTTTGCAAGTCCAACAGCCATTGTCAGAACCTCCATCTGATAGATCAATGAGGAATCAGATGACAGAGATCCCTCAGGGGCATCAATTTTCTGGAGGCTCAGTTGTGTTGTAATGATGTAGCTCACTAAACCAAAGTCGAGGAGAGGAGAAAAACGGTAAAATTATTAAACAAAATGATTATGTCAAGATCTAGAGAAATCAGCCAAGGGTCATACGTGAGGAATCAGCAACAGCAGAAGAGCTGAGTAAAAACTACTTACGCTATTTACATTTAGTCTGCAGGTCCATCAGCAGGTGTAGGTGATTATGTACTTAGTTACATAGTTACATAGTAATTAAGGTTGAAAAAAGACTTTCAGTCCATCAAGTTCAACCTGTTAAGATCTCCTCTGATCTGCAATATGCGGATTAGTTATTAATTAAATTATTGATTAAATTATTATTAATAGTATAGTATTGGAGGATGAATAAAGAGTTAGTCCATCAAGTTCAACCTTTTTAGATCTCTATTGATCTTTTTATTGTGGACTATTTATTATTATTGTTAATTGTTAATTGATCCAGAGGAAGGCAAACAGAAAAAAAAAAAACATTGAAACTTTGCCAATTGTCTCATAAGGGGAAAAAAAAGCAAAATTCCTTCCTGACCCCAGAAACTGGCGATCAAATTTCTCCATGGATCAATATTCCTTGCTAGTTATCTAGGATAGCCTTGAATGCCCTCTTTATTCAAAAATATATCTAACCCCTTTTTGAAGTTGTCTATCGAATTCGCTGTCACCACCTCCTTTGGTAGAGAATTCCACAGTTTAACCACCCTAACTGTGAAGAACCCTTTTCTTTGTTTAAGGTGAAATATTTTTTCCTCTAACCTCAAAGGATGTCCTCTTGTCAGTTGATAATCTCTTGCTACAAAAAGTTAACTTGACAAAGCCTTATATTGACCCTGGATGTATTTATATAACGTAATCATATCTCCTCTTAGACGCCTTTTTTCTAGCGAAAATAAGTTTAATTTTGTTAGTCTTTCTTCATAACTTAGCCCCTCCATTCCCCTTATTAGTTTTGTAGCCCTTCTCTGTACTTTTTCCAGCTCTAAAATGTATTTTTTATGAGGTGGTGCCCAAAATTGTACTCCATATTCCAAATGAGGGCGTACTAGAGATTTGTATAGTGGCAGAATTATATCTTCTTCCCTGGCTTCTATACCCCTCCTAATACATGCTAATATTTTATTTGCCTTTGCAGCTGCTGCTTGGCTTTGAGCGCTGTTAACTAGGTGGTTGTCCACTAGTACTCCCAAATCCCTTTCAATATCTGATACCCCTAGATTTGCTCCATTAAGTTTATAGATTGCTTGGCTATTGTTCCTTCCCAAATGCATAACCTTACATTTATTTGTATTAAATCTCATCTGCCATTTAGCCGCCCATTTCTCTAATTTATGCAAATCCTTTTGTAGGGAAAGTACATCATTATCTGATTTTATTACCTTGCACAACTTAGTGTCATCAGCAAAAATGGAGACACTACATTTGAGTGCTACCTCAACGTCATTATTAAATATGTTAAAAAGGAGAGGACCTAATACTGAACCTTGAGGAACCCCACTTATCACATTAGACCAATCGGAGTATGTTCCATTTACAACAACCCTTTGCTTCCTGTCTTTTAGCCAGCTCTCGATCCATGAGCAGATATTTACTGCAATTCCTGTATCCCTTAGTTTGCTCACTAGTCTTCCATGTGGCACTGTATCAAATGCCTTTGAAAAATCTAAAAAGACTACATCCACTGAGTTGCCCTGATCCAAGTTCCTACTAACCTCCTCATAAAAACTAATTAGATTGGTCTGACACAACCTTTCCTTCATAAATCCATGTTGACTGCTACCTATGATCCTGTTCAAATAGACATATTCTTGTATTCTGTCCCTTATTAACCCTTCTAAAAGCTTCCCAACTACAGAAGTGAGGCTCACTGGTCTATAATTCCCCGGATTTGCTCTAGATCCCTTCTTAAATATAGGTATCACATCTGCTTTTCTCCAGTCATCTGATAGAGACCCTGTAGTGAGTGGGTCTTGAAAGATTAGATATAATGGTTTGGCTATTACAGAACCCAGCTCCCTCAGTACCCTTGGATGTATTCCATCAGGACCTGGGGCTTTATTAACATTTATTTTCTCCAACCTCTTTTGTATTTCTTCCTGAGTTAACCAATTATTTAGTAAAGGTAGTGTAGCCCCATTATGTTGCGGTGTCCCAACCACTGGTACCTCCCTTGTGTAAACCGACGAAAAGAACCTATTTAGCTCATCTGCCTTTTCCTGGTCACTAATTATCAGATGGCCTGTGTCACATTGTAATGGTCCTATCGATTCCTTCCTGGCCTTCTTCCCATTAATATATTTAAAAAATATTTTAGGGTTAGTCTTACTTTCCATTGCAACTGACTTCTCATTTTCTATTTTAGCCAGTCTAATAGCCCTTTTGCAAGACTTGTTGATTTCCTTATAGTCACGTAAAGCTGCCTCTGTTCCCTCCTTCTTGTATAATTTAAATGCATGTTTCTTTTTCCTCATCATGATCTTTAAGTCATTGTTAAGCCACATGGGATGTGATTTACTCCTATTCATTTTATTTCCATATGGTACATGCTGATGAGTATGTTTATTTAGTAAGGATTTGAATGTTGTCCATTTATTTTCAGTATTCTTCCCTGTAAGTTCTTTGTCCCAGTCTATATGTTGTATTGCTGCCCGTAGCCCATTAAAGTTAGCCCTTTTAAAATTTAGAGTTTTTGTTGGCCTCTTACAACTCTGTTTTTTGTATTCAATCTCAAATGAGACTGTGTTGTGATCACTGTTCCCCAAGGGTTCCCCTATTTTTACATTTGATATTATATCAATATTACTTGTGATGACTAAATCCAAGATGGCCCCATTTCTAGTAGGTTCTTGTATTACCTGGGCCAGATAATGATCCCTGAGTGTACTCAAGAACCTGCTCCCATTAGCTGAGCTGCTGGTCTCGTTTATCCAGTTTATATCAGGGTAATTAAAGTCTCCCATTATTAGAACTTGCCCATGCTTAGCTGCATTTCCAATCTGTAACAATAATTGTATTTCCTCACTTTCAGCTATATTTGGGGGTTTATTGCATACTCCCACCAATATGCGTTTCGAATTAGCTCCTCCACTATTTAGCTCAACCCACAAGGATTCAATGATGCCGTTAGTTCCAGCATAAATATCTTCTCTGACTATAGGCTTAAAAAACAATTAATTATTCTAGTAAATAGAAGCTAAGTATAAAAAGAGTTCATCGCAAAATCCCAGTGGCTCACTCTTTTAACTCATGGGTCTGGCAGCACATCATCTCAGGTTTGAATCCAGGGGCGGCCTTGACACTTATAAAAGTACTAGCGACTTGCCCGTCAAAAAATGACGGCAATGAGATGTGTATGTTTGTCAATTTGTTTGGTCGGTAATATACGTATTTGACACTTGTAACCTTTTTCTTATGTCGAAAGAAGTACAATTATTATATTAAACATGTTTATTTTGTAACATTGTATTTTTTTGTTGAGGAACTATTGAGGAAGTGTTTTTGTTAGTAAAACTGGTAACATTTGAATGTAAGAACAGTTGAACATTAGATTAATGAGTATTGTAAACTTGAGATAATGTTTTTTTAACATGCAACTTGTAGATTAAGAACTGTTAACCAAAATATATATTGAAGCCAGAGAAAGGGAAACAGTAAAAACCCTCCTTGAAACGGAGCCAATTGTATCAAAGCTGGAAAAAAATGAATTCCTTCCTGACCCCATTAACTGGCGATCAGATTACTCCCTGGATTAATATTTAACATGAAATACAACATTTACATTGTGTAGGAAAATGTCCTTGTGCTGTTAACATCAAGTTTCTAATATATATAACTAACCAACTTTAAAGTATTTCTTGTAAAACTTATAACGTTATAAACAGTAACATAATTAATTAACATTTGAACGTAATTTTTTTGAAAATGCAAGTGTTTTGTGGGGCTAATCATGCATAAACAGTACTTCCATGAATTAGTAATGAGTTATTTAGTCATTGGTGGTTTTGAATGGTTCACATTTGTTTGTTGGTGTTGTAATAGTTTAAAATGGCACAAAGAGATTCCTATGTGGAAGAGTGGTTCTCTAAAAAGAGAACGCAAGACATTAAAGTTTGTCCGGGATGTGTAACCACTGTTCTCTATGTGTTTTGCCATTGTATCGAGTTTAATATGTAAATAGTGGTGCTGTCAAAAGTTTTTGAGTGCCATAAAATTGAATTATTGAAAGAAACCAACGGTTCTCTATATTTTTGCTTTGTTTTTAGTTGTTACATTGTGCTTCATTTGATTTGTTACTTTTGTTTGAAGTTTGTGTGGCACTTTTGACGACTACAGTAGCTGCATCATAGCCTTTGTAAATATATTTGTACACATATTTAATGGATTTGATGGAAGTGCAGGCTTCTACATTAATGTGTGCATTATACTTCATGAGTAAATGTGGGTTGTATGGTACCACATATCTATTGTCAACGTTTTTGCCACGAACAATGGCAGTTTGTCCCTCTCTTCTTCTATATAATGGATACCCATCACAATTGGCATAAGTTTTGTCTCTATAATCTTTTGGAAATTCTTTAGTACATTTCTTATTTTCCATACATGGTGACTGTGGACTAATATCTCCACATGGTTCATGAATCATACGATGAGTTACAATCTCATACAGTCTACCATGTAGTTCTGGATCTGGTAGTTCAGCAATAATGACTGAATCCACTTTGTCATCAGTATCAAACTTATCTTTTTCTTGAAGGATTATAAGAATATGTGCATGTGGAAGTCCTCTTTTTTGAAATTCAGTTGTATAAACATAAGCAAGACATTTGCCAAATAACTGAGTTAGAGTGATGGCAAATATTAATCCATTTTATTTTATTTTGAAAACTCTGGCCACTAAATCTGGTCTATCGGAAGCAGTTTGGCCAATAAGTAAATTTTGGGTAATCTCTGGCCATTGGGGATTACATGTAAATGTAATAAATAAATCTGGTTTCCCACATTTGGTGACAATAGCCATGGCATCATTGTATCTTTCTCGCATATTGCGAGGAGATCCCTGGAAAGAAGATGGTAAAATGATGGCTTTGCCAGCTGTCATCTCTCTGCTTGTAGCAACCTCAGCGACATAATCCATCAATCCACAATACTGTTCTACACATAGTTTATCTTGTTGATATTTTATGAAGTTTAAATTATTGGCCTCAACTTGCAAATAGGAATCAATATTCCATTGTTGTGTTAGTTTTCCACCACATAAAATAGGATTGAATGTATTTCGAATGGCAATTTGAGCTACTTTAAATTCAAGCATGGAAATATTATTTTGCAGTCGTACTTTAGAATTTGGGTAACTGGGAAGGGTTAATTTTGGTTGCCAACCTGCTTCTCTGTGTGGAAAAAATATTGGATATGTCATTGGATCTAAATTTGTACTTAAGATACTTATATTAATGAAAGGTTGCTCCTCATTTCTGGGATATATTCTAATGTCTCTCTGAAATGGTGGTTCTCCTTCATCATTTTGAAACACCATTGCAACCTCATTTGATGTTGGCAAATTATAACAGCGTTTATCAGAATGGCGATAAGCATTTTTTATTTTCTTGAAGCTGCATACGTTGGTCAACAGCTTCCATTGTATCTAGGGCATATAGTTGAGCACATTTCTTTGCTCTCCTTCCTCTGGATGTAAATGTGAAGTACGATGGTAAATTTGGCCTTGCACTTTAAAGCAGTAAGGGCCATGTCCTGGCACATTAGCAGCCAATGTTGCACCCATAGATGCAAAGGATATGGCACTATTGTATGATCTTATGTTTGTTTTGTTTGTTTTTGTAGTTTGGAAAAGTAGGTTCAGTCATAATGTTTTGTAAATATGTTGGGAATTCTTGGCTTTGTGGAAGTTTGACCTTGCCTTTTTGACAGCAACTAATGAACTGGCCATCTCTGAGTCTTTCCTGTTTGAAATGATAAGCCTCACAAAACTGACAGAGAATATTCATGTCACCACAATTATGAACCTCTACTGCTAAAGACTTAAGTAAAGGACAATTTGAAGAGCATATATCAGTTTCAGTTTGTATTTCATTATTGGAAATGTCATGTGATGGTTCAGGAACAGGTTCTTAATGCTTTTGTTTTTTTGTTACCTTCTTAGGTATAGCTTTTATTTTTTCAGCTGATAGTCTTTTGCTTGCAAGTCTTTTCTGTTCTTTTTCTCATCGAATTTCCTTCTGCTCCGGTGTCTGCTAGTTTGCCCATCTTTTTTGTCGTTCTCTAGCTTGACGTCTTATCTTTTCCTGTTTGTTGTCGTTATCAGACATATTAATCTCTAAAGAAAAATAATGTATTATTAGTTTAGTTTGTGATTGTAATTTGTTTTGGAAGTGCTTGTTTGTGTTTTTTCTTACTACAATGTTTTTGGTGCAACAGTGTTGTGATTATAGATTTCCATTGGTTGTATGGGATTATAGGTCATTGTATATGAAGTTGCTTTATAGTGTTAAATTAGTATGTGTTCTTTTTATGGTGTTTTTTGTTGGACGCTCCTTTTTATCTTGTAGGTTTGTAGGTTTGGCTTAGGGGCATAGCAGAGGCAAGGGAATTGGATTATAGGTCATTGTAGATGCAGTTGCTTTATAGTGTTAAATTAGTATGTGTTATTTTTTTGGTGTTTTTTGGTGGACGCTCCTTTTTATCTTGTAGGTTTGTAGGTTTGGCTTAGAGGCATAGCAGAGGATATTTTTAATTTTTACTGTAGCTGATTGTTGTAATAGTAGGCTTATTTTTTACTTTTAGGCTTAGATGGTGTGGGTCAGAAAAGAGGCTTCATAGTTTTATTTGGTAGGTGTTATTAATATTTGTTGTAGTATTCTATTTTCTGTGTCTGTTTGGGTTGTGGGCTTAATGTTGTAGGTAAGGGCCCAGAAAAGAGAATTTATTGTTGAATTTGTTATGTGTTAGCAGTATTTGTTGTACTATCCTGTTTTATGTTGGGCACATTTGGGTTGATAGATTGAATTTATGGTTTAGTGTTAAAGACTGCTGTAGGTAAAACACAATTGCTTTTCTTACATTTTAAATGTGTCAACAATATTTCTTGAAGGATCGTGATTTGTGTGCCTCATTGTTGTTGGTTGGTTGTTCTTTTATTTTATTTTTGATGTTGACATTGCTGCACAGCAAACATGCTTTTGTTGTTTTCTCTTTTTTTACTTGTTGTACTATACCTTGTTGGAAGTCTGATTTGAGGATGAATATCACTGGATCCGGTGCTGCAAATCTTCGTGCGACAGTCTTCAGGTAGTGTCTGTTGTAAAAGAGAAAGAGAAATGTTATTTTATTGTAATTTATTTTTGAGCAACAGCATGTTTTATTTATTTCAACAGGAATATGTTAGCATTTTTATTTTCTTTGTTGTGTGTAAAATCGTATTGATTTTTGTTCTGGGTTACAGTGAGAGTTTGTTGCAGACTAAACAGTAATGTTTGTTCCATTTTGTATATGTTAGCAATGTTTGTTGGACTATCCTGCTTTGTGTCTGCCACTTCTATTTTAGTTATGGGTTGTGTTAAAAGGTTTTTTCCTATGCAAATGTGTTTATTTTGGAATTGTATATGTGTTAGCAATATTTATTGAAGTGTTGCGTTTTGGTAGTGCTGTAATTTGTATTGAGGCTTATAATTTTTTTTTTTTACTTTTGATATTGGCGGGCAGGAAAGATTGGATTTATTTTTTTGTTTTTACTTGTTATACTATACCTTGATTGAAGTCTTTTTGCTGTATGAATGACAGAGGGTCGCTTTCTGCCAATGTTGATCTGCCAGTCTTCAAGTAGTGTCTGGTTTGAAAGAGAAAGATAAATGGTTAATTGTATATTAATTTTTTTGGTTTTGGAAAAGCATGGCCTTTTTCTGCATGTAATGTATTTTTGTATCTTACCTCTTCTTCTTTCTTTGTCTTGTTTAAAAGTGATCCCCTTTCACAGTCCACTCTGCAAATTCTTGAGTGGCGCTGTTGATGCAGAGTCTGTTGGAATTGTGCAAAAAAGGCAAAGATTGAGCTGCAGGTTAAATATGTATGTGTGTTATTTTTTTGTGTGACATTATTTCCTGTGAATCAATGTCACTTGAATATACTTCTTTGATTTGTTTGCGTTAAGATGAGCTTGTTGTAGGGCCCATACACATATGTGTGTATTTGAAATGTCACTATACATGAATGAAGTCTTTGGTGTCAATCTTTGAAATGTTTTTTTTTTTTGGGGGGGGGGGTCTTTCTTAATAAATTAAATGTTTTATAGCTTACCTCTCTGTTGGAATTTTCAGATTGTGAAGTTGTAAATTGGTAAGTAATTCTCTTCTGAAGTAAGTCACACTGTTCATCACCTGAGGAGAAATCGAGCATTTTCTGGAAAGTGGACAGTATTTATAAACTTTGAGGTATTTGCGTTCCAGCCTTAAATTTGTGTTCCAGCCGCCATTTTGCGGCTAATAGTTGTGTGTTTCATGTAAAATGGTGGGGAATTTCAGTGTGCTTCGGCGCTCCTTGCCAGAAACTGCGTCCCTCGCTTTTTTTCTTTTTTGTGTGCTGGATAATTGAGAGTGGTAGATAGAGACAGGTGCTGGCTGCTTGAGAGTCCCAGATAGTTGAGTGCCGGATAATGAAGAGTTTACTATACATACATATATATATATATATATATATATATATATATATATACAGTATTATTATTTTCTACAAATCACAGTTTATTAAACAAGGCTACAAATGAATTAATTCATACATAATATACATAAATATTATATTACTAGAAACAACAACAAAAATCTAAACTTAGCAGAAAAGAATACTATAGTTTGCAAAATGTAATGTATTGTGGTGCTGTGTCTATGTTTGCGTGTAGATGTAAAGTTACCAATCCTTTAAATGTCCAGATGAATAGCCAAGAGACTTGTTCCAATGATAATAGTGAAAAACTCATGGCTTGTACCTTGTAAATCCTTAGTTCAACTTCACCCCCTATACTCTTACTCCTTTCATCTCACTGGTCAGATCAGGTCATATGTCTAGCACAGAGGAATCCTCACACATGACAGAACCAGAAAAAGCCTGTCTTGGATCCTGCTCTCTGCCCACATGCAAAAGTCCAAGTAACTTAATACTCCTGTGTGACCTTAAGATCATGCTGACCATGATGGTGTGGGGGGAAGCTTAGTATAATATCATCCCTGAGGTCTGAATATGTATTACCTTTTTTTTTTTTTCGCAGTTCCCAACAGGAAGCCCACTTTTTATAGTTGTCATCTAGTTTGGCACAGATCAAGCTCATTGAATGTATGTATTTAAGTTTTCTCAGTATTTCCCCAAATACAGGAATGGACGTCTTCCAAGTTTTAGCAATAGAGTTCCTGACTGCTAAAAAGATTTGGTTTGAGAGAAATTTAGAAAGGCTGGTAATAGGGAGACCTAGTAAGGCTACCTTTGGTTTTTGAGGTATTCTGTGTCCCCATAGCTTCTCTAGGGTGTCATATGTTTATGACCAGATGTGGGCTATTTTAGGGCAGTCCCATAGTATGTGCCTTAGTGTACCGGTGGAATTACAACCTCTAAAACAGTTGCCATCTACAGAAGAATTTGAGAGCTTTAGTCTAGTACGGGCCAGGTACCACCTCATGATGGTTTTGTAGGAATTCTCTCTCAAGATTATGTTAAGGGAGGAGTTTCTTGCATTTTTATGGATTTTACACCATTGCAAGTTATCCAAGGTGATATTAAGTTCTGTTTCCTATGAGGACTGGTGGTAAAGCTTAGGTGGTGTGGCCTGGCCTAACAATAATCAATAATTCTGATTCCAGGCAGATATATCATATATACACAAACACACACACACACATATATATATATATATATATATTGTGGTATATTCCCACCATTATCCTTCCCCTATCCCTCTCCACTTACCATCACACATTCCTACATTCCCCAGCTCTCCTCTACTTCAGTTCTTTTTGGCACCCAACTCCTGCCCTCTCCTCTACATGGTAATATACAGTATCTTGGAGAGGAAGTAGACCTACAAGGTGCCAAGTGAAGTTTCCAGTGGATCCCATGGTGGAACTCATGTGACTCAAGAGACATTGCGTAATTTTGTAAAATCACGTGATTTTCGTCACCTGACCCACTGCATCTCGTTGGAAACCTTCTCCTTGCTGCTAGATAATAGGATTATTGTGTAAAAGAGAGGGCAGGTGTTGATGGCGAAAGGGGAAGGAGAGAAGTTCTGCGTGGAATGGAGTGATGTATTTATTGGATGTATGTATAATGGAGGCAAATTATTATTATTATATTATAGGGAGGAGAGGAGGCATCATCCGATGACTGAATCCTACCTGGCCGGGCTGCTCAGGATTGGGGCGAACCAGAGCGCGTTCCAGGGAGTGACAGAAGAAGCAATGTGACGCGCTCTGGTCCCCAACCCCTCCTCCTTCACCCCCGAGGCATCCCCCAGCCACCCGCAGCCCGGCCCCTCCTCTCCTCCCACTATGCCTCCACCACCTACACTGCAGGTGCCGCTGCGTCCGGGGGAGTTGCCTCCCCCTGCCCCCCCACCAACAGCAGGGCGACGGCAGCCGGCCACTGGGGATGTGGGCCCTGTGGCTAGGCGGAGGAGGACATAGGGGCTGCGCATATGTTTGTGCATTCTCAACAGAACTCCTCAGTGACAATCTATTGGTCACAATGTTAACCTAATCTGACTACAGAGTCTTGCCTCTTGGCCTATGTGATGGTGATATTTTGTATGCAGATGGCTACCTCCCATCACATGGTCCATGATCTTCTTCTCTGTGGACATGTAGGGTTCTGTTTAACATGTCACCAATTGATGGTCACTGAGGACTGCTGTTGAGAAGAGATGCTGCAGTCCCTATGATTTTTAAGGCCTTATTTTGTAGGTTTTGTCTTTTTTGTCTTTTTTTGTTTTAGGTACAATTCAGGTACATGAAGGCATCTCCTGCATCTGCAAGCATTGTGA
The DNA here is from genome assembly GCA_027410445.1 of Discoglossus pictus. Lineage (NCBI taxonomy): Eukaryota > Metazoa > Chordata > Amphibia > Anura > Alytidae > Discoglossus > Discoglossus pictus. The sequence goes on along the minus strand of CM050164.1, from coordinate 153,263,190 downwards.
AGGAAAAGTATGAGGTGTAAGGTTTTCACAGTGCCTCTCAGGTAGACATTCCTTCAATGATAACGCCCCCCCCCCCCCCTTAACATGTAGCTCCCACAATCTTAAAGCTGTCATATAGCCAGATATCTAAGACATGATTGTTGTTAGAAGAAATGTAGACTAATACCGCTCTGGCAGTGGACTTGCAAAGTCTCACAATGGCATTTTAATGACAGCCAGCATTAATATATGCACTAGTGAAGCTTGTGATCCTGACCTCAATATCAGTCTGAGAACAGATCCTTGTGTCTGATGTAAGTAAAAGTGAATCTGGCTGCTGACCTTTATGTCCTCTCCGTATTAATGGCTATTTGCCCATATTTCTGATTATCCAGAGACCTAACTAATAGTTAGTAATACTTGCAGATGGGAATCAGGTGAGTTGGTATATTGTTACAGTTACAGTATTTAGCACTGTATTGTACATGCATTTTGATTATTTTTTTATCCTCCTCTGCCTTTTTTTAGTTGACCACTTTTTTTAGTTATGAGCTTGAAAAGATGGCATCCGTCAAGCTTGTAACTTACAGCCTCCAGAAGCCTTTGATCTGTCACTTTCGCAGGGCTAAAATCGCAAATCCCTATTCAATTGCTCCAATTCACCGAGCTCGCAAATGTATCCACACTCGTAACCGCAAATAGAGGAGAAAATTCGACAAGCGCTCGAGGACCCACAAAGGGGTTAAACACCAATTCGTGGCACTGTAAATGCAAATAAGAAAGTAATCCTGCACTGTAAATTACAGGGAGACATTAGAATTAATTGCACAACAGTCTCAAGCTCGCAAATCAGCAGGAAATTAAATTTATATTTATGTTTCATGAGTATCAATGAGTTAATACATATCAGGCCACCCATTTGCCATTCATTTTCATAATTCTTAATTTACCAAGTTGTGCGAGTCTGATCGCATATCGGACCCCCAAACCTGATAGATTGACACGTAACCTCCATGTTTTACTGCCGTACTTATGACAGTCTCATTTTCTATTGGCCGATTCGAAATGGGCGGTTACGTGCTTGCGGAATTGATACGGTTCCCGCCCAAAACTGCTCCGAAACAATGCATGGTTTACGAAGCTGGCTTCAAAATCGCAACTTGCGATCCGGAGCAGTTGAATAGCCTTGCAGATGGAGACCAACGGGAGCCCGCAACTTAATCACAGACAAATCCGGCTGTTTGCTATCGAGTTGCGGGCTCCGGTGTTATGTTTATTGGTATTGAAAGGAATATGGAAATCATAAAACAAAAACATTTAAAAATGTTTAGATTTTTTAAAACTGATGCATATTTCACTGCTCTATATACATTTGTATACATCCCACTGCCCTCCCTATCTATTATTTGCTATTTTGTATGGAAGAACCACAAATAACAAGCTCTCTGCAAATGCCCATACAGAAATATATAATATAGAGATCAAGAGGAGGATAGGATTTAAATGTAGGAAATACACAATTCTATTTTGTCTTCTATTAAATTAAATTGCTGAAAAACTAGGTATAGAGGAATAGGCACTTCACAGCCACTGTTATATTTCTACTTTGGCCAACAAGGTCACGGGTGGAGCAACCATTGCCCTCTCTGGCCCCTGCGACCCTGTCCCTGGCAACTCTTCCATGGTCCCCTGCCACAATTTCCCCCTATGGCTCCAAGTCCCTTCTTCCTCTCTTCTTTGCCCTCCCCTTTTCTCTCTCTCCATCTTCTCTCTCCCTCTTCATTTTATCTGTCCCCCTTTACTCTTCCTTCTTCTATCTCATCTCCTGTCTCCACCTCCTCTTTCTCCTTCTCTCTCCTTTCCTCCCCATTACCACTCCTCTCTTCCCTTTCCCCTTTCTCTCCTTCTTTCTGTCCCATTCACTCTCCCCTGCCACACCCTTCTTTTCTTCACCCTCCTCTCCCCCTTGAAGCCCTTTTCCCACTCTTTTGTCTAGCCTTTTTTTCTGTTTCTTTCCCACATTCTTTTCCCTCATTCTCTCACTCCCATCTTCTCTCTCCCCTCCTCTCTATTCCCTTATGCATCCCTCTTCTCCTCTCTCTCCCCTCTACCCTCTCCTCTTTCCCTCTTCTCTTCCCCTTCTCTCTATCGCATTCTCTCTTCTCTCTCATCCCTTTCTCTCTCTTCTTTCACTTTCTCACTCACACTTTAATTTCTCTCTTCTTCTTCACACCCTATACTCTCTCTCCATCTCCATCTGTTTTCTCTCTCTCTCTTCCTCTCTTCTCTGCCTCTATCTCTCCCCTCCCCTTGTGTACTGAGGGAGGAGGGAGGAAAAATTTATTTGTTTGCACTGGCTACTTCCATTCACTAGCTCTGCCACGAAACAAGCCTTATGATAAGGGCAGCTATCTCAAGTGGTTTGTGCACATGGCATAGTGTGTGTATATGCACATAAATGTCCATACGCAGTAACATTTCTGTCTGTGAATGTACCTGGTGCACTTTATATACATTAACACCTTCACTTATGACTTTTATATACATTGGACCCTCGCTACTCAACTACCTCAAAACTCAATTTCGTTAATTGCCGAGTCCCGATGAGCAAAAAAATCCTTTGTCACCTGACGCTTCCTTGGGACTTGTTTCGCTTGCTAAAACCAATTTACAGTTTGGTACTCGTCGTTTTCGCCACTCACCATCTGGAACCAATTAACGACGAATACCAGAGGTCCACTGTATATATATTGTAACAAAGTGATAAAGAGTATATATGTCACCCTGAGATTACAGAAATCATTATGTCCTATCCATCAGTAAAAAAGTTAAAACACTCAATTTGAAGTGCTAATTGGTGCACTTGGAGAATGTAAACTGTGTGACCTTCTATTCAGTTAAGCTACACCACACGTTGAACCGTAGACAACCTAAAACAAGATGCCGGATTAGGCGTATTACCGGTATGGACCATGCCGTTGTGTTGTTTATTGCATGGACCACTGCCATGTTGTCTGTGAAGAAAACAATCTGGCGATCCATTGAACTGTCCTCCCATATGTGTAGCGCAACGACTATGGGAAAAAACTATCTGCCAGGCCGGGCGCAGCCCAGGATTCTGGCCACACACACTATCTGCCACCAAAATGGACCCCTAGACCGTGCGCACCCGAGGCATCGGTTTAGGTCTACAATAGACAGACCCCAAATTCTTCAGCCAATCTCGTGAATGTGCTCAGTATGTGTGCACAGGTATAGTGCCCTGCTGGACCCACAAACAAGAAATCATTCAAATAATGGATGATGCTGGAAAACCCAGTTTCCTTATTTGCAACCCACTGCAGAAACGTACTGAATGCCTCAATATATGCGCACGATATGGAGCACCTCATCGGCAGACAGAGATCCACATAGTACATATTATTGAAGCTATAGCCCAGCAAGTGATGACTGCAGGAGTGTACTGGCAATAGGATGCATATGGAACGGAAGACAAATTCTTGTCAATACCGTTGTTTACCAAATTCCCCGTCGGATACAAAAGGTAATGGATTAGCCTGAATTTACATTCCTCCTTTTTAGGAAACACCCCCAATGGTGAAATTCTCAGGTTGGCTATGGGAGAAGAGACGAACATACCTGCCATTCTGCTCAGCTGTACCTCTTTTATCAATTTTTCATGAACCACATCTGGGAATTCTGCTACTGACTTCAGGTTTGAAGGCTGTATACCCAAATAAAAGGTCTCACAGGGAATATTGAAACCACCTCTAAAACCCTCTATCAATAGCTTGACTTCCGCAACTTTACCTCCCATCCTACCATATTGTTCTAGCCACGCCAGCATTGCAAGTAGTACTGGAGTCCTGCCCTTTTGCAGCAAACTCGTTGAGTTTTTCGCTCTCCTTTAGCCTACTCCACGTCGCCAGTGGGTGGTCTCCGACGCAATTTGAACAGGCGTGCCAAAAACGACAGTTGGGGGACCACTGGCATATGCCTTCATTGAAGGAATAGCAAATCCACTCTAGGTGCAGGAGAGGAGATGCTAAGATAGTAAAAGTTTGGGGCCATTTGTCAAACGTCCTGGGTAAACACCTGTTTTTTCCTAGCCCCCGCTTTGGTACTCCTTATCTAGTATATCTGCAAATCGCAACAGTGGCAGAAGCATGAAAAGCTCAATAAACTCCCTCCTCCATATGCTCTCCTGCATGTCCTGGGAAAGGTGCTCCCCAAGGTTGTCTAGTGGGCACACCACAGTTGGTCTGAGGGACTCGTCTGATGATCTGGGACGGCTATAGGTGTCGTGGAAGAAGCGGGTACAGTCTGACCCATCCCCCCACCTGAACCGGAACTATAGACCATGTGTTGACGTTCTACGTCATCAAGAGCATACAGTCTCAGCTTTCCAGGACCTCTGGAAGAAACTGAACGTGAAACGTGCGCATCAGGTCCTGGAAAGCTGAGACTGTCCCTTCTTGATGACGTAGGACGTTGAGACTGTGGTGATATCATGAATTATGTATTGTATCTATTCAACTTAATTGTATATCGCTTTAAATTTTTACTTATCCACCCAGACAAGACAATTATACTTAATAAGGGATCCTCCACAGTCTCTGCTCCTCAGATATGCACTGCAGCTCCACAATCTGCTGCTGCCTCCTATTTTCAAGATGGCTGGCCGCGGAATTGTGAAATGGTGCTTGCACATGCCACATCACACCATTCCCCCACCCATGGCCAGCCCACCTGCCTTCCTCCCACCAATAAGCACCCGGGCTCAGCCAAGACTCCCCATGAGCCCCATGTAGCCTGGGGCCGCCTCCGTGCCCTTCATTTTGACAGATATCTGTGACAGTCAGAGCCAAGACTGTAGAATGCTTAAGTGCTGGATCTTGACATTAATGTTACTGAACAAAGATATTTTATTTAACTAGTGAGAAGGTTAGCTCTCCGGGACAGTCAGGGAGATATAGAAGTATAGTAAGAAGGGATAAACAGATTTTTATTTTGTTTACTGAACTAATTGTTTTTCTTCTATTAAAACCAAGAAACATTATCTGCTTGCATCTAGTATCTGTTTCCTAGAGCACTACAGCTTATACTAAAGTGACAGGCAAAAATCAATCTCCTAGGGGCCAGACTACCACAAAAACCATATATATATATATAATATTCTGAGGATGGAAACATAATAAGATGAAAAGAGTGGTAATACCTGGGCCAGAGGAGTGCACAAACATGTATGGGCCAAGGACATAATAAATGTTACGCCCAACAGATTTGGGGGACTACGCTCACCCCAATTCTCTCTCTCTCAAGGGTCGCAACTTTTTGTTCAGATCTCAACACCAGCAGACACTTCAGATGACAGCATCATTTCCGAAGAGGCAGGCACCATCAGACCCCTTTTCTTAGGATCTAAGAATCACACACCATGTACCTTTGATTAGTACAAGCAGATGCCGACACCACCTTTGTTTAGTGTGTCCAAAATCAGACTGCCACTTTATTGTTATAGAGATATATCAAAACAGAAAGATGACACAAAACACCAAAGACTTCCCCCCAGTTCTAGCCCATTCTCCTAGGCAAATAGCTTGCTATCCCCCCTCACACAAATGATCTCCAGATGTATAGAGGGGTCTGGCTTTCTTCTCATTACACGTTTTCTCTCCCATAAAACTAGCTCCCCCACTTCATGACTAAAGCCAGAGCCTTCACATGTGGCTGATCTCAGGGCCATATAAATTCTTTAAAATCTTTAACTTTAACTTTTGTATATCCCAGATATTACTGCATTAACTTTATTATCTAAGCATAGTGTGAGGAATTGACTCTGCTGGGTTTTGAACCCTGGTCCCCAGGCTGCTATACCTCTTCTCTACCACTGCGCCAGCCTACCTTCGTTAATTCCATTGAGACCTTATAAGCTTGACTCTGCTAGCAATAGTATCAGTACCTAAGTCTCTTCAGCTGTGTCTGGTCCTTGGCCTATATAAGGCACTTCCTGTCTATTGATCCTTGCCAGATTATTGTGTGGTTCCTGATCACTTCAATAAACCTTGTTCCTGTTTTCACCTACAAGTTTGCGGAACTGGATTATTGCTGACCTTGGCTACTGGTCTCCACAACTTTGTGATTTCTATATCATTACAGAATAATCTGGCCCTTTAATGGAGACCGCCGGGACAGATTCTGCATTGGCCCAGCAGGTTGCTTTATTTGCAAGAACTGTGCAGACCCAGGCACAGACCATCCAAGTGCTGCAGGACCAGGTAGCTGAACTGCAAAATAAATTTCAGTCAATGCACAGTGAGTATACCAGCTACAGGGCACGTGATGCTGCGGCTGCTACTGTTACACCTGCACAAGAGGCCCGCTTGCCCCTGCCAGAAAAGTTTGGAGGAGATCACAAGAAATTTAGGGGTTTCCTAAATCAATGCCGTTTGCACTTCATGATGTTACCTCACCAATTTCCATCTGAAAGAGAGAAGGTGGGATTTATTTTTTGCTTATTCAAAGATGAAGCCCTGGCTTGGGGCTCCCCTCTTCTGGAACAAGACAGTCCAGTCTTGGGTAATCTAAATGACTTTCTTGAGGCCATGTGCCTAGTTTTTGATGACCCCAATCGATGTGCTACAGCAGAAGCCACTCTCCTTCATTTGCATCAAGGGAGGCGCTCGGTGGCTGAATATGCTGCTGAATTCAGACAGTGGGTTGCTGATACTACCTGGAACCAATCAGCCCAGAGGTTCCACTTCAGAAAAGGTCTCTCAGAAGCTATAAAAGATGAGCTAGCTCGTGTTGATCTTCCTGCTGACTTTGATGCATTTGTGCGTTTGGCTATCCGTATTGATCGGAGACTTTCTGAAAGAAGATTGGAAAGACAGGGCTCTTTTAGACCAAGTACTACTCCAATTTCCTATTCAAGAACTTCTACTCCGATCCCACAAACACCTACAGACTCTGAGCCAGAGGCTATGCAGGTAAATCTAATAAGAGGGCCATTATCCAACGAAGAAAAACAGTGGCGACGCACTCACAATTTATGCCTGTATTGTGGTAGTGCAGGGCACTATGCCATCAATTGCCCTAGCAAATCCAAAAGAACAATAGCTATGGCGGCTGAGGATGCACAGATTCGACACCAATCCCAGATTTCGGATCAACTGGATTCTGTCACACAACCCTTGTTTTCTCTGGCTCATGGTGAAGAGGGTATGTTGACTCAACATCCTCATTTTGTGGTGCCTATCACGTTGCAATGTGGTGATCGTAAAATTTCAACTACCGCTATGATAGATTCTGGAGCAGGCGGAAACTTTATGGACATTAAATTTGCAGCAGGAAATAGAATTCAGTCTATCCCTAATTCTTCACCTGTGTTAATGGAGACAGTTGATGGTTCTCCACTTACGTCAGGACCGGTTACACATGAGACTGTGCCCTTAAAGTTGACTGTGGAAGTGAATCACCATGAGGCTATCTCTTTCCACCTAATTTCCTCAACACAGTTTCCAGTGATTTTGGGGGTACCTTGGCTTGCTCTGCATAACCCACAGATTGATTGGAAGATCAGAACTTTGTCCTTTCCTTCAGAACACTGCTTAATGAATTGTCAACCCTCTAAGGTAACACCTGTTGCCACAACAATTAATGAAATGGTTGCTACAAACTTGACTAAGCTTCCTCTACAATATCAGGATTTTACAGATGTCTGTGATAAGAAGAATGCTGATCAGCTTCCACCACACAGGCCTTATGATTGCCCAATAGAGCTGTTGCCTGGGGCTGCTATCCCATTTGGCCGTATATATTCCCTTTCTGAGCCTGAATTGAAAGCTCTTCGTGAATACCTACAAGAAAATCTTGCCAAAGGCTTTATTCGACCATCTACTTCTCCAGCAGGAGATCCTATTTTCTTCGTAGAAAAGAAAGATGGCAGCCTACGGCCATGCGTTGATTACAGGGACATTAATAACATCACTGTTAAAAACCGCAACCCCTTGCCTCTGATTCCTGAACTTTTGGAGAGACTTCGCTCAGCTAAAATATTTACGAAGCTTGATCTTCGGGGGGCATATAATCTGGTTCGCATAAGACCCAATGATGAATGGAAAACAGCTTTCAGAACCAGGTACGGGCATTACGAATATCTAGTAATGCCTTTTGGGCTGTGTAATGCCCCTGCAACTTTCCAGCATCTTATCAATGATGTACTACGAGATCTCCTGGATCAGTTTGTTGTGGCATATTTGGATGATATCCTAATATTCTCTGATAATCTTGAAAACCACAGAAAACAGGTCCGTATAGTTCTAGAGCGCCTTCGTACCCACCGCCTATACATTAAACTAGAAAAATGTGAGTTTGATCAAACAGACATTCAATTCCTGGGGTATGTAATAACTCCCAAAGGTTTAAGTATGGACGCAAGTAAAATTAAAGCTGTGCTGGACTGGCCCATCCCCAAGAATGAAAAAGATGTTCAGAGATTTGTGGGGTTTGCCAATTTTTACAGGCGTTTCATTAAGAATTTCTCTTCCGTTATTACACCGATCACTGAACTCACACGTAAGGGGACTCCTTTTCAGTGGTCCGATAAGGCGGATACCGCATTTTCCCGATTGAAGACTCTGTTTACCTCTGCCCCTGTCCTGGTACATCCTCAGCCGGAATTACCATTTATTGTGGAAGTTGATGTTTCTGATTCAGCTGTTGGTGCTATACTGTCTCAAAGGACTGGACCTAAGATGCTGTTACATCCGTGTGCCTTCTATTCCCGCCAGATGGTGCCAGCAGAAAGAAACTATGACATAGGGAATAAAGAACTATTGGCTATAAAAGCTGCCTTCACCGAATGGAGACATCTCTTGGAGGGAGCTACCCATCCAATTACTGTCCTCACAGATCACAAAAATCTGGAATGTATTCGATCAGCTAAGAGACTGTCAGCCAGACAAGCACGCTGGTCCCTATTCTTCTCAAGGTTTAATTTTTTGGTTACATACCGTCCTGGCTCCAAGAATGGTAAGGCGGATGCCTTGTCTATAAAAGCTGACCCCCTCCATACTACCGTAACCAAGACCACCATCTTGCCAGAGGATATATTTATAGGAGTTACATTTCCTTCTGATCTGATGTCTCGCATTAAAAAGGGCTACGCTGAAGACCCAGTTCTTCGTGATCCTCCTCGTGACCTCCATATGACGATGCTTAATGGGTTTTGGATTTTTCAACAACGTCTGTTTGCTCCGGAGTCAGTGCGACTGGACCTTTTACGTCTCTACCATGACTCAAAACCAGCAGGTCATCCAGGAATCCGAAAGACACAAGAGCTACTTTCCCGATCCTTTTGGTGGCCGAAGTATCATGAGGATGTTAAGAAGTATGTGTCCTCTTGTGATGTGTATGCCAGACATAAGACTCCTCGCTCATCCCCTGCTGGCTTGCTTCAGCCTCTTCCGATTCCTCATCGTCCCTGGGGATCTATATCCATGGACTTTATTGTGGAACTACCTCCCTCTAGGGAACACACTACCATTCTTGTTGTTGTGGACAGGTTAACTAAGATGGGTCATTTCATACCAGCTCGTGGTCTCCCTTCAGCTAAACAGACGGCTGACCTGGTTATTCGGGAAATATTTCGCTTGCATGGAGTGCCTGATGAAGTAGTTTCTGACAGGGGAGTGCAGTTTACGTCTCGTTTTTGGAAACATTTTTGTTCTAATCTAGGTATTAATGTAAATCTGTCGTCAGCTTTTCATCCGCAAAGTAATGGACAGACTGAGCGAGCCAACCAGACTTTGGAGCAATATTTGCGGTGCTATATTAGTTACCTGCAGGATGACTGGCTGGATTTTCTACCCACGGCGGAGTTTGCCTATAACAATGCCCAACACTGCTCCACTTCCTTGAGCCCATTTTTTGTTAACTATGGTTACCATCCGACCTTTCTAGTCAGTCTCCCAATTACTACTTCCATTCCTGTTGTCACTGACCGGCTAACGGCCTTACGTGATTCCCAAGCACTGTTGAAAGAGACTCTTTTGGAGGCTCAGGAATGTTACAAAAGAGCTGCTGATAGGCATAGAAAGGAGGCCCCAGTCTATCACGTTGGTGACAAGGTGTGGCTGTCAACAAGGAATCTCAAGCTTCGGATTCCTTCTCATAAATTGGGTCAAAGGTTCATGGGACCTTTTGAGATCATTGCTCAGATCAATGCTGTCACTTTCCGTTTACAACTCCCGAATTCCATGAAAATACATCCAGTGTTTCACGTTGTACTGCTTAAACCTTTTCATGAAAACACTTTCCCTGGCCGAGCCCTGCCTGCCCCACCTCCAGTCCTCGTGGATGGTGAGGATGAGTAAGAAGTGGACAAAATTCTTGACTCCAGGATCTTCCGTGGCAAGCTTCAGTATCTGGTTCGCTGGAAAGGCTATGGTGAGGAGGAGAGTTCGTGGGAACCAGTGGACAATATTCACGCTCCTGATCTCCTTCGGTCTTTTCATGTGCAGTACCCTGCTAAACCAGGTAATAGGGCATCTTCTCTACCACTGCGCCAGCCTACCTTTGTGAATTCCATTGAGACCTTATAAGCTTGACTCTGCTAGCAATAGTATCAGTACCTAAGTCTCTTTAGCTGTGTCTGGTCCTTGGCCTATATAAGGCACTTCCTGTCTATTGATCCTTGCCAGATTATTGTGTGGTTCCTGATCACTTCAATAAACCTTGTTCCTGTTTTCACCTACAAGTTTGCGGAACTGGATTTTTGCTGACCTTGGCTACTGGTCTCCACAACTTTGTGATTTCTATATCATTACACATAGCCTATTAGCCTATTTCTAATACAGATGCAGTATTTAATGTTAATTAATGACAGTACTATATGCACTTATTACATCCATGATATAACTACATGTATGCATTACACCCATGATATAACTGTTATGCAAGTTGTTAGTACCTTCTAACCACACATATAATAACTGATTAACCCCAAACATGACCCAAGCATGATCCATTTAGGCTTGTGTGAAATGATTGACACCACGACCGATTTTGGGAGAAACACAGGCCACAGCTTTATTCATAAATAACCATTTTAACATAAACATAAAAACCTGTATATAATTTACATATTAACTTCCAGGGAGAGGAGCCCGGCCACAGACAGTATATTAAGCACGCCCTGTGAGGTAGGGCCACACCCGCTTAGGCCAGTGGGCCGGGCAACTCACCTCCCGCCACAGAGCGAGCGAGGGACCCCTCCTGAGACTGCGATCCCACTCCTGCTGGCAATTAAAGCTAAGGCCCGCGCAACACTCTCCCTGAATTCCAGCATGAGTAACTCTAGCCCGATTTCGGTCAAATTAACTTTGTCCTCTGCAAAGAACTCGTCGGCCCCAACCGGCTCAAACTCCTTGTATCAGATAGCGACGAAACACAGTTTTCTGATGAAACTTGACAACTGCTGGTTGATCTTCTGACGCGATCTGTCCAACCCGACAGGATCCTGAGCGTTCCACCAAGAGTGTCTCTTTATCATCTCGGACCATATCAGGAATACTCACGGAAATTTCTTCAGCCAACTTTCCACGTCCCGCTTCAACACCTTCAACATCCTCTGCATGGGAACCGTACCCAAATCATTACCACCGGCATGCAATAATATTACGCTTGGCTGTCCAAAATGCTGGGCGTACGTTTCCAGTAGCCCATCCACCTGTTCCCACCGCAGGCCGCGAACCCCGAACCACCGCACGTGCAAGTACGAAACAGTAAAACCCAGTTGTGTCTTGTCCTCTGTAACTGCGGCCAACCTGTGGGCCCAGTACACGTACGAATGGCCCACGATCCACAGTTGCTTCTGTCCTCCTGAAAGCAGAAAGCAACATCTATTAGACTACTGACCTAGGCCGCACGTAAGACCGAAAATGATCTGACTCCCATCTCCCGATACCCTTGACCGCGGCTTCAGGCAAGCCTAACCTAGCTGCTTCCGTAGCAGCCACGATTCGGAAAGAATGCGTTCCAAACTCTGACTGCTCTAAACCCAGACTGTGTATTGCACCCTTTAGCATCCTTTCAAATTGATAACGGGATAATGCCGTCCCATCGGCATGAACCGACAGCGAACACCGTCCCGCCGATCGCTGACTAAGGTACTCCTCCTTACACCCATAGGGGCAGCACTCCGTGCCAACACGGTGCAACACCACCTCCTTTCCTTTACCCAACTGGTCAGTCTTAGACCTCCGAAGCCATATCACTACCGTGCCTTCCCTTTCTACTGTTCGCGACTAACTCCCCTATCCGGAACGCTCCGAAGAACGCCAGGGAAAAAGCCGTACGGAAAAGCAGAGATTCAAAAGGGGTCCTGCACATCACCACCAAAACCTGCGCCATTCGCAGCAACAAAGAGAAGGTAATCGGCTGCCTGGTATCTGGCCTGCGATCCCAGTTAAACATGCCGCGCACCACCTTGCGCACTATAAACTCTTTTGTAAGGTCCCTCTGCCCCGCCAGCTTAAACATGAAAGCCAGAGCTGTGACCTGTCTCACAACCACTTCTTTTTTCTCGCCTTCCTCGGCACAACGCAGCAGAAACCAAAGCACTACCCCTAGGGTCTTATCCTCTGATGTTGACCCACTGGCCATCTTAAATAGGTGGTTCCATTTTGCCCACACGGGTTTATACGTAACCCCACGTCGCCGGGGGAACAGACTGTCTGATGAGTCTCGTTACCTGGCAGCTCCAAGCTCCCAGATCTCCGCGGGAATGGCCTCCCCCAGCGTGTTCGCCCGGGGCGCCAGTGCCCTGAACCGTTCTTCCTAAAACCGAGAAAGGGCGCCAGCAATGCCATTTTCCAACCCCGGTACGTGCCTCGCCTGAAACCATATGTTCAGGCGAAGACAGCACAACACCAAGTGACGAAGCTGGTAGCGCTCCTTCTGTGAATAAGCGCCGTCCCATTGAACTCGGCCAGGAAAACTGACCATACCCGTGCATCATCCTGCATAGCCCGCAAGACTTTGATAAAATGATGTGGCCTAACGACGCCCACGGTAGAGAGCGACATTCTCCTACAAAATACCCTTCCCATAGGGATAATCCTACAGGCAAATTCAATATCCCCATGATGGATTGTAACCGTCGCAGTGAAACCCTACGCGCTCTTTCAAGCGCGCTGAGCTCCGCTCTCATGTCCACCACTTTTTCCAGGGGAAGACTGCATTCCATTGTCTTGGAATCGATCTGAATCCTCAGGAAAGTCAACCTCATTGTGGGGCCCTCAGTTTTTTTATGGGTTAACGGTACCCCAAAATCCAGACAGATTTTGGTGAACACTTCCAAGATGAAACGGCAAATATCTTGCTCTGCTGGACCGAACAGAAAGTCGTCCAAATAGTGCGTAATGCTCTTGTACCCTGCTTCCGTGCGTGCAACCCATTGTAAGAATGAGCTGAACGCCTCAAAGTAGGCACATGATATCGAGCACCCCATAGGTAAGCAAAGGTCGATGAAATAGCTGCCATCGACAAAACAACCTAGGAGCCGGTGGCTGGACAGATGAACCGGCAACAACCTGAACGCCACTTCAATGTCCACTTTAGCCATGTGCGCCCCAGCCCTGGCAAACCTGACCATCTCGGCGGCCCGGTCGAAAGATTCATAGGATACAGTTGATTGATCCTTTGTGATCCCGTGGTTGACCGACCCCCCTTTGGGGTGGGAGAGGTGCTGAATTAACCTAAATGTACCCGTCTCTTTTTTGGGAACAACGCCTAGAGGGGAAACGATAAGATCCTGGATCGGAGGGGAAACAAATGGCCCCGCCATCCTACCCAGCTGCACCTCGGTTTGCACTTTCACCTCCGCTACTCCAGGGAATTCCCGGACCAACAGCAAGTTCGGTGCTTTGGAACCCTGCAGCTCTGTTGCGCATGGGATCTGGAACCCCTCCTGGAAACCCGTTTCCAGGAGGCGAGCCGCGGTGCCATTGCCCGCCACCCTACTGTAGCGTTTTACCCACGGCAGCATGCCGGGAGGCGTATGGGAGTCTTGCCCCTTGGCAGAGGGCTCTGATCTACCCCCTTCCTTGGGCCTGGTACATATAGCGAGAAGGTGCTCTCCGCCACAGCTGGAGCACGCATGCTTGAACCTGCAGTTAGGGGCCCACCTACATACCCCTTCATTATAGACAAAACAGGTCTTGAGACCTGTAGCCACGGCGGTGGTGGGGCCCTTGACCCCACCGGATCCGGTACAAAAGGGCGGCATGACACGCATAGGTGTCATAATGTTCAGCCAGTATGCCACCGCTTTATCGCTCCATGACATCGCTGGCCTAGATGCCAGGTACTGGCGGAATTTCTTGTCATACCGCCACCATGCCATGCCCCTGTACACTTTGTGGGCATTGCGAGTCTCGTCTATGTATACAAACAAACCCGAACCTTGCTCAGGATGTCGCTCACATAGCACGCAGGCCATAACGGAAAAGGCCTGCAGCCATGTGTCAAAGGTCCTAGGCAGCCGCCTATAGGACTTGCGACGATCATCGCCTTCCCGCAGCCCCCTCTCGCCTGTGTCAATTTGTCTGAACATGGGAAGAAGAGAGAACAATTCAACAAATTCTCTCCTCCAGATTTTTTCTTTTACCTCCTGGGGAAGTTGCGCCCCCAAGTTGTCCAATGAGCACAAGACAATTGGTCTCATGGCTGCATTGGAGGCTACTGCATTGGTACTGCCTGCTTGCAGGCTGGTACGCCCACTGTTTCAGAGGGCCCTGATGCTGCCACTACCACGGCCGGAGCCCCACGCCCCACTGCTTTGCTGGTGGACTGATCAGCCCACGCGCCTCTCGCTAAGCCCCCTATCCACGCACCCATTTCCTGCTTGCTTACCGCAATGTTGTGTGTGGCTAAGAGGGTCTTAAGGGACCCAAGGAAACCCCTTTTAGTGTGTAGCAGTTGACATTTTTCTGCCTCTTCTACACTTCCCACCATCGGGACCTCAGCTGCTTCCGGAAGCCTCGGAGTGGACACTGCCAAAGGGGTGTCCCTGCATCTCTCCTGACGCCTTGGGGATTCTGACCGTCTGGCCCTCCGTGGGCTCTGTCCTCTCTGATCCCATGCAGGCGCAACTGCAATGGCAAGATCTCCTACCTCCTTGATCTTGATTTTCTTCTGGACCTGTGGGTGCAAGAGGAACAGTCACTAGCTCTCCGTGACCTGCATGCCTGTGCCCATACCGTCTGTTCCTCCCCTGAGGACTGGTCATGGTCACCTAAGCTTGCACGGCTAGAATGGGGCTCTGTAGCCCTCTGTACGAGTTCCCCTGACACTTCTTGTGGCGTTACAAAGTCTACCTGTGGGTCGGGATTAGTCACCTTTTGCTGTGGCCTAACCGTAACACCCTCAGTCTCAGCTCTCTGTCATCTTAAGGGGGTGTGGGTGAATAGCAGTGGACTGTACTTACTTGTGGTCTTTCTAGCTCTGGTGGGGCGCAATAGAAGGGACCGCATGGTCGGCACAATGAGGAGCTGTAGGAGCTTTTTTAGGGCTCCTGGCTTTTTTATTACCCCCTGGGCCCCCTTTACGGGGCGGTAGAGGGGTGTTTTTTGTCCTTTGCCGCGGCCTAGACCCCTTGGGCAAAATGACTGGTGGTGCCCGGAGTGCTAGGCCCTCACCGCCCGTGGGCCCAGCTATCTCTTGCCTGAGGGGTACAGGGTCCTGGCTGCCCTGACCCGTATCACCTTTTGCGCCCTTAGCCTGGCACTCCACTGGACGGGGGTCTAATGGCTCTGCACTATTGGGATGGGGGGATAGCCCACTAGCGCCTCCATTATTGCAGAGGCCACCAGCCACTACAGGCTGTGCATGTGCAATGTAAGAAGGCATGGGAGGTCCCAGCCTGTCCTGCACCCACCTGACCCCTTTGCTTAAGGCCCGGGTCCTAACCTCAGCCAGCAAGGCCTCTAAATCCTGAGCATCCATACTGGCCCAAGCAAAGATCCCCCCCCAAGACAGACAAAACGGACCACGAAAACGACAAGAAGCAACAACCCCACACACACACAGAGCACTCTTACACTGCCCCTTATATGCTGTATAGCTGGGGAATATTCTCAGTCTTTAACTTCCTACTTTATTTTAACTTTGCGCAGGAGCCCTCAGACCTCCGTCCGTTTCACTTGAAACCGCACTGCACTGAAGGAAACGCGCGAATAAGTCGGAAGTCCCGCCCCCAACGCTTCCGATTGGCTGTTCAGCCTTGCAGGCTCCGCTGGGTCACACAACGCTGCGGGCTGACCCAGGGAGCCTGTGCAGCCTCCGCGTCAACAGTCCAGTGGGGTCTTCTGTTCATAACAATAAAACATAAATATGCCTCTGTCTATGACACAATTATAGCACTCAAGTTGTTATGGGGTCGCAAAGCAACTGAGACCATAAAGGGTTCTGTAAATACAATTTTCCACAGGAATTTTGCCCTAAAGGGTTTCTGTCTTTGCAAAGCTTTGAGTTGTATTCACAATCTTTATGGAACCCGGAACTAACTGGATACTGTGCAGAACTTCTCTGGACCACTTTGTGACAAACGACATGTTGAAGAGGTTACTTTCTCCTTGTTATTCCTTTGCGTCCCATTCCTAACCCTAATTTTCCTTTCTTTCTGAGGAACCAGGCACCTGCGTCTGGACTGGCTGTTGAGAATGACTGCTTTAAACATTTCACATATACAATCAAGATAAAAAACAGACCAATTTATTAAAACATATGACACTGGGGGGGTGTGGCTAAGCTGCTGGAGAGGAAAGACATGTCCTGCAAGAGCTCCAGCTAAGGCCTGGGTTAATCTGGGACAATCGACCCCTATAGATGCCCTGAGTGACCAACAAACAATATCACTAAACTCAGAAGACCTAGGGGAACAAATTGATCCCAAAATTACCTTAAAAAAACAACAATAAAATCGGAAGAGTCCCCTGCATGGAATCCCTACCCAGCTGAACTTTTCCCCTTGGAAGCCTGGAGGGAGAGAGTGTGGAGCTGCACTGCTGAGGACATATATAAGCAGGTACAGGGGAGAGGCTATAGAGCTGTGGGGGGAAAGGATAGCCCTGATCCAAGGAAGGGGTACCCAGGGGGGCATCAGAAGCAAATTAGCCCCAGGAAAATTAAGCAATCCAGGGCCCCTTACCCACATATCCCCATCAAAGCTCTCCCCATACCCTGGGTCCAAGCAACCCAGCCCAACCTGTCTACTTAGACTCAGAACATTAAAAGTACACTGCACAGGGCTCACTTACCAACCAAACAGGATTACAAAACCATTTGTTTTTCAAGGCTAGTTTCCAGGCTGAATCCCTGCTTGTGTAACAGACTGTACTAGTGGAACTCTACTACCACCTAGTGGACAAAGTTCAAAAGCACCAAGCAAGTAAAAAGAGACAACCAAAGTTCAATTTTCAACTATAAGCATTTAAGCTATGACCACTTCGGTTCAAGAACTTTTAATAAATCCAAAAAGATGTAACTAGCAAAAAGCCCAGCAATATAGGGACGCTAACAATTGCTCTGGGACAAACCAAGTGAAACCAGGTCTCTGGCAACAACTTGATCTACAATACTCTCACTGAGATGGCAGGTGTTGCCACGAGAAAGAACAATAAAGGGATCCAATCTTACTGCCTACCCAAATCTTCAGCAAGTTCTCCCACTAATAAAACACCCACAGCCGCAGTCCACGCAGCAACAAGCTCTGAAATGTCAGCGCCTAGCACTAAAAGTGACATCCAGGACCTTAAAGACCTAATATCTAACTTCAGAGAGGAGGTCAAATCAGACATCCGGAAGGTGACAACAGAACTAACCACAGAAATTAAAAAGGTGGACGATAAAACAACAAAACTGGAAACTAAAATTTCGGAAATAATGCAACATAACAACAAGCTAACAGAGGAGATCTTGGCTTTGAAGGAGGAACAATCTAGACAACAGTTGCAACAGGAAGATCTAGAAAACAGATCTAGACGACAGAACATAAGGCTGAGGAATGTGCCGGAGTCTGTCAAGGACCTACACGCATACCTAAACGATCTATGTGAATTTCTCCTCCCAAACATACATCCAGAAAACTTGAGAATGGATCGGTTTCACAGAGCCCTAGGATTCCGTTCATCTCCACAGGAGCGCCCAAGAGACATCATTGCCAGATTCCACTACTACTCCACCAAAGAACTGTTCATGAAGGCCGCAAGAAAAGGCATCCCTCCCATCGAGGGGCACACACCGCTGCTTTTTTCTGATCTAGCCCCGACTACCCTTGCCAAAAGGAGACAACTGAAACCGGTTCTGGACTGTATCCTGGCTCAAGGATGGAGGTATACATGGGGTTTCCCTTTTCGCCTCAATATATCCAAAGAGGGAAAATTCTTCACCATCAGAACACTGGAGGAAGGCATTAACTTGCTGGCGGAATGGAACATCAAGGTCACTGTCGGAGAGCAGTTACAACCAACAGAAAACCCGAGAGGAAGGAGTCCTCCCATGAACGGAGAAAAAGACTTACTACAATGAGTTGTCACTTATTTTGTTTCTCTGTTTTTTTTTGTCTTTTTTTGCTTCATCTTCCTCTCTCTTCTTCTCTCTCTCTCCTTGTTTTCATGCTACTCTGACAACCAAAGCTAGTTGAATCTGAAAACGAGTGGATCCAATAAGGTAGCACCCACACCAGTGAAAGTTCTAATACACACTATAGACAGTTAACCCAGGCCGTAAAGGCAAAAGCAACACACACCTAGAAGGCGTCCCTACGGGCGCTAACACGTAGACTTCCAAAAAACCCTACAGTAGGGAAAGGTTAGGCGGACCAATTCAGTGTCAGTTTAGAGACACTAACTGGCCCACCAGTAAAATACGAAGAGGACAGCAAACGCTCTCCTCATAGTAGTTTAAATTACCACACTTTATTTAAGTAAGGAACACAATTAAGTTCAAACATACTAAGAGCCTTCCTGACCAACAGTAAGACACACAAACAGACTCAAGTACTTAGACTTCTTACCCAGGATTACCTTAGGGTTCCCCACTAGAGGAAAAGTAGGAACTTGCTTAATTACTGAGCCAGGTTTTTATAATTCTGAAAGTTTAAGTATAAGCAATTTGGCTCATACTCTGTTGTCTTTTTTCCTTTGAGTACAGATACTCTCCCACACAGCCAGCTGCTGAGCAGTCTTCGGGCGGAAACCAGCAGGAGGCACAGGATAACGAAGTAACAGGCTTCCAGAAAGGTGAGATAGCCATTTAGACACACCAAAGGGTCATACACCTCAATAAGAAATATGGACATTGTCATTGCGTCACACAACGCTCATGGTCTGAACGAACCAATCAAGAGGGGGGTAGCCTTGAGAAATTACCAAAAACTAAATCTTGATATCGTAATGATTCAGGAAACTCACTTTAGAAAACAAGCACTACCAAAATACTGGGGGGGAGTCTTTACTCAGGCATTCCATTCGACCGCAGATACCAAACAAAAGGGAGTCACGATTTTGTTCCACAGAAGACTCAACTTTCAGTTAAGTAAAATTCAAACAGATAAAGATGGCAGGTTTTTAGCAGTACATGGGACCATACACGAACGTAAGGTTTCATTCTTGAACATTTACGCCCCGAACACAGATCAAACACCATTCTTTCAAAAAATACAGAAACTCACAGATAGCTGGGAAGACGGACTTAAGATAATAGGAGGAGACATGAACGCGGTCTTAGACCCGCTCAAAGACAAGTCAAACGATTTAGGTTCACAAAAAATCCCCACAGCGACCAAAGCTCTCAAAAAACTCCTAAAATCAAACTGCATGATTGATACCTGGAGAAACATGAACCCCACAGAAAGGGAATACACATTTTTTTCCGCCAGACATGGTTCGCTCTCCAGAATAGACTATATCCTGATCCCACAGAACGTTACAGAGAACCTAACTGAGGCCTCTATCTGCCCCATAGCATGGTCGGACCACGATCTAGTCAAAATCTCCATGAATAATCTCCTACCGAAAGGAAATAACCCAAGGTGGTCATTAAATCCCAGTATACTGAACGACCCTATCACACGAGATAAGGTCAGAACTGCAATCGTAGATTATCTTGACCTCAATACAGTAGGGGAGATAGACATAGATGGAATTTGGGCAGCTCACAAGGCAGTGATCAGGGGAGTCTGTATACAAATTAGTTCAATCAAAAAGAAAAAAGACCAAGCACAAATCTTACTTCTAAACCAGAAAATTGCTGAAGCACAGAAACTATTTGTTAAAGATAAATCACGACATACCCATGAGAAGATACTAAGTTACAAACAAGAACTAAACACTATTTTAAGAGGGAAAATGGTCAATATCCTACAGCGAACTGAAGCTAAATTCTTCAGATACGCAAACAAGCCCGATAGAATGCTGGCCACGAGACTAAAAGAAAAAAGAGCAAACTCATTCATAGCCAAAATAATCACCAAAAATAGGCAGACAGTTTTTAAACCAGATCAAATAGTAAACGAATTCAGACAATTTTATGCGGACCTTTACAGCAAAACACCCGAATCAGGCACCCCAACCCACAAACTAGAAATTGAAAATACACTAAATAACTTAAATATACCCCAATTAGACTCTATCAAAGCTAAATCACTCTTAGAGCCCATCTCGGTCGAAGAAATACAGGATGCGATCAAATCCACAAAGGCACACGGGGCCCCAGGGCCAGATGGCTATTCCAACCTCTACTACAAACATATGAGCGATCTACTTAGCCCCACCTTACATAAGCTATTTAACAGCTTCTTAGCTGGTGAAAAAATTAAACCGGAATTCTTAGAAGCTAAAATAATACTGATTCCTAAACCGGGGAAAGACCCATCCCAATGTGCTAGCTATAGACCAATATCTCTGATCAACACAGATTTAAAAATATACACCAAAATCTTAGCGTCAAGACTAGCGAATCTGTTACCTGAAGTGGTACATCCAGACCAAGTAGGGTTCATTAAGGGGAGAGAAGCGCCAGACAATACCAGGAAAATTGTTGACCTTATTGACATAACCAAAAGTAATGAAGGCCGCGCTATGTTGTTGGCGCTTGATGCCGAGAAGGCATTTGATAGGTTAGATTGGACATTTATGAACGCCACACTGAACAAATTCGGAATTCCGGAAGGTTTTCTGCGAAGCATCGCGACATTATACTCGGAACCAACCGCACAAGTTACATACCAAGGACACAATTCACTAAAATTCAACATCACGAGGGGGACAAGACAGGGGTGCCCTCTATCACCATTGCTGTTCGCCCTCAGTATAGAGCCCCTAGCAATTGCCATTCGTCAGCACACTGACATATCGGGTATACGGGTCGGCCCGACAGATCATAAAATTAGCCTTTTTGCCGATGATATCCTACTAACAATATCAAACCCCCTGGTTAGTCTACCTAATCTATTCAAACTTTTGTCTCAATTTGGCCCACTGTCAGGATTCAAAATTAACACAAGTAAAAGCATAGCCCTTAATATATCACTTCCTCCCACCACGGAAAAACTACTAGCCAATAACTTCCCAATAAAATGGGCCCCGAATTCTATCAACTACCTAGGCGTACAAATTACAAAATCAACTAAGACCCTATATGAAGCAAACTACCCAACCCTCTTTAAACAATTAACTAGGGACCTGCACAGGTGGTCAGAACTAAAGATTTCGTGGTTAGGAAAGCTACATGCTGTCAAAATGAACGTACTCCCCAAACTGCTCTACCTTTTTCGGACCTTACCTATCTCGATTTTAGCGATAGACTTGAAAAAAATACAGAAATTACTAATGAGTTTTCTGTGGAACAATAAAAAACCTAGAATAAACAGAGAAACAACTACTGCGACTAAGAAGGATGGTGGGCTCGGATTTCCAGACATTTCCAGGTACTTTAAAGCTGCTAGATTAGCACAACTAGTTAAGTGGTATGTCAGGGACTCCCCCCCGGTATGGGTTCAATTAGAAAAACACATACTAGGGTCCAATGATTTAATCATGCGTCAGTTACTATGGCTCTCAACCCAGCAGGGCTTCAAGTTACCCCAATCAATTCCATCAAGTGTGAGGCATTCAATTTCCCTATGGAAAGATATAAATAAGAGGAACAGACTGCTGGGCCAGGAGTCAGGGCTCAGCCCTCTATGGCCACTTTCAACTAACCCCAAAATAAACTCTAATGCTCAATACAGATGGTGGATTGATAATAATTGCTCAATTGCGGCAGATTTACCGGTTGTTAATCAAAAATGGTCCACCACCGCATTCCTAGAAGACAAACCCCTTCCTCCGGGGGAATGGCTTAACCTAATCGCTATAAACCAAAGATTAAATCACATCACTAAGAATAAAGGAGGGCAAAATATATCCTTATTCGAAAAATGTTGCATTAAATTCCCGGGAGGGAAAGGAAACATCTCCACAATATATAACCATTTAAGCGATTTAGTCACTCCCCCTAAATTACACTATGAATCAGCATGGGAAGCTGACCTCAACATAAATTTAGACAGAGACCAATGGAATAGTATTCGGAAACAAGCCAAACACACATCACTTAACGTAATTATGAAAGAAAACTCCTATAAAGTTATTATGAGGTGGTACCTAACCCCAGTAAGAATGCACATAGGGAACCAGACAATTAGTGACATATGCGAAAGGGGCTGCAACCAAAAAGGGACTCTAATCCATAAATTATGGGAATGCCCTATGATTAGACACACATGGGTGGACACCTACAAAACCCTGGAGAAACTATGGGGTCAATGCTATCCCATGAGACCAGAAGAGGCCATCCTAGGATTACCGGTAGAAGGGATGTCCAACTCAGAACAATTCCTAACTAACCAAATTTTCCTAGCAGTTAGGATAGTAGTAGCCGCCCATTGGAAATCACCCACCCCAACATTTGAAGTAGTCTTAAACAAAATTGAGTTCGTTCGTTCCATGAGCGTTTTGTCCGCAGAGGTTGACCATAACTACAAGCGCTGGGCCTCCTGCTGGGCCGCCTGGGAGACAAGACGCGGCAGATGAATAGGGTGAGTGACACTTCTCCCTACAAAGGAGCTATTAGGGGATCCATAGTAGTAGTGGTCTTAATTTACCCAACATCATTAGCCCACACAGTAACCTAAACACAGAATAATCTTTCTATTAGATGCTACCAACCAAGCTCAAAACAGTTGGTCAGGAATCCAAGTTCATCATATTTTTCCCATAGTTATGGGACTTCATTAAATATAGTTTTCTCGTTAGCCTTAAGTTATTTAAAAGCTAATATCAGCTATTATAATACCAGAAAAACGGAAAAGGGAGAGGAGTTTTGGACAGGCAGAGGACACACTGGAAACCAAATATGTTAAATATGTTTATTGTTAATTCCTATTTATCACTTCTAATGTTTTTGGTGTACTATGTTATATGTCTGACCTGTCTAATAAAAATCAATTAAAAAAAAAAAAAACATATGACACTGGGCCATCTTCTTCAAATAGAACACATAGGATAGAATTAACCTCACATGTTTTGTCCTGCTAGGGACCTCTTCAGGAATCCTGTGAAGATTAACAACATATGATCTTTTCCAGAAAACTATCAACAAACATTATGCAAGTGATCAGATGACATTTCAGTCTCTGGGGCATGATTATGCTATTGAAAGACTGTATGACCTGTGCATACATGGGTGTATATTCACTAAGGTGACATATTTATCAGTAGTGGTGTTAGATATCAACAATTCGTATTTAGTTCTCCTGAGTCTTTTCATGAATGTGTGAAAACAGTTGCTTAAATAGAGCACCATCACATAGGAATTTTAGAGCCATCATCTCACCAGTGAGAAAGCTTTTGTCCTGGTGAGTATTTTCCAAGGTAGTTTAATTGCACATATTTAATTGACATATTAAAGGGCATCTTTCATTGAAGTTTTTATTATGTTATACAAATTAACTAGCAAATTGTCTCTGTAGAGACACAGTAATGGAATGAAAAGTGCACATATAAATAAATATAATTACAGTTAGTTGCTGTTAAATATTTTTAATGGAAGTGTTAGATAAATGAGCTTAAACATTGGCAGCCTCATTCTATTGCGACGGTTTTGAGATCCGGGCTTGCAAGTGGAGGTTGCAAGCTACTTTGCTATTCAATTGCCTTACGTTTGCGGGCTCCAATCGAGTTACTTTCTACAAGCTGCGATCCATTGCGATTCGTCAAATCGCAAGTTACTTCCCTCAAAGCCTTTGATCTTTCACGGATGCAAGAGTTGCGGGCACTAAAATCACAAATCGCTATTCAATTGCTAAATTTTTTCCTCGCAAATCACTCTGGCAAGCCCGCAAATGTCAAAAATAGAACGACAGGTTACTGGGACCAAGGTAGTCTCGCAAAGGGCTAACTTACAAATCGGAGCACTTTAAATACAAATATAAATTCAGCTCAGCACTGTAAATGATGGGGAACACAATGGGTGACATTAGAATTAAAGGCACAACATTCACAAGCTTGCACATCGCCAAAATATAATACTTTATTTCATGTTTATTTTCCATCCAAAGTCCTATGGGCTACGACCTCCTACGGGCTTGAATAACGAGTTACGGGCTTGGATAATGAAGTATTATATTTTGGGATGTGCGAGCTTGTGAATGCTGTGCTTTTAATTCTAATGTCACCCATTGTGTTCCCCATCATTTACAGTGCTCTATTGAATTTATATTTGCATTCAAAGTGCTCCGATTTTACGGGCTTGAACCACGAGTTATGGGCTTGCGATCATGTTCAAGCCCGGAAATGCTATAAAAGTAGACCTACTAGAGCCGGCAACTCGATCGCAGAAAATCGGCAACTTGCGATCGACTTACGCCCCCAAATTGTTTGAGGCTGGAGTTATTTTTACCATCAGTTACACAAACGAGGTCCTCCCTCTTTGTAAATATTTTTTAATTAGCTCTTTTATCACCACCCACTGTGAGAGATAATCATAGGAGATAAACTCGGTAGCATAGTGGGGGGCTTTTCATGCAATATAAAGAGTGGAGGCTAATAATGAGAAGCCACATTTCCAGATGGTATAAAGATGTATGACACAGGCTTTAACACTTAACTAACTCAGTGGCCATTCTGATTTAACCACCTAGGGATGCTGCTCTTCATTATTCCACCACACTGTTAATCACTTCTGATAAGCAGTTGCATAGATGGGGGATCTTTTTGGGTAAAATATGCTTAAACTACATATCTTTAAAACACAATTATCAAGTTCTCATCCCGTTTCTTTTAATAACAACCAATTTAAATACAGGACATAGGATGTCCTTAAAAAGATAAATTGGAAAAAAAGCAAATAGTGCTAAGCTAATTGGATCCAGCCTTACTGGAGTTTTATTTTTATTAGTTCCCCTCCACAGTGCATTATTTACAGTGCATCTGATTCTAGACAACTTAATTTACAGTCAAATCTACCTTAAAAAGTGTGATCTTTATTTTTGCATTTTTCAGAAGATGCAGTCATTTCCCTTTCCTGGGCATTATTCTGGCATATAATCAGAAGAGTGCAATGGCATCTGTAAATTTTTTTAGTTCACTAATAATTAATATTAAGATATATGTGCAAATACCAGTAAGGAAAGGAGGTTGGCATGAAAATATAATTTAAAAACGTTGCCCCTATTCAATTGCAAGCCCGCAGTTGCCTTTATACCGGACTTAGGTCTGCGGGCTTGAAATTTGCTACAGTAACAGAGCGATTCAGTTGATCAAGCCGGCAATTTAAGGGCCAAAAGCCTAACCCGTAAACCATGCACCCATAAGTAACATTTCAGAGCATGATCATGATCAACTAAGCAAGGCTGTAACTACTGATTTAGAAACAGCAAATAGTAAATAAGACCGTCATTATTACGTCAGTTAAATATGGAGATCAAACATCAATCAATTAGCGTTTAGAGGTCCGATATGAGATCGGACCTCCAATCCAGCAATGTACAAAATAATAAATTAATGGAGATACTGTTCTAGTCCGTGTCGGTGGCCTGATATGTATTAACTCATTGAATGCCAAGATTGATATGACACAGAAATGAAACAAAACAAAAAATGTTTTTATTGCAGATTTGCAAGCTTGAGACTGTTGTGCAATTAATTTTAATATCTTTCATCGCTTTCCCCATCTTTTAAAGTGCTGTATTTATTATCTTTTGTCTTTACAGTGCTAAGAACAGGTGTTTAATCCCCTTGTGAGTCCTATCTGGTTCCCGGAGGATTTTCTTCTACATTTGTCATTTACGGATGTGAGAAAATTTGCGGGCTTGAGGACTTGTAGCAATTGAATAGCGATTTGCGATTGTAACATTTACAGGCTTGAAAGATCAAAGCCTTAGATGGGTTGGGAGTTACGATTATGGCAACCTCATCGATTTTCAGCCTGTAACCTGCAGATCGTTTGCGGCTCACTAAAAGACACAATTAAATAGCAAATTAGTTTGGAGTTAGAAATGGGAGGGTCAGATAGCGACGAGTCATAAAGTTACGATTTGGGCATTGTAAGTTATTGACACCTAAGCACTGGCAGGGGCACAGAGGCAGAGGCAGGATAATTATCGTTCCTCTTGCTTCCAGACACAGATCAAGATCGGGCAGCAGGCCCAGATATAAATGCAGCTGTATGCAATCAAATTCAACAAAGTGGAGAAAGGAGACATGGGGATGCAGAGTCACCCAAGGAATCGTTGGTGATCGGAAGAAGTCTGCTGATCCTGCCACAATCACTAGGACACACTGCAGCTCCAGGTGAGATGGTACATGTACTTAACCTTGTGGGTCTGCAATCTGGGGTTTTAGTGGGCCAGCAGAAAAAGGCAGTGCTCATATAAAAACCCACGCATTGTCAAGTAGGCTCAAGGCATTGCTTAGTCAGCACAACATTAATGTTGGAGATGACATCTAAGGTATAGTAGTAACCCAATTTGCCAGTAGAGTTTGAGTCCCTGGTGAACCATTTAGAACAGCTGCTTCTGATACAGTAGCTCTGGGCTTATTGCAGTCACTTATAACAGGCACTCCTACTGAGAAGTGAACGAGTGTATGTATATGGAGACATTTCAGCCCCATCTCCTATAGATGTACTTCTCATAATTTAGTATGGTAATTTAGTATTAGTAAGGAGTGATCAGGGTATCAAATTAATCAATGACATTTACAGTTCGATGTGGGTTAGATAATCTGGGTGCTCACTTACCTAAGGAAGTAAAAGAGCTTATATGGCGGCAATAATTTGTTGAAATCTTTTCTCCCTCACTCAGGAGAATGACTCTGTGCAGCTCTTCTCTCTCTGTGCCACTGTCCCCGCTCTATGTTGTTGTTCCCTCTCCATGTCCCCCCTCTGTGCCCCAGTCCCTCCTCTGTGCAGCTGCCCCCTCTGTGTCACTGTACCCCCTCTGTGCCACTGTATCCCCTCTGTGCCACTGTCTACGTGTGTGCAGCTCTCTTCCCTCTGCGCCACTGTTCTCCTCTGGCAAACCCTCAAAGCACAACATTATAAAAATGATTGCCAATACTGTTCTAGTCCATATGGGTGGCCTGATATGTATTAACTTATTGATTCCAGAGATTGATATATCCCTGAAATGAAACATTAAAATCAATTTCTTTTTAGTGCAGATTTGCGAGCTTGAGACAAGCCCTTGCGGAAGCCTAGGGGGGTCTAGGCGAAACAATATCATTGGCATTATCCTTTTCTTAACATGGACATCTAGAAATTTCAGTGTTTAGATTCAGCACACCAGTACACCAAGGAGGCTCCCTATTTGGGACAGCAATCAAGATATAACCAGAATACTAAAACCGCATGTACTTCCCTTGCTTGAAGCTGATACAGCTGATTGATGGTGCAGTGTAGCTGCAGCTTCTTATTTATGTATTATACTTTAAGTTATTCCTCAAGCCACATAGTGGCATGGAGTATCACCTAAGAAGTTGTGAAATTATATATTGCAGAACACTACTATTATGAGGATGTCCATGGAATAATTTTGTTTTTATACTGTAATTTTTTTTTTATATGGCTGTTTATTATTCAGTAAACCTAGGATTGCAACTGGATAAGCAATATGAGGATTAGTGAATAGCATTATATTTGACTAGCGACTTGCCCTTCAAAAAATGACGGTCAATAAAAGAAAGTGTTGAAATGCTGTTTGTCACACAATGTGAGTGTACTGAGTGTCTCAACTATATAGACCCCTCTAACATAGTAATGAACGCATGGAATAACACTATAAGTGCCATGAGGGTCATCCAGGACCCTCATGACCCAAAGTGTAAGCACTACACCCTTTTAACCCGGTCCCTTATGGGGGTCTATCCAGACCCTCATAAGCCTCTATTTAACCCCATCAGTCCCATAAAGGTATATTATGACCATTATGGGCCTGTTACAACACAACATTAACCACATAAGTGCCATGACAGTCCTCAAGGACCATCATGACACTAAGTCTAAACACTCCACTGCACTATACCCCCCAATAAAACATTAAATATTAACTAACTCCCCTCTACACTAACCTATTAACACCTACACAGCCTACCTACACTACCTACCTACCCCCTAATAACCCCCCACCACTCTAATTACAGAAAACAAAAAACTAAAGTCACCAAAATCTAAAACCTACATTACATAAAAGAAAACCTAAATCACAAAAAATAAAAAATCTACATTACAGAAAATAAAAAAACCTAAATCACAAAAAATAAAAAAATGTACATTACAGAAAATAAAAAAACTAAGTCACAAAAAATTAAAAAAGGAACATTACAGAAAATAACAAAATACATTACAACCCCCCCCACTAAAAAAAAACAAAAAACAAAAAAATTACACACCTGAAAAGGAATGACATATAATACAATCCAATACAAATAAAATGAAATACCATACAATACACCCCTATCTAATATACAATACATCCTATCTATGTAATATACATCACCCAATCTATGTAATATACAATAAATAGTATCTATGTAATATACATCCCCCAATCTATCCAATATACAATACATCCGATCTATGTAATATACATCCCACAATCTAATATACAATACATGCTATCTCTATATAGAAACCCTAATTCTAAGCTAAAATAAAATAATTATGACCACTTACCTTTGCAGATGTCCCTACAGATCAGCAACCTAGGGTAAAAAAGATAAAAAAAATGACTACAACAAGTTTACATAAAATAAATAAACATACTACATTTTCTAAATATTCTACTCACCTTTCCAGCATGTCCCCTTCCTTCTTCTTTTCCTCTTCTCTGGCGCGGCCCCTGTTAAAAAAAAACATAATATTAGGACACATACATAAACATAAAACAATGTAAAATAAACATAATCTACTACTTGCCATCAGGGAATCACAATGGGATACACCCCCATGGGTGATTGGCTGAAGACATCTGCGCCTTCCCATTGGCTGTAATACTGA
Source organism: Discoglossus pictus (assembly GCA_027410445.1). Taxonomy (NCBI): domain Eukaryota; kingdom Metazoa; phylum Chordata; class Amphibia; order Anura; family Alytidae; genus Discoglossus; species Discoglossus pictus. The sequence continues at coordinate 153,233,610 of CM050164.1, read as the reverse complement.
TTGACACTGACAATAACCAATGAGAAGGCGCAAATGCCTTCAGCCAATCAGTACATGGGGGTGTATCCCATTGTGATTGGCTATTGTCAGTGCAACCAATCAGAATGCGCAGATGCCTCCAGCCAATCACCCTGTGGGGGTGTATACCATTGTGATTGGCTGAAGGCATCTGCGCCTTTTGATTGTTTAAATAAAGATTGACAGGTGCATTATCCAATCAGAGTGGGATTTTTATGGTGTATCCCTTTCTGATTGGCTCACACATTGGCGCCTCCTGATTCGGTGAATTTGATAGACAGTGTTTTCAACCAATCAGAAGGCGCAATTGCCTTTTTTTCCGGAATCTCCGTTATTTTTTAATTTTTTTAGAGCGCGGTTCCAGGGCGGGGCAGAAGAGGAGGAGGCTGGAGACATTGCGGGGAGGTAAGTACATTGTAGATTATGTTTATTTTATTTTGTTTTATGTTTATGTATGTGTGCTAATGTCATGTCTTTTTTAACGGGGGCCGCACCGGAGAAGAAGAAAAGAAGAAAGACGGGGACATGCTGGAAAGGTGGGTAGAATATTTATAATCTTTATAATGTTTATTTATTTACTGTAAATGTGTTGCACTAATTTTTTATTTTTTTCCCCCTAGGTGGCTGATCTGAAGGGACATCTGGGTGATGTATATTAGATAGATAGGATGTATTGTATATTAGATAGGGGTGTATTCTATTGTATTTCATTTTATTTGTACTGTATGTATTGTATTGTATGTATTATATGTATTTCATTTTCAGGTGTGTAGTTTTTTTTTTTTTCCGTAGGGGGGGTTTGTAATGTATTTTGTTATTTTCTGTAATGTTCCTTTTTTGTGACTTAGGTTTTTTTATTTTCTGTAATGTAGATTTTTTATTTTTTGTGATTTAGTTTTTTTATTTTATGTAATGTAGATTTTTTATTTTTGGTGACTTTAGTTTTTTTTGTTTTCTGTAATTAGAGTGGTGTTTTTTTTTAGGGGGTAGGTAGGACCGTCATGGCACTTACGTGGTTAATGTTGGGTTGTGACAGGCCCATAATGGTCATAATATACCCTTATGGGACTGATGGGGTTAAATAGAGGCTTATGTGGGTCTCTATTGACCCCCATGAGTGACAGGGTTAATTATGGGTTTATGGGGGTCTGTATTGACCCAGATGAGTGACAGTGTTAATGATATGCATTATGGGGTTCTGTATTGACCCCATGAGTGACAGGGTTAATTAGGGGTTTATGGGGGTCTGTATTGACCCCCATGAGTGAGGGGGTTAATTACGTGCTTATGGGGGTCTGTATTGACCCCCATGAGTGACAGGGTTAATGAAGGGCTTATGGGGGTCTGTATTGACCCCAATGAGTGACAGAGTTAATTAAGGGTTTATGGGGGTCTATATTGACCAACATGAGTGACAGGGTTAATTATGGGTTTATGGGGGTCTGTATTGATCCACATGAGTGACGGGTTAATTATGGGTTTATGGGGGTCTGTATTGACCCCATGAGTGACAGGGTTAATTATATGTAATATCGGGGTCTGTATTGACCCTATGAGTGACAGGGTTAATTAAGGGTTTTCGGTGGTCTGTATTAACCCCCATGAGTGAGGGAGTTAATTAAGTGCTTATGGGGGTCTGTATTGACCCCCATGACTGACAGGGTTAATGAAGGGCTTATGGGGGTCTGTATTGACCCCCACGAGTGACAGGGTTAATTATGGGTTTATGGGGGTCTGTATTGACCCCCATGAGTGACAGCTTTAATTATGGGTTTATGGGGGTCTGTATTGACCCCCATGAGTGACAGGGTTAATTAGGGGTTCATGGGGGTCTGTATTGACCCCCATGAGTGACAGGGTTAATTAAGTGCTTATGGGTATCTTTATTGACCCCCATGAGTGACAGAGTTAATGAAGGGCTTATGGGGGTCTGTATTGACCCCCATGAGTGACAGGGTTGATTAAGAGCTTATGGGGGTCTATGTTGACCCCCATGAGTGACAGGGTTAATTAAGTGCTTATGGTGGGCTGTATTGACCCTCATTAGTGATGGGGTTAATTAAGGGTTTATGGGGGTCTGTATTGACCCCCATGAGTGCCAGGGTTATTTTAGGCTTATGGGGGTCTTTATTGACCCCCATGAGTGACACGTTTTTTTAGAGGTTGATGGGTCTCTATATAGAGCCCCATGCATGATATTTTTTTTTTTATTACGTGTCCTTTAAGGACCTTTACTGTCCTTTAAGGACCCGTAACGCGGGAATTTAGAATTTTCATTGCAGCGGGGGTCCCTGATAACGTGCGATCAGAATTCCCACTGCGATGGTTAATGTGGGGTTATTGCGGGTCTCCGAGCTTATCTCGAATCCCGTGGGGTTAATGCGGGTTTCCGAACTTATTTCGGATCCCTTATTGGGTAAGTTGGACGTGGCTGGGAGGTCCGGGGTCGCTGAGCCTCATTTTTGTTTTTTTTCGGCGGCTATTTTTTCTCTCACTTAGGGGATTTTTGTGTATCTGAACTCGGGAATTTGGACTTAAATTGAGGTGTAACTTCAATTGCAAAGGTCCTGGGTGCCACCCTTTGCTGTGGGTAAGCTTGTTATGTCTTTTTTGTTTTAATGTTTTTTTGTGCGCGCGGTTCTGTTGTTAAGGTTGTATTTTTTCCGTTAAGGTCGTATTTTTGAGTCTCGTATTTTTTTTGTGTAAGTCCGTGGTAGGGCCGCTTGTGTGGGTGTTTGTAACCGCATGTGAGGACGTAGAGCCTCCACCTTAGTCTCTTCTCGAGGCCCTCAGTTGCTGGCAAGGAGCGCCTTAGGCGCTTCATTGCCAGCAACTGCCGCCCTCGCTTTGCAAGGGCCGCAGGCTCACTACGCGTGGCCGCTACGTTAGCAACGACTTGCATGCTCACAACTATATATGTGACTAGCGAATTGCCCGTCAAAAAATGACGGCAATGAAATTGTAAGGTAGCTAATGCTGTTTGGTGTATAATAATGAAATATGTAATACATTACTAAATTAATATACTGTACCTATTTTGAAGCATTGTGATGAAGAGCTGTCAATCTGTGTTGATGTTGCTGCAGCATTAGTGGTGTGGAGCTGCTGTGTAAGCATGCTGAATGTGTGCACTGTGTGGTATGAATATCCGTAGTTCGTTTGTGGCGTTTTGCGAGTTTCTTGTGGTGTTTTGCGAGTTTCTTGTGGTGTTTTGCGAGTTTAGAGTGCTATAGCATCGTTTTCGTTTTGTTCGGCGGCCATTTTTTCTCTCGCTTAGATTTTTTTTTAGTCTCTAAACTCTTTTATTTCGAGTAAAATGAAGGTCTAAGTTGCATTTTTGAGGTCCTGGGTGCTCCCTCTTGGTGTAGGTAAGGTTTTTATGTATGTGCTGTGTGTATGTATTTTGTTTTACATTTTGTAATGTTCGCGAGTTGCGTCCGAGTGTTGCGAGGCCGTAATGTGTGTGAACGTGTGTCGTATGTTGTTTGCGAGTGTCGTAATGTGTGTGTCGTGCTCTTTGGGTTGCGACGTGAAGTTTGCGAGGGTCGCAGTTGCTGGCATGGAGCGCCTTCGGCGCTCCATGCCAGCAACTGCGGCCCTCGGTTTGCGAGGTCCTCAGGTGCTGGCATGGAGCGCCTACGGCGCTTCATGCCAGCAACTGAGACCCTCGGCCAGTGCCCTCGCTTCGCGAGGGCCGCGGGCTCGCTACACGAGCCCGCAGCGTTAGCAACAACTCATACGCTCACAACTATATATGTGATTGGTATATTCTATGGTATAGGGCAACACCATGTCAATAGCCTTACTCATTATAGGGATCTTGCTATTTCATACATTATGGCAATATTTTTATTAACCCAATTCCCCATACCTAACTTTATGCAACAAAATGCTTTCAGAGCTTTGATCTATTTAAATAGTCCCTAGGTGTCACTGCACCATTATATAATTATTTTATTATAGTTTTCATAGACAGTAGCTTTTTGATGATTTTTAATTATCCTAAAATTAAATTGAATTAATATGTTGATAGGGTGTGATGCACCAGGATATACAGATGATCATATTTAGCTTACTTGAGACTGTTGTGCAATTAATTCTAATGTTTTTCATCGCTTTACCCGTCATTTACAGTGCAGTAGTGATTATTTATTTGCATTTACAGTGCTATGATCAGGTGTTTAACCCCCTTGCGGGTCCTTTCTAGCACTGGTACGATTTTCTCCTACATTTGCCAATTACGGGTATGAAACCACTTGCAACCTTGGGGAATTGGAACAATTGAATAACGGTTTGCGATTTTAGCCATCTTTTTTTTCTAAGGGAAAGATCAAAGGCTTCAAGAGGTTGTAAGTTCTGGGTTTAACCATTGCAGAGTTTTCAAGCCCGTAACTCGTAAACCGTTTGTAGCCTGTAAAAAGATGCCAATAGAGTAGCAAATTAACTTACGACCTCACTTACGGGCTCCAGTAACTTACGATTGCTCAATTGAATCGGGCTCATAGTCTGCAAAAATTAAGATTTTTCCATGAAATTGCATTTTATGCCCATGCAGTTTTTGCCCATGACATATGTGATATTTTTGCTATTCTACAGTGGTCATTTATGAGAGGGTGATGGATCTTTTGCCCTGTTCACTTTCCCTGCATTATAAATCTCTGAAGAGCGGTGATTGCTGCTCACGTTGTGCTCTACACTTGCTGATCAATTGTGTCCTGTTAAACCTGCTCCAATCCTCTTACCCAGTGAATCCTATCTAAGTACATGGGCCATTTATAGACACACATGTCTATTTTAGCACCTGACATGAATATTAGCAGATATTATCCTGACTTAGACATATTGGGGCTTATGTATGATTTGTTACATAATGTTAATAAATCCTGCTTTTCTTTTACTAGGAAATTGATTATGTGTTACATAAATGTGTTTTTATCTGTGTTAATAAAGTAATGCAATTTAATTTTATATAATACATTTAGTAATTATAATACTATTTAGAAATTGGCTTGGTTCATGGTAAATACAGCTTAAATTTTGTATCTATTTTGTCATCAAAGAGGTAACATATAGAAAGGTGGTGCAAAATTAGCTGTGTTGCAGTTTAATTATTAAACAAGGAAAAAGGTTGTTTAAAGCCTAGTGGTAAAAGGTACACAGAAAAAGCTGCATATATTATTGGGAACAATATTTAAATAAAAAATACATTAAAAAAACCTAGCCTTTCAGCCTCATGGCCAATTGCTTGCAGGAACAATGTAGTTGGTGAATATTGTCATATGTTTGAGAAGTATGCAATTATGAGAAGTAGAACAGAGTAGTGGGTTACCAGGCCTATAGGAAAAACCTACTTCAGGTGTTGTTCGTTCTCAAATCGAGCGCCTCTGACTTTTTTGCTTATTAAATTACCCTTAGGGTTTTGTCTTCCTAAGGATGATACGGGACTCCAGACGTGAACCCCTTGCTCAATGTGCCTTAGGGAGTTCAGCTATACTATATACTGTCTAGGTCCAAATTAGTTTTCGTCTCAAGGCCGTAACACGCGGCATATTCGAATTTAATAGCTCTGTAACGCATCAGAATTTCAAGCCTGCAGCCCTTGCGGGCTTGCCCATGCCGCTATGGGCTTCACATTGAATAGGGCTGTAAGTCTATAGGACAAACCTATAAACCTCTGATTTTTTCTTTTAAGCATGAAAACATTATCAACTGTGTAAGACATGAGCATGAAGGTATCATGTCAGTGGCGGAGCTAGTGCAAGGGGGGCCCAGGTGCAAAATGAAAAACTTGGGCCCCAGGAGAGGGCAGGTGCAATTTATTTTGCACTTCCTTACCCCCCTACAGCATCAACTCCCACAGTATATATATATATATATATATATATATATATATATATATATATATATATAGTGCGAAATCCAATATGAGATTTTGCAGTGGCTACTCGTGACAAGGATTTTGTTCACTCTAGTGGTGGCTATAGCTAAATCCTAGAAATTGAGGTTTATGTTGTACATGTGGTTATTCTACTCTGTTAGAAGTCTCCAAGAGAGTTTGGTTGAAAGGATTATAATGCATACATCTAATAGGTTATGATAATCTCCGCCACAAAGTTTTGCCATAACATTTTACATGTAGTGCTTGACTTGGTAATAGGTGCTGTCAAAAGCTTTGTTGTCTGCAAGACAGGTAATTATATTTTAATTTGCTCTTTGGCACGAGATGTTGTATTCATACTGCAGCCAAGACTTTATTGAGAGAATACCTGTGGAATACCTACCTTTTTAGTTAGGTGATACATATGGTGTATTGACAACATGATGGTGTTTAATAATTATTTATCCTAACTAAGATAAGAAATTGACTTGTATGAGGGATGTTTGCATCTTTGCCTGATTTGGGCAGCATTATTACATTTCCAAATTGTCCATTTTTTATTTGTTAGCTGAGGTTTTCGAATCTTATAACATTCAGGATGCTAATATGTCATGCATGCATCTTTGAAATTGACAGGCTTTTAATAATTTTTATATCTGATTCAGTTATATATAACTAGCTAAGTTCTGAATTACAGGCCAGAGACGCAAGCCCATAAACCATTTTTTTAAAAAGTCAATGTGCATAACTATTCACCCCCCTAAAGTCAATACTTTGTAGAGCCACCTTTTGCGGCAAGCACAGCTCCAAGTCACTTTTGATAAGTCTCTATGAGCTTGCCACATCTTATCACTACAGGCCAGAGACGCAAGCCCATAAACCATTTTTTACATCAATTAGTCAAACCCGTAGTTACGGGTTTAGAGAGAGCCAATGGCAAATTAAATCATCGTCATTACGTCACTGAAAAATGGAGGTTAGATTTCAAAGCCTTACAGGTTTTAATTACGAGTTTCAATTGGACCTGCATTCCAGAAATAATGCAATATTAATAAATCAGTAAATATGATATTCTAGTCCATGCCAGTTCCATTATATGTATTAACACATTGATTGCCGGGATCGATATAACATGGAAATTAAACATTAAAAAAAAGTATTTTATATTGCAGATTTGCAAGCTTTAGAATGTTGTGCTATTCATTTTAATACCTAACATCACTTTCCCTTTAATTATAAGTACAGTAGTGTATGTATATTTGCATTTACAGTGCTATGGATATGGCTTTAACCCCCTAGCGGATCCTCCTGTTGGATTTTTGGCTCCATTTGCGCCAGTGAATTAGTTGCAATTTAATAGCGTGATTCGAACGTAACAGTTACAGGCTTGACATAACAAAGGATTAGTGGCCGTAGAGTGCAATGTTCGACATCCCTTCGCGTTTTTTCACCTTTACCCCGCAAGTCATTGGCGGGAAGCCAATTTAATAGCCGCAAGTCTAACAGACTACGTTATGGGCTAAAGGTTTTACACGTTGAGGGAATTTAATAGGGCTGATAGAGTTGAAAGCAGAGGATGATCTGTTGGCAATTGGAACTGTGTGCATGGTGTTGGTCGCACAATTTGTGCTGTGCATTCTAGGTTATCTAGTAGCTTCCCAATTCTATCCGCCATTTTATAAAGGTATTTCTTATTTATGCAAGATGTGGTTGTCCAATTTCTGTAAATAAGATGTCATAAATCAGGAGTAGTCAAAAATTGTATTTCCAGAATTCACCAAAGCCCAAGTATATTGGAGATTACATAGTGTAGGAGACCTATGAATGGGACATCATTTAACTGATATCTCATCTAAACATATAGAATCCTCAAAGTGGATTTATAATACGTTTAAAAGGATATTGAAAGTATGTTCTCTGTAGTAACTGAAAGAGGGTAATAATAATATATAACTATGTGTTTTATTTTTTCAAATGTAGCGGTAAATGTGTATAAAGAATATGGCCCACTATCAAATGCATTTAATAAACAAGTAATAGCTTGGCACGTGTATGAGTAGCTATGTTGTTAAAATGGCTGTTATAGGAAAATGTCTGTGATTTTCTTACACAGCAACAGAGCGATATACACACACACAAAATAGAAAAATGGGTGCTTGCATACCTGGTGCACGCACTCGCAGGGGCTCCTCCACTTCACTGCCTAGGGGCTTTAAAAAGGTTGTTAAAATAATTGCCAGTGATTTGTCTATGTTATCTGCATTCAATCCTATATAGAGCTTATTATGTACCAGTAAGTTCTCATTATCCATAGTGATTTTTAAAGTACTATTTACATCTTTACCATAAGGAGTTCTGATTGGATCGGCCAGGAATGTGTAAGCTCATTATCTCTATCACTCTATTCCGTTGTTATCTCTTTTTCCATTTTTCGATCTAATTGAATGTAGGGTTGTCACATATTTTTATGTTAAGCATTTTTTACTGGTGTTAAGCACCATTTGTAAGAATTAGCAGTAAAATTGCTGTTATAGGAAAATGTCTGGATTTGCTCACACAGCAACAAAGCCATGTACACACACAGAAAAGTGAAAAATGGGTGCATGCATATCTTGTGCACGCACTCTCAGGGGCTCCTCCACTTCACTGTCGAGGGGCTTCAAAAAGGTAGATCTGGCACTGCTTGTCTGCTAATAATATCTACATATATACATAAGCTCTATGCACTTCCTGTAATTTAAATTAAATATTAACAGGTTCTACTAAATGTTTGTTTCAAACAAAACACATCTTTAGTAATGTTTAAAGCATGCACACAAAAAATGTGTTCCATGTCGCTTCATTAATGTAGCTGAATAGGGAAGTAAGAGGTCAAAGGTTCCATATGAAGACCCAAGTCCATCTACTTCTTTCCAATTTTGATTAACAGTGCAACAATAAAAATAAAAGGTGAAAAAAAAGTGAATTAAAAGTCATTTTAATCTTTCAATTCCTTTGAATTGCTTCTATTTCTTTGGCCTTCTGACAAATGACTTAAAAACAAAATCTCTAAGTGTAGAATTATTAAAAAAACTTTACAAATCAAGAACATAAATGCACAACCAACTCACATTTAATAGTGCATTTATATGGTCTGTAACTGGGAAAGGAAGTTCTGGCTCATTTATCCCTTTGATGAAAATGTAACTTTTGTGGTCAGTTTGTGGTCAGGGACAATAATACCACTTGGTTATCCAACTCAAAGACCTGTTTACAAGCTCCAATACCACCGTCAAAAATTTGAGGGCTAGGGTGGTAATTGTCAAATGTCATTTGATACCATATACAATGTCCAAAAATATATAAAACAATTAAAAACAATGCATCCAATCTATTTATCTATTATTACTCTAAACCATCCATTACAACTAAGGTACAAATAATAACAATTAATTTATCCAAATTATCTTGGGACTAATGTTCCAATATCACTTCCATTCAGTAAATGGAAGCATATTAATACAAAACATGAATTAACTATAATTGAAATGTAAATCAATTAACATCTTTTATATTGAAAATCGTGTACATTAACCTATTATATACAGCGCCTTGCAAAAGTATTCACCACCCTTGGCATTTTTTGTGTTTTGTTGCCTCACAACCTGGAATTAACATGGATTGTTTGAAGATTTGCATACATTAATTTACAGAACATGCCCAAAACTTTGAAGAATTTTTTTTGTGAAGCAAAATGATATCACAAGAAATGCTATTTCCCAGGGTGTTTTCCACCTAACGTAGATAATGTAGATTGTTATAAGATTTATTGTGAAGCAACAACAAATAGGACAAAATAACAGAAAAAGTCAATGTGCATAACTATTCACCCCCCTAAAGTCAATACTTTGTAGAGCCACCTTTTGCAGCAATCACAGCTCCAAGTCACTTTGGATAAGTCTCTATGAGCTTGCCACATCTTACCCCTGGGATTTTTGGCCATTCCTCCTTGCAAAACTGCTCCAGCTCCTTCAAGGTGCATGGTTTGCACGTGTGAACAGCAATTTTCAAGTCTGACCACAGATCTTTTGGATTGAGGTCTGGGCTATGACTAGGCCATTCCAACACATTTACATGTTTCCCCTTAAACCACTCAAGTGTTGCTTTAGCAGTGTGTTTGGGGTCATTGTCCTGCTGGAAGGTGAACCTCCATCCTAGCCTCAAATCCCTCACAGAGTGGTACAGGTTTGCTCAAGAATATTCCTGTATTTAGCACCATCCACCTTTCCCTAAACTCTGACCTGTTTCCCAGTCCCGGCTGCTGAAAAACATCCCCACAGCATAATGCTGCCACCACCATGTTTCACTGTGGGGATGGTGTTCTTTGGGTGATGTGATATGTTGGGTTTGCGCCAGACATAGCATTTTTTTTGATGGCCAAAAGTTCAATTTTAGACTCATCAGACCAGAGCACCTTCCTCCATACATTTTGGGAGTCTCCCACATGCCTTTTTGCTAACTCAAAACATGCATTTTGTTTTTTGCTGAAAGTAATAGCTTTCTTCTGGCCACTCTGCCATAAAGCCCAACTCTATGGAGCGGACGTCTTATTGTCGTCCTATGTACAGATACTCCAGTATCTGCTGTGGAACGCTGCAGCTCCTCCTGGGTTAACTTAGGTATCTGTGCTGCCTCTCTGATTAATGCCTTCCTTGCCCGGTCCATGATTTTTGGTGGGAGGCTGTCTCTTGGCAGGTTTGCTGTTGTGCCATGTTCTTTCTATTTGGTTATGATAGATTTGGATATTTTTTTATAACCTAACCCGACTTCTAAACAACATTGTCCCTTACTTGTTTGGAGAGTTCCTTGGTCTTCATGGCAGTGTTTGGCTAGTGGTTCCTCTTGCTTAGGTGTTGCAGTCTATAGGGCCTTTCAAAAAGGGTGTGTATATGTAATGACAGATCACGTGACACAAATTGCACACAGGTGGACATTATTTCACTAATTATGTGACTTCTGAAGGTAATTGGTTGCACCAGATCTTTGTATGGACATATGCACATGCCAATTTTCTGTTTTCTATTTCTAAAAAATAGTTTTATGTATATATTCTTTTCATTTCACTTAATCAACTTAGACTATTGTGTTCTGATCCATCACATAAAATTCAGATTAACAAAACATTGAACTTAAGGCTGTAACAAGATAGATAAAAAGTCAAGGAGGATGAATACTTTTGCAAGGCACTGTAGTTTCTTTTTATCGTACATGCTGTATTTAAATGTTTGTTTTAAAATCTATTAGTTCTTATGCTTACTTGCATATTATTATTTTTTGTATTATATTCTTATTTTACTTACATATTTAATAAAGGATGTAATAACTATGGCTGTATCATTTTTAATATATACATTTTTTAAATTCTACACCTAGAGATTTAGTTTTTGTGTCATTTTTCACAATAGATCCAAGTAACACCTCCCTAGCATGTCCATAACACATGAGCTTCAATGACCTAGGTATAACATGGCATAAGGGGTTTAGAAAAGATTGTTTTCCACTTGATTTTCATTACCCCTTTAGCTGTTTTTTTGTTTTTTTTTTATGAAAATTGCTGAAAGAGATAAAATAAAGGACTCTCTATTTTGGAAATATATTTTCAGTTTATTATTGATAAAACTTCCTTAACTCTAAATATAAGTATATAAATATAAGTTATTTCCAACATATTTAAACCTAACTTTAATTACTCTTATTGGCATTATTGTGGAAAGATAATAAGGTTCCTATTTTGTTTGTATTTTTCAAGTTTTTAATAAGACCACGATGATCAAGAGAGTCAATTTGTGTGAATAATTGATCCTATAACCACAATATTACTTGATGAGGCAATATCAGACGCCACCCTTCTTCTAGTCTACAGCATCTAAAGGCACCATATTTAACAGACCATCTTGATATATAAATGAAAATACAACTTTGGTCAATTATTTAAAAATAAAATTATGAAGAACCGCACAGTTTTTCAAATTGAAAATAAAATAATAAAGACTGTAATTTATTACCTTTAGGAGCTGTAGCTTTTCTTTTACCATATATCTAGTTTGATGTTTTTATTGTGTAGTCTATTATTGGGTTTATTCGTATTGACAAAACACTGGTCATGTGGTATCTATAACTACCAGTGGTTTGAATAGCAGTAATGGAAAACTATGAAGCCCAGGGGGCACTGAGGTCTCTGAAAGTTGATTCAACCAACGGGTGTCCTGGAAGGGCATGTGGAGTGGGGCACAAACAGTCCGTTTCAGGGCAAACATTGCACTTCCAATGGATATATGGACTGTACAAATGGAGATTGTAACGGATCTACTGGCACCCCGACCGGGTACCTCCGTTGATGGACGCGTCCTAGTTTGCGTCAAGGCCTACAAGCACTGCACCGGACACCAAAACCACCACAGACTCCAAGGATAGTACATCAGCAACAAGCGTTCAGTAGTTACAGCTCAAGTGAGTATGCAAAAGCATAGCAATCCCCAGTATGATATAGCGATCCCCTCAAATAACGAGACAAGGCTACGTTTTGAAGGGTCAAGTAGAACTAACTTTTAATAACAGGGAATCTCCTTTTATGCAATGGTGCCCTCTGAAGGGCTACACCCACATAATTATCACAACAGCCAATTATCTACATGGTTCAACCTCCACGTCTCCTCCCCTCAGATAACACAATTAAAACAGACACAATTTTAACCACATTCTGGATGTACCCCAAATACAGGGGGTACACCTTTAAGTCCCGCACCATTCAATATCTCTCACCCAGGGGAACAACATATAAAAAAATGGCATGAATCAGACCAGGGGTTCAAAAGTTAGTAAAAGTATGTTTTTCACATAACACACAGATATTTCACATATCCCCCAAACAATACACATATAGGACAATAGGTGAGTCACACCTCCCTGGCAACTTGGATACAATCAGACATTAATTAGATCACCCTTCTTTGTTCTTATCAGAGAATGAAAACACTTTGGAAAATGCAAGGATCCTTTACAACTTTCTTATCTCTTGAATCTCTGTAATAGGATAATCTATTAGCCTAGGTCTGCAAAAGTCTGGCTAATATTCTGTAGAGCAGAAACCAGCATACATATAGTAGGATCATATTTTAACCATAATAATCATAAAACAGGGTAAAACAGTGATGGGTTCTGTTACACACCTCCCGCGTGACCATAAGCCGGCATACACGGTCTGATCCCAACGGATCGGCTTGGGGAAGTCCGGACAAAAGTATTTGTTGGTCAATTCTCTAGTTTGACAACCCATCAGCATTACTGCAATTCACATTTACTCACATTTCACATATCCCCAGATAGCTGGGATCTGAGCGCAGAAAACTACCGAATAGCGCTCAGATCCTCTTCACACAGTTCAATTGCCATGTAGCTAAAGACTTTCCCATAGTCTTTCATCCTATGAATGGGCTCCATGGCATAGTTATCTGGGGTATCACCGCTCCCACAGGGCAAGTACAGAATGACCCCCCTGTATGTAAAGGGCCAGAATGAGTGACATAAACTCTGGTATGGCCGAATACTGTGTTTGAAGGGCAATATGTCCCAGGGCCATAGTCGCAGGGCAGGAGGCTGGCAAGCAGTCCTCTCCAAGACAAAGTGGCGAAGGGCACTTCGTCACACATCTCCCCTTTGGGGGGAAGTCTAGCCAGGCACCTGACCTTCTGCCGGTCCGTGCCTCCGTTAGAGGATCCACCAACCCACAATAAACCAGTGCTAGAGCAGCCCCCCCACAACAACAAAGTGCAAGAGCAGCCCACCCACAACAAGCCGTTACTGCAACTGGATATTTCGCTGTGGTGATGGGGCAACACGCTGAGGGGACTTGAGGGGCAGAGGCCAGCGGCACTCTGCCTTGATGCCAGCTCTTCTGCTGGGGTACTTGGGACATATTCCAGCTCAGTAGCCAGGGAAATGTGGGGGTCAGTGGGGGTTAACATTTCCTCTGTTAACCCTGGGGCCACATTAGAAGTTAGCTGGGGAAGGGAATTTGTACTTACCCCCTCCTCCAGTTGTCCCAGTGAGGGTAGTTGGGGATCTGGACAGGCTGTGGGCACAGAGACCACGGTCCCATCTGCGCCGTCTGGGAGATTGGTGTCTCCCCTTGTCAGGATAAACTGTCGCTGGGAAGGAAGGATGACACCTTCTGCCCCCTGTGGTTCACACTGCCGCTGGGGGGGAAGGACGACACCTTCTGCCCCCTGGGGTTCACACTGCCGCTGGGGGGGAAGAACGACACCTCCTGCCCCCTGGGGTTCACACTGCCGCTGGGGGGGAAGGACGACACCTTCTGCCCCCTGTGGTTCACACTGCCGCTGGATGGGGAGGACGACACCTTCTGCCCCCTGGGGTTCACACTGCCGCTGGGTGGGGAGGACGACACCTTCTGCCCCCTGGGGTTTACACTGCCGCTGGGAGGGAAGGACGACACCTTCTGCCCCCTGGGGTTCACACTGCTGCTGGGGGGGAAGGACGACACCTTCTGCCCCCTGGGGTTCACACTGCCTCTGGGGGGGAAGGATGACACCTTCTGCCCTCTGTAGGGCCGGTAGAGAGACCTCGGTCCCATCTCTACCTGCCATCTGGAGGTCATCCCAGGACCAGTCAATGAAGTCTGGTTCCGCTTGTCGAGTAGGTTGGGGCTGCACAAGGCTGAGCAGGTGTTGGTAGTCCTGCTCCAGCTCCCACTCTCTCGTTACCAGGTGGGTCATGTCTTTGCTCACCTCGCCTTCGTCCTCCCAGACATACATGCCCATCCGGTAGTCGTAGATGTCCCAAAACCTAGACCCCTCCGTGCTGCCAAGATCAATATCGTCCTCCAAGGCATCCCATAATAAACCCGGGCCATCATAATCATTCCCCTCCGGTAAGTCGTGTTCAGCCGTCCAGGGGGTAAGTCGAACGGTATGCCACCAGAGGGCCTGGTATGCGTTGTCTAGCCAGAGCTCTCGCCATACCAGGGTCTCTAGTCTTGTCACCCACTCATCCAGGGGCTGCTCTCCCAATAGATACATCCGCATCGCCACACGCTTCTGTAGCCGCTGCTCATCACTGGGGAGACTCTCACCTCGCCGCCATTGGGCATCTTCCAGGGCATCATACCAGAGTTCATTTCTGTCTGCATCCCTGTAGTCCGCGGCCGCCTCCTCCTCCTCATCATGAAACGCTGTCTGAAAACTAGCCGGTTCCATCCCGCTGTAGCCAGGGGCGCTGTACGGATCCTAGCGTTGCCCTCAATTTGTAACTCCAAACGTTACCGGTGTCTCCGTGTTGCTTTTTCCTCTTACTAGGACGCCATCCCACCACTGCCAGCCAATGTAACGGATCTACTGGCACCCCGACCGGGTACCTCCGTTGATGGGCGCGTCCTAGCTTGCGTCGAGGCCTACAAGCACTGCACTGGACACCAAAACCACCACAGACTCCAAGGATAGTACATCAGGAACAAGCGTTCAGTAGTTACAGCTCAAGGGAGTATGCAAAAGCATAGCAATCCCCAGTATGATATAGCAATCCCCTCAAATAACGAGACAAGGCTACGTTTTGAAGGGTCAAGTAGAACTAACTTTTAATAACAGGGAATCTCCTTTTATGCAATGGTGCCCTCTGAAGGGCTACACCCACATAATTATCACAACAGCCAATTATCTACATGGTTCAACCTCCACGTCTCCTCCCCTCAGATAACAGGTAACACAATTAAAACAGACACAATTTTAACCACATTCTGGATGTACCCCAAATACAGGGGGTACACCTTTAAGTCCCGCACCATTCAATATCTCTCACCCAGGGGAACAACATATAAAAAAATGGCATGAATCAGACCAGGGGTTCAAAAGTTAGTAAAAGTATGTTTTTCACATAACACACAGATATTTCACATATCCCCCACACAATACACATATAGGACAATAGGTGAGTCACACCTCCCTGGCAATTTGGATACAATCAGACATTAATTAGATCACCCTTCTTTGTTCTTATCAGAGAATGAAAACACTTTGGAAAATGCAAGGATCCTTTACAACTTTCTTATCTCTTGAATCTCTGTAATAGGATAATCTATTAGCCTAGGTCTGCAAAATTCTGGCTAATATTCTGTAGAGCGGAAACCAGCATACATATAGTAGGATCATATTTTAACCATAATAATCATAAAACAGGGTAAAACAGTGATGGGTTCCATTACAGAGATAGACTGGTTCAAATGCATATATGAACTGTATCTGGACTGCTATTTCCCCTTATAGCAGAGTGGTCATTATTGTGGTACCCCCTGGAGCAGGGTGGTCATATTTGTGGTACCCCCTGAGTTAGGGTTGCCCTACTAGCATCTGTAGGTTTATAAAAAAATATTGATGCATTGGTGGTATGTGTAGTTATAACTGTGTGATATGGTTGTTCCGGGGGAACTCAGAATGCATGATCAGTGGCCCTAGGGTGTTTGGTATAAAGTAGAAAGAGGGTCCGAGTTTGGGGATACAAGGGTACAATAACATTACTCCTTCCCTGTTTTCCTAAAACCTCTACTCCCTTGTTTTCCAAAAAGAACAAAGGGCGTAATTTGTTAATTACTGTCAAGTGCTCCAAGGCACCTGGGAAGGGGGGTGGGGGTCACTAGAAAGGCTGACATAATTTGATTGACAGGTGGATCACATGCTAGGAGTAGAAGGTTTGAGGATTGGCTAAGGGGGCTGTTTGTAATAGGTGGGACTTGGTGGGCAGGGGTTACTGCTGTGCATAAAATTGTTGGATTTGGGATTAATAAACAGTTCTCAGTGTGATCGTACATAATTACGTGTGTGCTCATTATCGAGGGAAGGGTTAATCTTGATCATTAGGGTTAATAATTTGACAGCTGCCTAAAAGAAGAGTTACAGTCGGTAACTCTGATGCTGGGTATTCCTGTGTTCCTGTGATCGTTCTGAGGGTTGTTCTATTTCTCCTGGAAAGGATAACAACAAGAACCATCACGTATCGCTGGGTGGGTCTGATCCAGGTTCTGGGCAAGCTCAACTGAAGTAGTGGTTGTGACAAAAACTCTTTAGGTAACAAGGACACACACCTGAGAAAGTAATATAATGGTTCTACAGTGTTTTAAAAACAATTCAATTTTATAAGATAATAAACAATTATTGCTAGCTGCCCAAGCAGCAAATGCTCACTGCTAGATTAATATATTATTTTTATAGAGCACTAAAAACTGAATATACATTGTACTGGTAGTTTTTCCACTGACAGTAAATAGATTCTGAAAAATGTAGAATTGATTTTGTGTCAGCTGTATGTAAATGTGTGGCTCGTTATGCTAATGTGCTTGTTATGCTATTATGCTAGAGTGCTTGAAAAGGCCAGATAACATTGAGGGTGTTTCACTTGGTGACTACAGAGACAGACAAGCAGACTTTTATCTAAATTAGCATATACAAACAGCTAATTAATATGTGTGAGATGCTCATTTATAAATAAGTACTGCAGCAACATAGAATTTGGTAGGATTGATTCACTGTTGGAAAAAATGAATAAAGTAACATACAGACAGTTTTTCGTGCTCTTAAAGAATAACCTAAAAAAACAACTTGATTTTATGATGATAGAGGCCCTTTAATGATCAATATCTAATTTAAACATCCAGCTCAAGTCATTAGGGCACTGCAGTGGTCCTTTAACATTTATTTTCAGTAAAACATTATGGTGCAGTGTTATCTAAACTGCTAAATATTCTACTGGCCAATTCTTAAAATAATACACACTTAAAACTGCTCTTATAATTTCCAACGATTCTATTAGGTACTTTCAATCCGATTACGAGTTCCCCACCCATAATCACTACGGGCCAGCCAAACCTGCAAAACCGGCCTTAGAACTCCATTGGTTGTCGCACAGCTCTAGATTGCAAATAAAGTCTAACCCGCAATTGAAAAAAGTATCACCTTTCTGTCAAAAATATTACAAGTACTAAATAGTACTCGCAAGGCATTTTACAAACACTTATTATAGCTGTAACAGCAATTAACCACACAATACTGTAGTTTAAAAGCATGGAAAGACATTAGAATTAATTGCACAACAGTAATATTGATCCCGGGACTCAAGGGGTTAATGCATATCATGAAACCCACATGGACTAGAACAGATGATCTAATGCATTTTATAGATTGCTCTGAGAGAATGCCTGTAAAACTGTAAATTTGTTTTAATATAAAGTGGATTCAATATGATGGCACTGGCTTTATACTTTATAGTTGTATTTAGTCTGGTATTCTCACATTCTCATACAGCATTCTCTGAAATACAATCCCGTTTCACTGCAGAGTAGCAAAACCAAGCTGACACATTTAATTAAGAGATTGCTGTATGTTTATTACTATTATCCTTTATTTGTAATGAGCCTATATATTCTGTAGCGTTATACAGGGATTAAATAAAAATCAAGAAAGGTTTAACACATTACAAAAGAATGGAGGGCCCCGTTATGGAGCTTAAAATCAAACATACACAGTGTTTTCCCTAAAGCACAAAAAATATTGAAAACTTGAAAACTTACAGTCTAAAGGGTTTGGGTGTGATACAGGAGGGTGATAGATGCATTGTGCATGTTAAGGCTGAAGGTGATACACTTCTTTAAACAGATGTGTCTATAGTGAGGTATAAAAAGATTTGAGGCAGGAGTAGGGTCTAGTGGAAAATAGTGAAGAGGTGAGGTGGTAAGAGAGGTGGATAGAAGAAGGTTGTTAGCAGAGTGAAGGGGACGGTTGGGAGAGTATTTTAAGACGAGAGCAGATATATAAGGGGGTGCATTATTGTTGAGCGCTTTATACATTAGGGTACTGATTTTAAATTGTATTCTGGGGCCTATGGGAAGCCAGTGGAGTGACTAACAGAGAGGAGCTGCAGATACGGAACGTTAAGTGTGGTAGATGAGCCTAGTGGATGTGTTTAATATAGATTGAAATGGGGCAGGTGGGTGTCAGGGATGCCAGCAATAAGAGGGTTGTAGTAGTCAAGGTGATATATGAGAGATGAAAAATACACATGTTTGAAAAAATGTAGTCTGACTAAGAAAATAGTTAGACAGAAAAAAATATCATAAAGCTAGTTTAAAATTATGAAAATATTCATTTTGATGCATCTGCTGGACATTGGAGGCATTCATAACTGTTTCATATGTGACAGCAGTGTTTACATCTCTACAGGAGCATGACTTGCAATTAACCATGCAAGCTGCCAGCTTCTGAGCATGTGCAGGGTAAATGTGTAGGTGTCAAATAACAAAGGTTCCAAAATCCCCATGCCCCTCCCCCGTCTCTACCCCTCTCTCTATTGTTCATTATCTTGTTAAATCCCCTCAGCATGAATGTTGATTCCAGAAAACATAGACTTTTTGAGGCAAAAGAAGAAAAAGATACTTTTATGCTCATGGTTTAGTTCCCATACTAAAGAAAAAAACTTAAAAACAGGAACTTTATTTAAAATTCTTCAAAATTATGTACGGTATATATATATAAACACAATAAAGACCCTCAAAGGTGCCAACAACTGGAATGGTCAATCAAACAATTCAAATATTGTACAACAACCAAGAAAAAATATATTTAATTATATGTATATACAGTAAATCAATACCATAAGTTTCACCAGTATACATGTTAAACGTGACATTTAATCCGTATTCTGGAAGCGAAAGAGCAACTTTTCTTTAAATTATTTCAGATTCCTTTACTGGGATGATAAACAGCCTCACAGTGACTCTTTACACCTGTGTAAAACATACACTAATCTCACTTTAAACTCTAGAAATTAAGAAAGAGGAATACATTAAGGAGATGAGAAAGAAAGGAAGTGCAGATAATAAGTGATTAGGGGATGCTGATATGGATGTTGGACACCAACCCATGTGCTTTCCACACCACCTCATGTAACAAACCTGTTATATGTTGTTTACTGTAACAACCAACAATCTTACACTTAATTAGAACTACTTACTCAAATGTTCCCAGTGTTGCATTTATTACCGTTTTTAAAATAATTGTTGTAATATATTTCTTCTTGCCTGTGCAGGTTTTCTGCCTTGAGAAAAGGCGTGCCTGGAGGATATCTAGGTCCTTGTGAGAATCTTTTAATGATCTTAGACCTTCTTATCCATAGTTGGCAACATATGTTGCATTAGTCTGATAGAGGCTGCATTATCCGGGGGAGGTCAAGACAGACAGTACCTAAGAGAAACTGACAGCTGATAGACGTACTGAATGGGCACACTAGTCCTGCTTTATTTTAGATTTTATTGTGGCTATTAAGAATCCCTAAACAGCTCCTTGTTCTGCAACAAGATGAAAAAGAATGAAAAACAATGGATCAGGAATGACTTGCGCAGAAGAGAATTTTGTCGTTAGATGTTGCCTTGAGATCTCAGCACTCTTAGGTACGTTTTTCAAAAAACAGGGACCACATAAAAAAAAAGCATTAAAGAAGGGAGATACTATTTCTGAAGCAAAGTGGAGATAAATCAATATATGTTTGTAATTTCTATTAAACTAAAATTAGCTCTGACACAATTTAGGTGAATCTTCCAAAAAAACGAAACATATTGTTGTTGTTGTTTTTTTTTTTTATAGGGTTGGTGTTGAAGACGGGAAGAAGATATATTGGTGGCAGTATGTTTTATCTGGTTTGCATTTGAGGAATCAGAAGACGCAAGATATTTTAGACAAGAAGAAAAAGTGAAAGGAGGATATAAAAAAGATTCACTAGAGGAATTTGGGAAGATGGGGCAGCATCTAAGTGAGGAGCCTAATAAGGTAGAGATTGATGTTGCAGAGCTCCAGGAGTGGTACAAGAAGTTTGTGGTGGAATGCCCAAGTGGAACCCTCTTTATGCATGAATTTAAGCGATTTTTTGGAGTGACAGATAACCAAGAAGCTGCAGATTATGTGGAACACATGTTCAGAGCCTTCGATAAAAATGGGGTGAGTCTTGCAGTAAATTGTGATATTATATTTCCAAATACTTCAACCTAGATAACACCATGCTACATGGCCATTTAGATCAGTGATTATCAACCACTGTATCAGGAGACATAAGAGGATCTGTGAGAGGTGGGTGATCTGGGTTAGGGTAAATGATCTCTAAAGGATCATCAAAATTGAAATTCAACATATATACCATATAGCTCTTTTTGTATTATTTTCATATTACTGTATTGTTGAGCAATTTCTCAGACTTGTCAATGTTTTCATTTGGCAAATTAAGTTATTAGGATTTTGTATATATTTAAAAAACAACTACCAATTGTCACCAACAGTTTTAGGTAGGACGTCATCGCAATCTGTGCACATGTACCTCTTTATTAAATCAAATTTAGTAAACTTCTATGGGGGCTTCACACCAAATATTTTTTATGTATCCTTTTCTGACATTTCAAGGTTAAATTTAAATACGTGTCCAAAAGTAGCTAAATTATGGAGACGACATATTGTAGAGGACATCTATTCTGGCCTTTAATGACTCTACTCACCTACCTCTCCGCCATATCACTTTATTAGTGTTCTTTACATGCATTATGAATAAACCAAATTCTTACAAGGATCAGATTCTCTCTGCCAAGATATCCAGCTGCAAGTTTGAACATTGAGGGAAATAGTCACATGAAAGGCTCCAGACTTCACTGCAAGCTCAACAGTAGCATGTACAAGAAACTCAAGTCTGATGAGAAGGCTCATGAGGGTTGAGGGCCATAATGCTCAAGAAGGTCTGCCTTGGCCTGTGCTACACCACTAAATCATTATTACACATCTATGATGGTAACATTCTTGATATGTTGTTTATGTAATCTAAGATATTCTCTGATAAATAATCAACCCCACTTTTTACTTTGTTGAAAAATGAAAATTTTTGTCTCTAAAAAAGAGATGTTTTAAAATTTCTGCTGATCTTGGAAGTTTTGAATGTTTTACTATATTTATTACAGTCACTACAAATAATAACACTGGAAGTTGATTTTTTTATCCCATGTTTTTAACTCCCTTTAACTTGTAACACCTCATATCTCAGATTCTAAGTCACCCATATAATCATAAATAAGGATTTTTTGTTTTCTATGTTTATATATTTTAGTTAAATCTCATATCACTTATTTACTTTTTATTGACCGTTTAATTTTAATATATTTTTTCCATAAATCTAACATTTCTTATATTTATTGTCTTTTTCTATAGCTACATATTTTATATAAATATATTATGTTTTATATTTTTATATTTTAGTTAATTCTCATATTATTATTGTATTCATAATAGATTTTTTTTACATTTCTTTATCTATATATCTTTCTATCAATATAATGCTACTTTCTTTATATATATATATATATATATATATATATATATATATATATATATATATATAAATAATATAAATCTAATGTCACTTATTTTTTATTTTTTTATTACATACTTGTTTAGGGGGACGTGTGAGAAAATAGCTGTATTTTACATTATACCAAGGTCATTTTTATTAGTGGTCCTAGAAAACTGTAAACCTGTGTAGCACATGGTGGCTTATTTTACCTTTCATTTACTTATTTTTTGTTAAATTCACTAAGGTCCAAATGTATTACTGAAAATAAAATCAAGGTCTGGAATCCCTTGGACATTTCATATACACACACAAACATATTGTAATTGTCAAACTGCGAGGCGAGCTCGAAGACCTTAAGCGATAAGCGCCAAAGGCGCTCATCGCCCTGCGAGCCGAGCAATTGAGGCATTGAAACACGTGGGAGCTCGGAGCACCAAAGGCACTCATTGCCCTGAGAGCTTCGCAAAGCGAGGTGAGCAGTTGAGGCATTGAAACATGCAGGACTTAGACTGCAAACAGTTAAGAAACGCGGGACTTACTTAAGCTGCAAGCAGTTGAGGAACACAGGACTTAGAAAAAAAAAAAACGACCTCGGAATCTCGGGGCAAAAAAAACAACCCCGCAAAAATACGACTTTAACGGCCGAAAAGCAGAAATCGAAAACACGAAAAAAAGACAAAAAAAATAAAATAAAAAAACACTCACACACAGCACAGGGGGAACGCCAGGACGCCAGGGAGTGAGGTTGCACGCAAATTAAAGCCAAATTTGCAGAGTTTTGGCACTCGAAAATCAGCTAAGCGGGAAAAAAATGTCGGACGAAAAAAATGAAAACAAGGCTAAAGGAGACCGAGGTGCGCAAATCACCTCCAGGCACGTACGAGTTAGCCAGGAATAACCTTGCAATCTCGGGGGCCAAACCCCCCCCCCCACAAAAATACAACCTAAAATAAATAAAATAAAAACACACACAGCACAGGGGGAACTTTAAGCCAAAATTCACGAGTTTCGGCACTCAAAAATCGTTAAAGCGAGAAAAAAAATGGCAGACCAAGAAAATGAAAACGAGGCTAAAGGAGACAGAGGAGCGCAAATCACCGCCAGGTACGTACGAGTTAGCCAGGAACGTAGGAGATACAAAATATACCATTACAACGGACGGAACATGCTCACAAGCCAAGTAAGACATAGAAAGAAAGACGCCATTTTACAACACTAACTTGCAAATAATAACATAACCATTCAAAAATGGTGCTTTACCCGCCTAAACAAACGTTTTGGCTTTGCGCACGCAGCACATTTACCTTGTACTTATATATCTGTCTTTGCGATGAGCGCCGAAGGTGATCGTTGCAAAGCAGTAAACTTGAAGTGCACTGAAGGCGCTCATTGCAAGCCACGCGATGAGCGAGAAGGAAATCAGCACAGGGATTGCAATGAGCGCCGAAGGTCCTCAAAGTACAAAAAGCTTTACATTGTGTGGCAAACAGCATTCCCATGGTTTCAAATTTTATTGCCCGGTCATTTCTTATGGGCAAGTCGCTAGTTTTAATATAATGGCAAAAAAGGATAGCCAGAGAAAGAATACTTATTTGGGATAAACAGTACAAGTAGTATTGTACTTATTGTATTAATGTACTTGTATTATTATGCATTGTATTAAGCATATTAACTATACTTGTCATAATATATATATATATATATATATATATATATATATATATATATATATATATATATATATATATTGTTATATATATGTATATGTTATATATATGTATATATAGATTGTTTTTTTTTTTACTTGTATATAATAAGGGCGGGCATTAACCATGATTGATCAAAACATTTTATTTTTTGCCCCAGTTACATTTTTTAATCACAATAACATTTTTAATCACTGAGGTGTGGTTGTCACGAGTCCTAAATGTCCTGTAATCCCAATTTGTAGCAGAAAAGCATAAATGACAAACCAACAAACTATCTGGAAATAACGCTATGCAACCATCTTTGTGTAGAGCTCTTTCTATCTTTTTTAAACTAGTGGCAGGAAGTGATCAGACTTTTCTATTAAAACTTTGCTGTAAATAGGCAGCAAAAAGGAGCACTAGCCAACCTGTAACAAACCTCAGTCACAATTTGTTGTCATAAATTTAAAAGCACTTATTTTAAAAATCAGAAAAAAACATTTTCTTGCATGAAAAAGAATTGCCTGCAGTATGACCAAAGTTTATATCTTGCATCATAGTTCCATTCCCTTATTTTGTAAAACCCAGCATGGTAGTTTTAATCAGAATATGTAGTTTTTTGTACAGCCAAACAACTTTTCTTAGACATTTTGTATAAAAGCTATGTAAGTCAGACATTTCTTTACTACAGTGTTTTCTATTGTGATGGGTTTATGTGCCAAAGGAAAATCTAACGTGAAGAGGGTCCATTAATGATAGGCCACAATCTTCCTAGGTTTTCCATTATGGCAAACTATGAGCAGTTACTTAATCAGCAATGTAGTATTTCAGCTCATTACAAGAAAGAAGAAATGTACTAATTCCTGTGGTGTTGAATGTTTGAATAAAACACAATCTATGTAAACGCGCCCCCCCGCGTTAAGGATGAGATACGTTCCTGAGAACATCTTTAAACCGGATTTGTATGTAACTTATATCCCCATTGAATAATAATAATAATAATAATAATAATAACAATACTAAAATGGCTCATATGTGGTAATAATAATACAGTGTAATACTCTAATAATAATAATAATAATAATAATAATAATACCCCTGTACTGTAAAAATTAATTACTGAAACTATTGTGCTTTTTGTTTTAATTCATACAAAAAGCCTTGGGAGCCTTCTTAAGTATGGAACGTCTGTAAGTCGAGTCATCTGTAACCTAACCGGGGGACCTCCTGTACAAAAAAGTGTAATAGAAAATTGGAGTTATTGACTTAATTCCCTAAATTATTCTAAACAGCCTGTTTATCAAATAAGGTATTAATGTCACTTTTTATTTTTTGCCCAATGAGAAATATACTTAATTGTTACTAACAAATAAGATAAAACTAAGCATCATAAAGGAATAGTCAAAGCACCACTGTGGTGCTCTAACAACATGAGCTGAAGTAGGTATTGTTTATTACTGACATTTATATTTAATGATTTAAAAAAGTACCATCCAATATTAAACTTACTGTTAAAGTTCAGACTTAGCTGCTGCTGGTATCCACCCACTATAAAGTTTATTTTTAATTTTTATTTTTTTAAAATCTTTAATCTTTATTGTTTTTGAAACTAAACAAAAAAACAAACAAGAAAAAAAGACACAGAAGAATAAACAATAACATTACAAAACATAAAAACATATACATTCATTTATCCTAGACAACCCTTGTTATTACTATTATTTACAAGAATAAAAAAAAAAGAATATACTTAAAGAGAGAAAATTTCAAGCCATTGTTTAAAGCTGAGAGGGTACCCAAACGTGACAAAACGGGGAGAGTACTATCAAACATGATTTCAAACTTTATTGTCATTCCATTTTGACAATTTTTCAATCAGTGATCTTTTATTACCCTTATACCGTTTAAGTCCTCTTTCCAATTCTCTGTCACAATCGACTATCCTCTCAATATCACTCCATCCTGGGACTTCCCTTGATTTCCAACACTTGACTATACATCATTTACAAACTAGTAGGATATGGGAAGTTAGCCATCTCTGATTAACCAATCTCTGATACTCAAAAATATGAAATAGCAGTGGTGCAGGACTTAGGGGTAACCTAATACATGTAGTTGCTTTGTCGACACAAATCTTCCAGAATTGCTGGATCTGTGGGCAACTCCACCAAATATGTAAGTGCAATCCCCTACCTCCACAACCTCGCCAACAATCCTCTGAGTTCGTTCTAGTAATTCTTTTCATACTCATTGGTACCCAATACCACCTTTGTATTAATTTGAAGTATAATTCTCTATATGAGATGCATATTGTAGAGATAATATGGGTATCTTGACCCTTTACTATAATCTATTCTAACAGAGAATTATCTCTACATGTATCCAGAGAGTCCCACTATAAAGTTAAATTAGCAAATAGCAACTAAATATTTAATCACAAAGTAGCTAAACACAGTGATCTCCATTGGATGGAGACTCTTGTTTATAAAAAGTTCAAGTTGACAGTAAGCTTTTGACGTGTGGCCAGCCTATGAATCAATATTTATTCTTCTATACGGAGGAACTATATATATATATATATATATATATATATATATAAGAAGTCCAAAATGTTCTTTTCTGCTGGGTCCCCCTCTGGTGCTAACATATTATTTATAGTTCCTTTTTATATATATTCAACATTATGCCCACAAACAAAATATATAATACTATACATTATATATATATATATATATATATATATATATATATATATATAAAGTCTCTTTATCTCTCCTCCTCCTCCCCTTATCCCTCCTCTTCTTTCTTACCTCCGCTCTTTCACACTCCACTCTCTTCCTCCCTTCGCTAACTGTCACCTTTTCTCCTTTCTCCTTCTCCCACTCTCCCCCTTCTTTCTCTCTTTCCCTTTTCTCATTCCCCTCTTCTCTCATGCTTCACTTCTCGCTCTCTCCTTTTCCCTCTCTCCCTCCTCTCTCTCCTTCTTTCTCTCTCTCTTTCCTTCTCTTTCCTTCTCTCTCTCCCTCCTTCTCTCTCTATTCTTCTTTCTCACTCCCTTCTATCTATCCTCTTCTCCATCTTTCTCTCCCTCCTTCTCCCTTTCTCCATCCTTCTCTCTCTCTCTTCCTTCCTTTCTCTCTCTTTCTCTCCTTCTCTCTTCCTCCTTTACCCACTCTTTCCTTCTCTCCTTTTCTTACTCTCTCCTTTTCATTTTCTCCCCTTCTTTTCTCCCTCATTGTTTCTCTCCCCTTCACTCTCTCTCTCTCCTTAACTATCTTATTCTCCTTCTCTCTCTCTTCTTTTCTTACTCTCTCCTTTTCATTTTCTCTCCCTCCCTTTCTCTCTCATTTTTTTCTCTCCCCCTTCACTCTCTCTCTACTTCACTCTCTGTTTCCTTCTCTCTCCTCTCGCTCTCCTTTTATCTCTCTCTCCTTTGCACTTTCTCTCTCTCCTTCTATCTCTCATTTTCTCTCTCCCTCCTTTCTCTCCTCTCATTCTCTCTCTCATTTTCTCTCTCTCCTTCTCCCTCCCTCCTTCTCTGTCTCTCCTTCTCTCTCTGTCATTCACACTCTCCATCTCTCTCTCCTCTCCACTTTTCTCTCTCCTTCTCTTTCTCCCTCCCTCCTTCCCTCTCTCTCCCTCCTTCACACTCTCCTTCTCTCTCCTTCACTCTCTCCCTCCCCTTTTCTCTTCCTCTATCTCCTTTCCTCTCTGCCATTAACACTCTCCTCTCTCTCCTTCTCTTTCTCCCTCCTTCCCTCTCTCTTCCACTCTCTCCCTTCTTCGCACCCTCCTTCTCTCTCTCTCCCTCTTATTCTCTCCTTCTCTCTCTCCCTCCTTCTCTCTCTCCTCTCCCTCCATCCCTCTTTCCCTCATTCTCTCTCTCCTCTCTCCCTCTTTCACTCTCAAATTTTCTCTCCTCTTTCCTTCACTCTCTCCCTTCTTCTTATCTCTCTCCCTTTTTCTCCCTTTCCCTCTCTCCTTCTCTTTCCCTCCTTCACTCACTCTCCTTCACTCTCTCCTTCTCTCTCTCCTTCTCCCTCTCCTTTTTTTACTCTCACCTTTTCTCTCTCACTCTCTCCTTTTCTCTCTCTCTCCTTTTCTCTCTATCCCTCATTCTCTCTCTCCTTCTCTCTCTCATTCACACTCTCCTCTTCTCTCTCTCCTTCTCTCTCTGTCATTCACACTCTCCTCTTCCCTCTCCTTTCCTCTCTCTCCCTCCTTCACATTCTCCTTCTCTCTCTCTCTCTTTCATACTCTACTTCTCTCTCCCTCCTTCGCTCACTCCCTCTCATTTTCTCTCTCTCCTTCTCTCTCTGTCAATGACACTCTCCTATTCTCTCTCTCATTCTCTTTCTCCCTCTTTCCTCCTCTCTCTCTCTCCCTCCTTCTCGTTCTCTTTCCTTCATATTCTCTATCACACTTTCCTTCTCTCTCCTTCTCCCTCCCCTCTCTCTTCTCTTTCTCTCCTTCACACTTTCCTTCTCTCTCTTTCTACCTCCTTCTCTCTCTCTACTTTTCTCTCTCTTCTTTTCTTTCTCCCTCCTTCTCTCTCTGTCCTCTCTCTCATTCACACTATCCTTCTGTCTCTCCTTCTCTCTCTCTCTCTCTCTCTCTCTCTCTCTCTCATCCACACTAGCCTTCTTTCTCTCCCTCTCTCTCTTTTTGTCTCTCTTCTCTCTTTCTCCTTCATGCTCTCCCTCCTTCACCCTCTCTCTTCTTTTTTCTCTCTCTTGCTCATTCTTTCTTTCTCTCATTCACACTCTCCTTGTCTTTCTCTCCCTTCTTCATTCTCTCTCCTTATCTCTCTGTCATTCACACTCTCCTTTCTCCTTCCTTTCCTCTCTCTCCCTCCTTCACACTCTCCTTCATATTCTCCTTCTCTCTCTTCCTCCTTAACTCTCTCCCTCTCCTATTCTCTCTCTACTTATCTCTCTCTGTCATTCAACCTATCATTCTCTCTCCTCTTCTCTCTCTCATTCTCTTTCTCTCTTCTTCCCTCTTTGTCTTTCTCCTCTCTCTCTCCCCTTCACACCCTCTCTCCCTCCTTCACTATCTCTCTCCTTCTCTCTCTCCCCCTTTCTCTTGCTCCTTCTCTCTTTCATTCACACTCTCTTTCTCTCTCGCCTTTTCTCTCTCTCCTTCACACTCTCTCCCTCCTTCACTCTCCCTCCTCTTCCTCTTCTTCTGTCTCTGTCATTCACACTCTCCTCTTGACTCTCCTTCTCTTTTTCTCTCCTTTACACCCTACTTTACTCTCTCCCTCTCTCCTTTTATCTCATTCCCACTTTCCTTCTCTCTCTTCTCTTCTCTCTCCTCTTTCTCCCTCCTTCCCTCGCTCTCCTTCACTCTCTCTCCTTCACACCCACCTACTATCTCTCTATCTCTTTCACTCTCTACTTCTCTCTCTTTCCTTCACACTCTACTTCTCTCTCAGCCTCCCTCACTCTCTCTCCCTCATTTTCTCTCTCTACTTCCCCTCTCGTCTTCTCTCTCCTTCACACTTTCCTTCTATCTATCTCCTAATCTCTCCTCTTTCCTTCTCATTCACTTTCTCTCTACTTTTCTCTCTCTCCTTCTCTCTCTTTTCTCTCTCTCCCACTCTTTGACTCTCTCCTCTCTCTCCTTTACAGTCTCTCTCCTTCACGATTTATCTCTCTCCTTCACTCTCTCTCTCTCTCCTTTCTCTCTCTCATCCACACTCTCCTTCTCTTTCTCCTTTCCTCACTCTCTTCCTCCCTTTCTCTCTCCCTCCTTTTCTTCCTCCTTCTCTCTGTCTCTCCATCATTCTATTTCTCTCTCTCCCTCATTATCTTTCTCTCTCATTCAAACTCTCCTTCTCTCTCTCCTTTTCTATATCTCTCATTCTCATTCTCTCTCTCTCCTTCTCTCTCCCTCCTTTATTCTCTCTCTCATTTTCTTTCTCTCTCCTTCAAACACTCTCTCTCTCCTGCTCTCTCTCTCCTTCTCTGTATCCCTCTCACTACTCCTTGTCTCTCTCTCCCCCCCCCCCCGCCATGTCTCTTACCTCCATGCTGCTTCTCATGTCCCTGGTCTGGTGGCTCCCCCCCCCCAGACGGCCCCTCCTCTCCCCAGCAGGCAGAGGACAGAGCAGGGATCAGTGCAGGCTGAGAAGGACACCAGTGGGCGGAGAGGCACAGGGGAGAGCAGGGGTCCAGCGAGGTGGACTAGGGGAAGGGGGCAGGTCGGGGCATTTTTACCGCCCCTAGAGAAGTGTCCCCCGTGGCACAGCTCCCCCCCCCCCCAGCTATGCCACTGCAGTATTCTTATTGGTTGGTTAATTTTTGTTCAGTTATTTACTTTTGAAAAGTTTTCCTCCTGCTTTTTCCATGTCCAATGGCTTATGCACATCTTAAAACACTGAGGGCTCCATTCAATTGAGGGAATTTAAGATCCAGGAAACCGTAAGTGAGGCCACAAGCTAATTTGCTATTCAGTTGGTGTCTTTCTGCGGGTTTGGAACGGCTTGTGAGTTGCGGCCTTGAAAAAATGTCGCCGACCAAATTTGTAACTTACAGCCTCCAGAAGCCTTTGATCTGGCACTTTCGCAAGGTGAAAATCGAAAATCGCTATTCAATTGCTCAATTTCCCCAAGCCCGCTAATGTATTCACACCCGTAAACCGCAAATAAAGGAGAAAATCCTACGAGTGATAGAGAGGCAAATAAAAAAATCAATCCTTCACTGTAAATAACGAGGAAAGCGATGATAGACATTAGAATTAATTGTCTCAAGCCTGTAAATCGTCAGGAAATAATATTTATTTTGTCTGTTTAATTCCGGGTTAAATCGATCTCGGGTATCAATGAGTTAATACATATCAGTCCACCTATTTGGACTAGAACAGTATTGGCATTATATTTCTTTATTTTGAGGGTTTGCAAGTCTGATTGCATATTGGACCCCCGAACCTAATTGAATGACTTGTAACCTCCATGTTTTACTGCCGTAATTCAAATAGTCTCATTTCCTATTGGCTGATTCAAAATGGGAGGTTACAGGCTTGTTTAATTGATCATGTTCCCGCCCAGAACTGCTCTGTCTTGGTTTATGGTTTTGTCTTCTGGCCCGCAACTTGCAGCCCTGAGCAATTGAATAGCATCGCAATCGGAGACCAACGGGAGCCGGCAACTCACTTGCAGACATTCAGCTGTCTGTGATCAAGTTACGGGCTTCAAATACTCAATTTTAAGATATCGTAAAAAGGAAATTAGCTGGTTTTGAAATCACGTCAAATGTGTGGCAGATATATAATCAAAACTGGACATTTTGCTTTGCTGCACTGCAGTAATGTTATGTATAGTCACCTGATTTATTCAACTTATATGTGGAATACATCATGTGAAAGGCTGGGTTGGATAAATCCAAAGCTGGAATTAATATTGCTGGGAGAAATATCAACAACCTCAGATAGGCGGATGATACTACTCAGATGGCTTAAAGTGAGGAGGAACTAAAGGGCTTATTGATTAGGGTGAAAGAGGAGCATGCTACAGCTGCCCTGCTGCTCAATGTTTAAAAGACAAAGATCATGGCAAATGGCAATCTCACTTCCTGGCAAATAGACAGGAAATTATTGAAAGCAGTGACAGATTTTAGTTTAAGTTTTTCTATCAGATTTTATTCGAAAAGATCCACAATCTGTCTCAAAGCAAAACAAGATGCACTAGTGATAAAGTAATGCACAAAATAGATGTCACATTAACCAAAATACAAAAAGTTTTGCAGAAGCTGAAAAGTTCCTTGCTAAAGGGAATGGCTATTTTTAATGTGGACAAAACTTGCTCTAGCTGCCCCAGCAGAGCACTTTTCAGGTGATGAGAAGAAGTAAATTATGGTCTAACCTATATTAGAATCAAAAATACTAAAAAATGTGTTAAAAAAGGAGAATTAATGGTACACTACATATCCAAAATAGGTTTGAGTTACTGTACCCAGTTAATGAAAAAAAAAAAATATTTTCCACAGGATAACACTATTGATTTTCTGGAATACGTGGCTGCTCTTAACCTCGTCCTGAGGGGAAAACTGGAACATAAGTTGAAATGGACGTTTAAAGTTTACGACCGAGATGGAAATGGCTGTATAGACAAGACAGAGCTTCTAGAGATTGTGGAGGTGAGGAGGGAAAAAAAGAGTGTCCTTTGCACATTTGGTTTTCTTTTCCTATCTGTTTAAATGACCACTGTACAATGAAATTCATAATTAAGCAGGGTAAAAAATGTAAAGCTAGTTGTTAATTCATAAATGTATATATTTTAGATTCACTTGGATGAATGCTGGAGACACACATGATACTTTGGTGGAAGTTGTGCATGTGTGAGAGGGGAGTTTCTATTTCTGGCCAGCTGCGGTTGCATTTCTTGATGCAAGCAGTCTGGTCCTGGTCCTGTGAGAGAAAAGCGGTGTGTTGTCAATTTCAATCAGATCCAGTGATCTAAGAAATCTTTCTGATCATGGGCGTAGGAACCCTAAAAAATCGGGAGGGGGGGGGGGGGATAATTCAACTCTTTTCCCAGGGCAGGAAGCATGGGCACCCGGTGCAATGCAATGCCCTGGGGGCCCCTCAAAAATGTTTTTACATTTATTTGTTTACATTTTCAATGCCCCTAGTCCCCTTAATATAATAAAAAAATACAATTTTATATATATATATATATATATATATATTATATTATATAAATTATGGGTCAAAGCTTTCATGGTAAAGACATACTGCTACATTGCGCTAGATTTGACCCTCTAGTGGTCAAATCTGATAATGCATTATTACATTTAATTTTGCTATTTTTTGTGTCCCATATTACTTGAGAGAGAGACACAGGAGAGAGAGATAGATCTAAGAGAGAGACAGGCACATGACAGAGAGAGGAGGAGAGAGAGAGGAAGAGAGCAAGACAGAGACAGGAGAGAGAGAGAGAGAGAGACAGACAAGGGATGAGTTAATTAAGTGTTTGACCAAATATCGCTAATTTTTAAGTTGATATTTTTGTATGGCCCGCGAATGATAATATAAATTTCCTAATGGCCCTTGGCAGAAAAAAGGTTCTCCACTACTGCTCTAAAGTGTGGGTCAGCGTGCTAATCTGTGATCCAAAGTGCTTGATAAGTCTAGGGGGAGGGGGGTCTAACTGCATTACAACACTGAGGTGATTGGTTTACCACCAGAGAAACAAAGAAGCATACATTTGTCACAAATTAGCCCATCCGAGTAGTTAATTAGTATTTGGTGAAACTTATTTGCATAATAATATCACACAAAAGTGCAGAATACACCAGCAATGACTTACTTCTAAAACAATGATAGTAAAATGTATGAACAGTTTTTCATGCTGTAAAAAAAACATTTAGATTTAAAGAGGCAGTGTAAGCACTTTTTAATGCTAATTAGTTGTAAACTATGAAAAACATTTAACTTGAACATTGCTTACACTGGTCCTTTAAAATATAAACCCATTTAAATTTCTAAGATATATTGGCTATTCTGATTTTGAGTTCTACAAAAAACATACTGTAAATAGAGGACTCCACTTGTGCTTTAGCAACAACGTATTGTAGCTCTTTCTTAAATTACTTAGAAGTCTTTAGCCCAAAATCTGTAACCTCTTTAAATTATACTTACATCAAGTATATTATTGAATAATGTCATAAAATAGAGCATTTCCATCTAAACAAAATATTTTTCTGTCTGCCTCAAGGAGCACTGTAAACTACAGCATACTAAAGCATACTAAATTATGCTATAATCCATTGGTTTTCATCAGCCGGTGTATGCAAAAGTTATTGCCGCTTAACACATTGTATCCAGGCCTCCGTAGAAGCTTTAGGCGAAATGCGCACATTAGGTCAGCAGTCACTAGGTGGCGTGGCTACGTCATGATGTTGCACGCCGGAGTTTGGCAGTGAGGCAGTCTTCTATCAGGAATCAGAGGTTAGCATGGAGACTTCTTG
This sequence comes from Discoglossus pictus, assembly GCA_027410445.1. NCBI lineage: Eukaryota > Metazoa > Chordata > Amphibia > Anura > Alytidae > Discoglossus > Discoglossus pictus. The sequence goes on along the minus strand of CM050164.1, from coordinate 153,199,633 downwards.
GCAGGGTCACTTTTTTCCACATTCTACAAGTGTAGTGTTAGTAATTTGATTAATAATTTACACTTTAGTCTTAAAAAGCACACAATATTAGATTTAAAAACTGATACACAATATATGTAAAACATGCAATTTTCTTAGTGAAATATTTTGTGTTATCTGCATTTTCAATCTTTGATTTTGCAACCTCAGAGGTTTAACTCCTTGCCCAGAGTACACACTCTGTCATTGTGCATATCATTGGTGGTAAAGTGCCGTAAAATCCCTGAGTAGTCTATTGACAAATGTCTCTAAGATAAATCCAAGATGGCTTCATAGTTTAGCAATAGTAATATCAATATGATTTAGTAATATTAAAACTATTGATAAAATGCCAATTTTTCTATGACAATAGACACCCTAGCTCTATTTTCAAATTACTGGAAACATGCTAAAGTATATTATTATTATTATTATTATTATTATATGGAAAGTCATTCATATTACATTTTTATGAGTCTCCAAACATGCTTGATAAATATTGTATTTAGCCTTATGCAAGCTTATGCCCAGCTGGGAGCCAGTAAAGGGGATATAAAGACAATTATGCATGTATACATTAAAACCTTGTTGAAACTTAGAGATATCAGACAAAATGAAGAGGCTAAAAGAAACCAGTCTGTTGTAAAATATCTCAGATCACCATGCTACACATTTATTGATCATTGGACCCGATTCACTAAGGCAGGCATTAACAAATGTATATGCAATTTAGGAGCCATCCAGGCTATTCAGGATTCAGCAAAATACATAAGAGCAAAATAAGGGTGCATATATAGAAGAATAGGTCAGAAACAATTAGGATCCACGACTCCTTGCCTCCCATGGTTTGTCAAAACTGCAAAGTTTTACCTAGGTTGTGAATGCAAATCTGAGTTTGTATCTTCTTCTATTTTAGTCCATCTACAACCTGAAAAAAGTGTGTCGACAGGGGCAAGACGAGCGACATCCCTTGTTGTCGCCAGAGGAAGTGGTAGACAGGATATTCCAGTTGGTGGATGAGAATGGAGATGGTACGTTGTTTTATTTTCATTAATTTATGTAACGGCTTGAATGTTGTTATCTATTTCCAATTAATGTGTTTCATGGTTACCTTGTGTGGTCCATGTCAATGTCCTTATGAGTGTTGGTTTGAATGTTTTGATGGATCTCAAGCTAAAACTAGAGTAAATCTTTTATTTGTCAAAATGATTCAGAGTTTCATTGAGCAAAATAACTGTAATAAAATTTAGATAAATTATTTTTTGTAAGTAAAATCTAGGATTCTTGTAACACATTGAGTACAATAAACCTGTTAAGGCACACATTTTTAGGAGCTTCCCGTTGGTTCTTCACTTCTTAGTGAGTATATATATATATATATATATATATATATATAGGATATATATAGGATCGGCAGTAACCATGAAACAGTACTGTATGTGGTTAAGTGACCTGGTTTGTGAAAAATCCATCCGTTGCTATGCCTAAAACTGTGAAATACAGTAAGCATATGCTTAAAAGGAGTCATGTTTCAAAGGGTTTGGATTGACAGAGTGATGGTGCATTATGTGGCCTCATTTGCATGTTCTGCCCAGTTTTCCCAGACTGCAGTGCATATACTAGAATCACTAATGTACTATTCCTTATTTGTACTACTATATATATATATATATATATATATATATATATATATCCTCATGAGAAAATGTTAAGTTTAGAGTATCCTAGCTTCATATTGGTTCTAATAAATGTTATCAGATCTCTCTAGATAATTGTGTTTATCCATGTCTATGTCTTTTGGAAATAAAACTTACTAGATAAATGTTTTAAAGAGATACTGAAGTAGTAAGATGTACTCTGCCCCATCAAAGGGTTGAAAAGCATGTAGAAAAAGAGTTTTCCTTTTTGAAATTGCTACTAACTTGATTTAGTTGAACTCATTTGTGTTTAGGAGTTTTAGACCGCTTCTGACCTGCCATGAATTGGCTCTATGCATATTGTGCTGAACTATGTGGTGGTACTAATTAGAACCAGTTTGCAGACTGAGTGAGGAAATGTTGCTTCTCTTATATTATTTGTATTGTTCTTTTTCACCTATTGCTAGTCAAGAACAGCTGTATCACCATGGTTTAAGCAACTACATAGGATATATAAAGGAGTTATAACAAGGAGACATTCCTGATTCTTTTTGCTTGCCAGTGGACTCACCAGTTCAGTTATATGCACTTTCACATTTTCAGATCAATGTACCTGAAGCTGTCCCTGGTAAAGTAAGGAAGCCTAATAAACAAATGTGTCTAATACACTATCTGTCTGAATTGGAATAGGTTCCACTATAAAAACAATGTTTAAAAACAAATAACTATTTTTTTATGGTGAATAATTGTGCACTGCATACAGCTTGGATTTGTAAATAGAGTCTAATTTACACTGACAAAATATTATACAAAATTCCCGTTAAAATCACTATGCATTATTGATTCAAATCCCTCTTTTTCAATCTTTCCACATGGGAAATTGCTAGCTATGATTTATAAGAAATAAGAAAGACACAGGCTATAACTACTTGAGTACCAGTCTCTTGGACCTACTGTAGATAGTCTAGTAGTCCTGTTAGGGAGCCTCTCAACTATATTCTATAAAAGATGAAATCATAAAATTAGCTGTTTTCCTTTAAGTGGCTGTGACCTAGTTAAACTACCTGATAATTTTCTTTATATCTTCATCCAGATAAAATTCCACCATGAGTGAAGTATTACTTTTGTATTACCTATTACTATTGTATTACCTGTTCACAAAAAAAGTGAAACAAGGGAGGATTCTGGATTGAATGCTACCTTAAATAGATCTAATATCATTAATCTTAAAGTTAGATGACTTAACAACCGTTTCAACGCTTTTATGAGGCTTTATCAAAGGCTAAATCTTTCCAAAAAGAAACTTTAAAAAAAAAAGTTATGGTCAACAGTAAGTTTGGTGACTTCCATGTCCCTGTATTTTAACTGGTTTAAAGTTATTGAACCTCATAACAGTTCACTTGTTTGTTCTGTAACTGGGATGTAGACCTTTCTATGCACAGAGTCTAAGGGCCTCACTCAAATGCGATTTGGTCAATTGAATAGGGCTCTATATAAGCATATAGCATATTTTTTTACAGAAGTTTTTAGTTAGTGAACTTCTATCCAAAAGCAAGGTGTTCATCAACTAAAAACTTCTGTAAAAAAAATATGCTATGTGCTTATTGAGAGCCCTTTTCAATTGGCCAAATCACATTTGATGTCACAGGTGATGCATAGCCTCTGTGTCTGAATGGATAGCAGCATTCTGAATGCAGCTGAAAAGATCCCAGCGGGATGTCCAGTCAGGATTAAAGTGACACAACATAGGTCCCAGCAATAAATATACATTTAAATAAATATCAAATAAAAATATACATATAACTAAATAGAATTACTGGTTGTTAAGCTTGAAAGTTGGAAATACTAAGTATAAATTACATGGAATGGAAACATCATTCTCTCCTAATGGCATTATCTCATGGGACTAATTATCATAATATATGATAATTATTATGATCATTATGAGACAGCGAGGATAATTATTATGGTCATTAGGAGACAGGGAGGACCTTTTCATTCAAGCTCAATTATCTAACTCTTTTCATTCAAGCTCAATTATCTAACTTTTAAAAAACTGCAATTATATTAATTTATAATTCTATTATCTATGTTATTTACAGTAACAATATCATCTAGCATACTATACTCTTTAACACCTGTTTTTGAGACACATAAATAAACCACTTTAAATAAAATAAATATATAACAGAAACACACAACAAACAGAAATGTCCTCAGTTCCGCTTAAATGTGAATTGCACAACTCATTTAAAATAACATGATTAACATATTTTAAATGGAAACATGCACTTCAGTGAAAGTATATCAATACCATAAACTAATCCCTTCACATTTTATCTATCAAACCATGCACACTACATAACTGTGGTTATGAAGTGTTTGCTTTCTGACAAGTAGCTGTTTACCTTTGAGAAAATATGTCAGTCTTTCTGAAGATAATTTAGGATTGTGCATTCTTTCCAGGTATCTTAAAGAACCTCTGTTGAGCAACCACAATATGGTTCAATAAACGATTAGTAATAAAATTTGGATTTGAAACACACGTTTCGATGTAGCTTTTAAAAATTTCAGCAGATGTGCTTCTCTCCACATCCTGTCACATGTTCAATGGGTGGAGGTTCTGCCCAGGAGGCTATCCTAGTATCTTTTTTTTTGCATGTAAGAACCATTACAGGCAACCCTTAGCTCAATCAGAAATGTTTTTTAGAACAGCCCCCTGGGCAGATCTTTGCCCACCAATTGTAAGCTTAATAGGGCGGAGAGAAGCATTTCTGCTAGCATCTGAGTCTCTGATTTCCTATCTTGAATTCATTTCCCAAAAAACTTTTCAATGTAGTGGTCCTCTGTAAAACAAAAATTACTATGTATAATATAGAAATGTTGTAATCCTTTTTTACATTATGTGGATGTCATCTTCTCATCTATTATTCTCCCACCAGGCCAATTATCTCTTGATGAGTTTATTGATGGCGCTCGCAAGGACAAGTGGGTGATGAAGATGCTACAGATGGATGTGAGTCCTGGGAGCTGGATTAATGAGCAACGAAGGAAGAGCGCTATATTTTAATGCAGACTTGTGGTTGATTTTTCAAGAAATGGCGTGCTCCTCACAGACAAAGGAGATGCCTACAGACATTGGAAGACCAAATTCATTGAAGAAGCAAGTTTGTGTTGGCGTTTTCTCTGTTGGACACGTTATGAGTTATGTGTCAATGTCCAATATACTTTTCTGAGTCATAATTGCTGCTATTATATTGAGGGCCTTGCTGATGCAATGGATTTTGACTGTCAACCAAAATGTTGATCTGTAAACATTTGAGCGTGGTCTGATTTCTTTCACAAAACATAATTATTAATAGAGATACAACCATTTTGAGCTATGCAATTTTAAGCATATATCTTAAACATTTAAATGTAATTTCCTCTTTTTGAATGGATATGTTCAGGGATATGAACTCACAGTAGCTTGAGTGTATGGAATATTTATTAAAATGAAAACTAGACAGAATAAAAAAGGAGAAATAGAGAAACGGGTAGAAGAATTAGTAGCAGAAAAAAGAGAGGTACTTGTGTCAGTATGGAGACCGTATGATATTCAAAAACTAGAAACAATTCAGAGAAGAGCAACTAAAATGGTGCCTGATTTAAAAGACAAAACATAAAGAAAATCCTCATGGCCTGAATATGCGTAGCTTTGATGAGAGAAAGGGGAGAGGGGCGATATGATAGAAATCTTCAAATATATCAAAGGATTTAATAAAGCTCAGGAGAGAAGTATCTTCAAGGTAAAGAGGAATGCAAGAACAAGTGGTTATGGTTCGAAATTGCAAAGTTTAAGATTTAGGAGCATTATTGAAATATGCTAATATAAAATGTTTTATGTAAATATTCTAACTACATAACTTAATTAATGAATCCCCTCAATGTAATTGTCATATATTTTTTTGTGTTGAGGAGGATACAATTAATTATGTCTAAAATGCCTGAAGCCCCTCTTTAAAAAACTAATTTGGGAGCAAACCTTTAAGATAATAATAAATAATTTAAAAAATGATACAATAGATAGATAATAGATATAATCACATGTCTCTAATTCTTGCATTGGCCGCTAGATTTCATAATCTGGATTAACCTGAGTTCCCTGTATGTAGTTTGCATTTTCAGTACTACCGGCATAGGTACAGTCCAGCTGATATTTGTTTGGTCCATTTGTAGAAAATGTGGTGTTTTGATACCTTGGTTCTCACAAAGAACCCTATATACTTCATATAGCCAGTAAGAACCTACACGTTTTGCATTTGCTGTTACTTCATCAGGACATTATATATTTGGATGGAATCTCTATGAACGTACAAGAAGATAATTGCTTGGATATAGGACTATGAGATGGATAAAGAAGAGAACATTTGTCATGAAGCATACCGTAATAGTGTACAGTACAAGAGAGTATAAAATATATATGTGATTCTTTATGATTATATTCTATGTTGGCATGTTGTAACAATATTCTTTGTAGTTTTTTTTTCCACTGTGTTTATGGCTCTGAACAGTGTTCAGTATTATTGTGCCCTGACAAACTGCACTTACATTTTGCACTTTGACCCCTTGTACAGTTATAAAGAGCATTTATATCAATAAATGAGTTAACTCATTCCTTGTCAAAGAGGCCTTCAAAGCATTGCAGACCCCTCTGGCAGGGATGTAGCAAATATATATGATGACATGTACAGAATATGAGTGACTTAGTAGTGAAGTGATAACATTTTGGCATTTTCATGTAACTTATCATATCTTACTTGTACATTTTTCACATGGTTTGTTGGCCCCTCTGTAAATGAATGGAGCGCTATAAATGTGAGTAATGTTAGTATTTTGTAAATGTATTAAAGTGGATACAAGCTATTTATGTATTAAAACAAATGTCTGGGTACTTAAAAATATATCTATCAACATTGTATTAACTAATTTTAATATAAAGCACTAACATATTCCATAGCATGGTGCAGTAGGCCATCTAACCTGCATAATTAATGCAATCTATGGACAACAGCAGGGGCAGAGCTACCGCCGGTGCAGCCAGTGAAAGGCACCGGGGTCCTGAGCCTTTGAGGGACCTAGTGCTGACCCTGGTGGGCCCTCCTCGGCACCTTGCGTCCCCCACGGCCCTGCTTGGCCGCCCACGGCTCTGCTAACCCCCCGCAGCCCCTCATGGCCCCCACAGCCCCTGATGGCCCCCCGTGGCCCTCTTCAGCCCCTCTTCACCCCAAGCAGGTAAGAGAATAATTTATGTATGTGTGTGTGTATATATATATATAAACATGGACGCAGGTTTTTAAACTTGTTTTAGACATTTAAATGTGAACACAGATGTACTATTTATCTACTATATATATATATAAATATATATATACATATGTGTGTATGAGTAGATGTATATGTAAATGTATAGATAGATGTACATGTATATATATATATATATATATATATATATATATATTTATATATAATTACATATATATATATATATATATATACATATATATAGGGCCTCATTCTATTATCGGCCGTAAAACAGCCGCAAGGCTGCGATTCCTTGCGGGGGTTCCGTTATCTTGCAATTCAATTATACGGCCCGCAAGGATCTCCCCTTACGGCCGGCCGTAAATCTTGCAACTGGCCGTAAGCTCAGAAATCTTTAAACGCAAAAATAAATTCAAGCCTGCACTGTACAGCTCTGTAAATGCTAGGGATCATATTGGGGGACATGAGGATTAATAGCAACCCCCTCTCAAGCTTGCACATCAGCCCAAATCCGAGATTGTATTAACTGTTTATTTTCCGGCCGCAGAGAGGGGGCTGGTCTGAGGTGCTCCAAGCCCTATGGACTTTTACATGGATATTTGACATATATTAAAAAACACATTATTTACGGATTTGAGTATAGGGGAATGTTGTGCTATTTTTGCTAACACCAACAATCCCTTTATAGTCTCCTCAGAGTGCAGGATGGCTTTATTTTGGCTATATTTTGTGCTTAATTGGTGCTAGCGGGACCTTTTTCCTGCAAGTATGCTGCGGCTCGCTTTTAGCCTTGCAGAGAGGGTTCCCGGAGCAATTGAATAGCAACCAGGCTTTTCTTGCGGCTCAAACTCTTGCAGCCGTTTTAGATCAAAGGCTTTCCTCCGGCGCGAGCGGCCGCAAGGGATAGCAAGGCGCCGGCCGCAAGCCTGCCGGAATCCCCGGCCGGAGGGGAATAGAATAGGCAAATAGCTTGCGGCCCCTCATCTCCTACGGCCGTTAATAGAATGAGGCCCATATAGTTTAACAATCAGAGTATTGCAGGGAATTGTGATAACTTTTTTATTGGACAAACATATTCATAATAAAGCTTTATTATGAATATGTTTATCCAATAAAAAAGGTATCACTATTCACTGCAATACTCTGATTATCCAACTGGATTACTGGATATTCACGGTTACCTCACTCTTCACACACACACACATATATATATATATATATATATATATATATATATATATATATATATATATATATACTTAAATATATATTTACATTACATGCACTAGCTTTGTCACTGGACAAAAGTAACCAAGATAAGGAGGGAGATTGGGAAGCAGTGGAAGGGGAACTGAGGGGAACTGTGGTTTTAAATTATATTTTCTGGCTAAATCTAATATTTGATGCTGTTTGCACATGTATAATGTTAATTAATGGCAAACTAAGAAATAGATTTAATTTGAAAAGCATTTACACAGGCCCTTTAACAATAGGGGCAAAAAGTTTGAATTAGGCACTGATCATTAACAAAAATACCAATTCACTAATTTAAAAAGCAATTTTGTCTATGTTAATGATATATATAATGGCAAAAACCCTTGCTCATTGAAAGAATTCCAGATAAATTATGGACTGAAATCCTTTCTATGGCTGCACTATGAACCATTTCTTTTAATCACCTTATATAGTTTTAGATCTACACCTCTAAATATGCGGAATCTAACTAAAATGGATGTACTGTGTATAAAAAGGGAGAGAGGACATACCTTGTCTTACTGTAATAGAATCTTAGAGGAAAGTATACTCTTATCCAAAAGTATAGGTATTGAGGGCTGGGAGAGAGATCTTAAGGTGATTTACTCGGACCAAGTCTGGGCCAAGGTATTCAAGGAGGTGAAGAGGTCATCCATTAATTCCTCATATATTGAGTTGTTTTTCAAGACAATTCATAGATGGTACATAGCCCCAGTAAAAATGAGAAAGTTTAATGTAGATAATTTATGTTGGAAAGGTTGTGGTCAGGAAGGCTCAGACATTCATCTCTGGTGGGATTGTCTTAAAGTGAAAGATTACAAGCAAAAAGTTTGTTCCGAATTGTCCAACTTACTAGAGACAACGATTTTGTGTACTCCATCAGTGGTATTGCTTCATATGAATCTTGATTATTTACCTATTGACGACCAAATTATGTTTATTCATATCCTATTGGTAGCTAAATCTCTGTTGGTTAAATATTGGAATAATAAAAAAGTTCCCTCATGGTTTGAGCTGGAAAATGGCATAGAGCACAATAGAGATTTAATGAATAGCCCAAAGACCTCGTCGATCCATAACAGTAATTAACCCTGAAATGGTCTAAATGGGTAAAATATTTAAATGCAAGGTCTATTAAGGAATAACGAATAATCTGGTCTACATCTGTATCCACGAGTCGGCCGAGAAATAAACTTCCCGTATTAGTTTACAGTATATAATACTTAACAATCTCATTGGTCATTGGAATCATGAGTGTTTGGTTAATTTATATCTAATATATACAATAATTGGATTCTCTAACCAAGTGTTTTATGTGATATATGATTGTAGTTATGTATTGTTGATTTTTGTATGGTCTGAAAACTTTGAAATAAAAAAATAAAAAAATTCAACAATATTTTCCCTCCAGTGGAACTGCTTAAGAAGTTCTCAATGATGTAGATGTTAATAATAACACTGGAGCAATATGGTTAGTGATAAGTTTGAGTTTGGACAGATACTAGCTGTTTTAAAGTTGTTCCCTTGACTGTGTCCAGCACCTCAAACAGATGCCCACCACTCTCCAGAGATCAAAATACAGAAATGCAGTGCTAGCTGCCCACTAACATAGCCTTTCCTCCTGCACGTCAACATCAACTTCCATCTATGGTATGCCACTAATTCCTTTTTCTCCGCACATGCCCAAAAGCAGGCAGCTTGCAACACTATCCACAAGCTTTCTCCTATAGTAATGTGAACACCTCTATCAGACACACCGAAGTATCATGGACTCCTCCAGGGACCTGCAAATGTTAAAACTAGTATTAGGACATTTGTGCTGCGTACAGTACTTACGTTCTTAGTCAGACTCAGTAATATACATTTTTATCACGCACAAGTGTTTAACACACAATAAATGGAAGAATATAACTTACATGTATAACATATCCAGATTTATGGTGGTCATTATCTCAAATTTTGTAAGTAATCTTCAACTTTAAAGAAAAAATACAAATGCTTGATTTAAAATATAACTAGTATAAAACACTAAATAACCTAGTGAAAACTTCTTGTATCCGTTTATAAAGCTCTGTGTGTTTTAACAGTAATATATTAAAGGACCCCTGTAGTTCCCAGACAACAGGAGCTAGAAGTTTTTCTATGGAATATTAAACAAGTTTTCAAAGTTGCTGTGGGTATCCTGGTCAATGAAAGTGGGAGGTGGCTTTGTCTATCTAGTAAGAAGGGCTACATTTGCAGGAACAAAGTATAATTATTGTTATTAGTATGATAATTTATTTGGAACACACCAACATTTTCCAGGGGTTAAGTACAAAAACAGTTTTACTATATTACAAAAGAATGGAGGGCCCTGTCTTAGTGCTCAAAATCAAGAGTACATAGTGCTTTTCCTAAAGCACCTATCAAGACTAAAAACGTAGGCCCTCATTCAATTGCAATTTTGCCAATTGAATAGGGGTCTAAATAAGCACATCACATATATTTTTTAAAGAAGTTTTTAGTTATTAAACATCTATCCAAAAGCAAGGTTTTCACTAACTAAAAACTTCTTTAACAAATATATATTATGTGCTTATTTTGGCAAAATCGCAATTGAATGAGGGCCTTACAATCTAAAGAGTTTGGGTGTGGTACAGAAGGGTGAAAGATGTGTTGTGCATACTAAGGATGAAGGTGGTAAGCTTATTTAAACAGATGTGTTTTTAGTGATCTTTTGAAGATTTTGAGACAGGAAGATAGTCTAGTGTAGTGAGGCAAGGAGTTCCAAAAATAGGGACAGGACAAGAAAAGTCCTGAAGGAGGGAAGTGAGAGGAGGTGATAAAAGAGGAAGAAAGAAGAAGGTCATTAGCAGAGAGAAGAGGATCATGATGTTCTCTGACAGAGAGGTACTGCAGATGCTGAGCTTTGAGTATGGTGGATGAGTCTAGATGATGCCTTTATGATGGTTTGGAGTGGAGAGAGACGGTTGATGAGAGGCCAGCAAGGAGCGAGTTGCAGTAGTCACGGTGAGATATGATGAGAGAATGGATTAGAATTGTTGATGTGTCTTGTGTAAGATAGTGGCATATTTTGGAGATGTTTTTTTTTTTAATAACATACATTACAATTAAATCACATCCATCATCATACATCAATGACATTCAGGAACATTTCCATTTTATCAAAAAGAGGGTGAGGGGCAATTTCCAGAGAAAGAGAGGAATAATCCTCAGTTATTAGAAAGTTACATCAAATTTCTCTCTTTTTCTTTTTTTTCATACAAATCCCAAATATACCATTTGGTAGGTATACCTTTCTTACTGGAACCAAACTGGGCCCAGTCTTTCTCTAATTCTCTATTTCTTGCTATGACCAAATGGATTTCGGACCAAGGCGGTATCTGCTCTGACTTCCAAAATTTTATCAAAAGCCATTTGGCCACTAACAAAATATGTATCACATATATAATTGTGAGCATGCGGGCTGTTGCTAACGCTGTGGGCTCCTTGCCAGCAACTGCGGACCTTGCAAAATTTACGGAGTTACGAAACAAAAATACGAGACACGTTACAATCCATTACGACCTCGCAAAAAACGTCTGAAACCAGCGCACATGAAAACATGAAAAACACAATAAATACACACAACAAATACAGAAAAAGCTTACCTACAGCAAGGGGGGGGGGGGGCACCCAGGACCTCGAAAACTGAAGTTACACCTCAATTTAACTTCAAATAAAAGAGATTAGACACCCAAAGATCCCCTAAGCGAGAGAAAAAATGGCAGCCGAGAAAACGAAAACGAGGCAGCAGCACTCTAAAGACGCAAAACACCACCAAACACCTATGGACTTTCCGAAAAAGAGGTACGAGATCCGAAAACAAGGACGCAACCTGCGCGACCCCAAAACATTAAAAACACAATAAATACACCCAAAAAACACATAAAAAGCTTACCCCCAGGACCTCTGCAAGTGAAGTTACACCTCGATTTAAGTCCAAATTTCGGAGTTTAGACACCCGAAAATCACCTAAGCGAGAGAAAAAATGGCAGCCGAACAAAACGAAAACAAGGCTAAAGGACCCTAAACACGCAAAACACCACCAAACACTTACGGATTTTCTTAAAAAAGTCGGACGACATCCGAAAACAAGGACAATAAATCAGCCACAGCCACATACCAATCATTAGGCGCCATTTTAGAACACTAACTTATACAATCCGGTACACAGTACCCTAATGGATTTGCCTCGTGCACGCACACTATTACACTGCACACATTCATGACACTTACACAGCAGCTCCACAGCACTGATGATGCAGCAACATGAAAACAGATTGCCAGCTCTTTAACACAATGCTTCCTGCATATATTACTTCATAATAGGTAAAGTATATTAATTTCATTTTTTTTTTATTATTCATTGCCATACCAAAAAAAAACACCAACGCTGCTCATAGCACACAGACAACCAAGAGCCTTGCAACAAAATTAATTTTGCATGCAAACAACATTACCTGCCTTACAATGTTATTGCCGTATTTTTTTTGACGGGCAAGTCGCTAGTTATTAAATATTTATCATGGGGGAATTTAGTATCAACTTCCATATGTAAAATCGCAAGTTGTGGGGCGAGGGCAATTTTTTTATCCAGGATCTTTGAGATTTGTAATTCACAGTTATTCTAAAATGGTTTAACCTTGTCACACTCTCACCACAAGTGGAGGAGTGTTCCTGCTTTACTACATCCATTCCAAAATAAATACAAATTATCAAGATTGTATTTTGGAGATGTTTTTTAGGTGAAATTGGCAATATTTTGTGATTGATTGTATGTGAACCATGAAAGAGAGGACAGGATCCAATAGCACCGCAAGACAATGGCCCTGGGAGGTGGAAGTGATGATGGCATTGTCAGCAGTGAGGGATATATAAATACGTTTTTTCCAGGTTCTCATTGAAATAGGATTCTTAAGAGTCCTTTGTTCTATAATAGACACATTATCTAAGTGAATTCCTGAACTAATTGATAAAGGTTGACCTAAAGTTCATATGTTTCTTAAGATAATAGGATGCTCCTTATAAATTCCCATATGTAAGAATGTTTTAAGTAGACATCATCTCTACATTGTCTATTTTTCCTACAACATAAATGAGTTTCTTGGTATACATAACTGATACTCCTTATAACTAGAATGCTAACCATATCTTGTATTTACGACCAATAAAGGTTACCGTTTTTTGAAGGTTCAAGGGTCTCCTCTAGTGTTATAAAAAATTAATTGACTCTTAAATATACTTTAAAAAAGAATACATCATATTAAGAGTTAAATATGTTGTGACACCATTAGGATTTCTGATTGGTTGCTAAATACATAGCCTGATTGGAATTTCTGATAAGCAAATTAAGTTGTGGGTATATTTGAGGAAAGAAAAAGAAAGAGAGAGACATCTGGGGAAGGACATTGGATTAAGGACATCTAGAGAGGGACACACATCCACACACCTCTCAACAACAAACACAGACTCCTGGACAGACACACCCCAGAAAAACATTCTAACAAATATTATCGGGATTTTTCCCAAAACACATAAATAATTTTAAAAATGCATTCTTCAAAGAAACTTCCACAGCTCACTAACAAAAGAATTTATACATTTACATGCTAAGAACTTCTGAAATCCAGACCTCTATTGTGCTGGGTCATATGATGAAATCAAGTACAAAAACCAGGTATGATATACATCTAATATTTCTTTAAATGTTATTTATTTTTCATTACAATCATGGAAATATTTTGTTAATATAATATAGAATACATTGCTATATCAATATTTATCTGATAAATACAATTTACCATATAATTTGTGAATTATTAGTCAACATATAATTTGTATTTTTAATTTTATGAATACGAAATATATCAGCTGTTATAGCAATTTAATATATCAGATAATTCATTGTAATCAAAAACATTTTCTCTTTTTCAATTAGAGATAATACTATAATTCAATTCTAAAATCATATGAAATAAAAATAGTATATCTTAATAAATAGGTATTTGTAAACATACCAACATAATCAAAACTATCTCCAATATCATAAATTACCATATTAATTATAAGTAAGCATATTGTGCATGTCTTATATATGATTATGTGGACATAATAACTTATATATGATTATGTGGACATAATAAGTCATAATAACTAAAACTTTATAATTGATGTACATTGATATATATCTGTTACAATTGTTTATACCATCTTGTTATATGGAAATATACTGAATTATTATCTATATTGATTTATAATAAATATATTCTCACATAATACAGTTCTGTTTATTTCATGAGGACAATGTTCTTAATATATCGTGTAGTAAGAATTCGGAATTTGTCGAAATTGGCAAATATGTAAAATATGTAATTTTGAATTAAAATTAATAAAGATTATTGATATTAATAATATCACCATATTAATTGCAAAACCCATGACAAACTGACCAATAAAACACTGTTTTACTAAATTATCATAATCATATCTGAGTGATCTTTTTAGTATAATGTAACTTTAAAATATTAGTGCAGATAAGAACCAATAGGGCCATATAATATGTATGTTCCTTTTCCCAAAACCACAATCTTTATTATTATTATAGTTAATCAACAACTAATAAGTATAATATATGAATTTATCTAATTCTTGCATTATTCGTTTGGTTTATTAAATGTAATAATTGTAAATTGTAATAATCATATCTCCCCCTCAGGGGAGCTGAATCAAAGGGATATTTCAATTTCTTTACCTTATTTATCCCTGTCATTTCTGTTGGATGACTGTTACACTAATCTACACCCTTTTTATAAAGCTGTAACTTGACTGCCACACTAATGCCGCTAAGACCTGACATTTTATAAGTTTGTGTTACAGAATACATTTTATTGAAGTTCTCTGCTGTTTGCTGAGTGATGAGGAATGCTTTGATTTCCTCGTATGAACTGGAGATGCTAATCCAATTTGTACACCCATCAAACTTGATTTCACCTTTATACTAGATGTAATCCAATGCTACTGGATTGCTCTTGATCGGATTTCTTAACTGTCCCGAATTAGAAACCTAAAGAGGAAGGATGAGGCTTGCAAAGCAAAGTCTTTTACAAAGGTCAACAGCATCTTTCAACATTTCATGCTAAGTTCTGATAAACCCTGAATTGACAGCAAAAGATTACATGATCAAGTTATGGTGGCTGTGAGACTTTGAATACCATCTATATTGGTGGCTGTCAACATTTTGAATATTGGGTACAGCTGGTTACTTTCCAATGCTCATGGGGACTGGTTTTTGAGATACAGAGGGTGATACTACACGTGACACACTACATTTCTATTTTTAATAGAGTACATTTTAACTGCCGATAGATTCATTAATATTCTATCATTAAGTGTGACCGATGACTGTGTTATGTTAGGTTCTCCTCACCCCTCATTCCTTCTGAAACCCGTCAGAAAAGGTGTCTGAAAACCACTGACTTAGAAGAGGGTTTGTCTACGTCAAACTTTTCCAATAGGAAAGACATTAATGAGATCTCTGGCTGAGTACATTAGGATTAGCCAATTGCTCTGTGTTTTTCATTGGTTTTGCCAGGTGTTCTTCTGACCTTCACAGATGGCATACACAACCAGAAAATGTACTGTCTGATCAGGTCTGCTCAGGTCAAGTTATAGACCATTGATGGACAATGAGTGAGGAAGGGAAGCCTTCTGATATTCCCATGTGTCCCCATCCTGTACTCTGTGGTAGGACATAATGTTCCCCTTTTCCATAGAAACTCTTGTACCACTTCTCCACTATCCATATTTCCACTTAATTCACCATTTGTTCATATATTGTTATTTTTTTAACAGACCTATTAAAAAAAGCTTTTTTTTTTTTTTTGCACATACCTTCACACACACGCATGAACATTCACATGTATATATTTAAAGACACACATTATTCACACAATGTCAAGAATTTACAGAAAGACATAAAACTTAAATTGCCTCTTAAAAGGAACACTCACATGTTTGCAATAATTCATGTATTAAGTATAAGCAAAAAAGGCAAATCTATGTATGTAAAAGATATTTTAGATTAGTACTTCATTACATTTTTACCTTAGTGACTCTGTATTATGGACTTAGCAATGCAGTCTTATTTTTATATTTAGTGCAGATTTTTCAAAAGGTAAGCTATTGGATACACAATATGTGCAACTAAAATAATTGCACTCTCACCTTGAATACCCTAGTAATAGTGATTTTTTATTTCACATTTTTTATTTAATTGTTTATGTAAATAGGAATAGTATTGTGTATAAAAAAGCCCTTCTTTAAATCTATGGGACTTTGTATGATCTATTTCCACGAATCACCATTATTATTTACTTCATTACTTTTGTCCACATCTAAAAACAATAGTGGATGACCATACCACCAGAGATCGACAAGAACAATCTCACTAATGCCTTTATATACCTCGTATTTTATTCAAGGTGAGAGTCCAATTATTCTAGTTGCACATATTGTGTATCCAATAGCTTACCTTTTGAATAATCTGCACTAAATAGTGGTGCGCTTTCTCTTACTCCCCCTTTCTTTTCATTTATCAGCATACTTGATACATTTGTGAACAGTATCAAACACAAGAGAGCAGCCCAAAAATATATATAGAATATACACAGAATAATATATGACCATTGTAGTCCATAGGAACTAAGACATTGGAAGGATCTGGAAAATCTGAGCGTGAGGCTACTAATTGGGATCCACTAGCCCAAATACTTCTCAAACCTTATTTTTATATTTGAATGCAACAATATAACAGGTAATTGTACACTGGTTTTACATCCTCGATATGAGATAGGGAGGACTTATTGGGTGCACAGCAATAAAAAACTTCAACTAAACCAAAATGAATTATGTTATATTCCTGGATGCCATGTCTTGAGATAGATCCAGTGTCAGGCAAATACATTAGAACACAACCAATATCTTTGGACACAGTAGACAACGGGATTATTCTAACCAAGTGAATTTAGTTTGTTAAAAAACTATCTTTTCCATATAACCCTTTTAAAAGTTCAATAATAAAAAAGATAAAACTTTCACTATTTTACTTCTCTTATAGATTTGTTACTACATGTAATAACTTATATTCTCACTCAGATAACAAAATTGAATCTCTGCCCACAGATGGAAAGTTTGCAGCATTGCTAGAGTGCCATGTTCAACAGAGAAAGATTATAACTTCATAATCAACATTTTTCTTTAGGAACCTGGATATTAACAACTCAAACCAACAAATATTTTAGCAAAAAAACTTGAATTTAAAGGACCTTCTTCATAGCATATTTTAATGCAATTTTATTATTAATAAATATTAAAATAAAGATGTGACACTACTTACTCATGATAAAAACCTTCCATTTTACACTATGGGCACCACCATTTTGTATTTCTTGAAATCAACCCCCTAGTGCATTAGCTGCGTGTACTTTATCGCATGTGCCAGCTTTGTCATGGGTAACATTGCATTGTCAAGTGATATACAATGGAGGGTACATAGATGAGCCTTTCTTGCAGATAAATCTGCAACTGCAGCATTAGCAAGTTGGAGGTCTTACTATCAATGAAGCAAAATGGCTGCACCCATAATGGACAATGGAAACCCTAAATCCAGTTGTGATTAGTGTTATCTCTTAATTTTAAGGATGAATTAATACAAGAAAATATGTTATAATGAACAATATTTATTAAACGTTACTCTTAATTTAGTGGTCCTTTAAGCAATACAATACATGGCCAAAATGTCACTAAAATTCAAAGGGGATACACAGTGTTTCATTGTACACGCAATTTTGCCACAGAAAGGAGCTTTTAAATACGCATTTAACACTCCATGATATTCTTATTGTATCATAATTAAATATTTTACCACAGTTTATAACTAAACACTCAGTTGTCCTCATTGAACTCTATGGCTTTTTTTGTGTGTGGGAAAACACTTGTTAAATGTACAGTATTCACACTAACATAATGCAGAATAGTACATAGTAAGTACAACTTGGAAAGCCCCTTGACTGACAACTTCAGAATTTCCAATTTAGGCACCCTTAGAAATGACATCTCTGCCAGATATAAAATTAATAAAAAGAACCACAATACTATTATTAACAGTTTGATGTTGCTGAGAGGAGACAGTGTATTATATTAATTACAAAGCAAGTTCAGTATTTGCTAGTGGGGATATTTTTTTTAATATTTGCCCTTTGTTTTCAAATAATAAACATTTTCATTTCCATATTTGCTTTTAATTTTATTTCATTGTCTGCTTTATCGTTGATAAAGCATCTGTCATACAAACAGCTCTCCAAGTCACATAACGGTCAGTATATAAAGAATGGGGGGGCAAGGTATGTGCTAAATATATACAAGATCTTAGATAGATAAATGGATAGATAGATAGATAGATAAATAGATAGATAAATAGATAGATAGATAGATAGATAGATAGATAGATAGATAGATAGATAGATAGATAGGTAGATCATTTGACATTTCCTTCCATATATCATTGATAGTCGTGTTGTAACCATTGACATTTCATGTACCTTATGCTTCCAACACTTTATGAACTGCTCATATTGGAATCCAAGCCCCAACCACAAGAGCCCTCTCCAGCTATTACAATTCTCCCATGACAACTAAGGCTACCAATCCTTGATGTGCTGCCAGCCATAAAACTTTGCCATGTTCCAAGACAGAGCGGCAAGGTTGCCAGGGTTGAGTGCCCACAAAATGATGCAGGAAGTAACAAATAGGTTGAAAAGATTAAATTGCAGGATAGGCACCCTTTAGCATCCTGGATTTATGATACATTGGACCATTTTGCAGCAGCAACTGGGGGAAGCCAGGGATGCTTTGTTTGCCCATCTGTCTGCAAAAAGGTTAATTTTTCCCAAGGGAGGTAATGGAATTGAGTCATGGTACCCCATCCTCTGAAGTGTCCACCCATGACTAGACTCCAGGGCTTTAATAAATGATGTGATAGTAACCCATCATTTGCAAAACCAAAACTTTATACAGTCTTAGTTGGGGGCAAATGAATTTAGCATTGGTCACCCTCCTCCATAGTGCCCTATCATACATGGGCAAAGGCCCAGAGCACATCATAGGCAAAATCCAGGGTGGGTAGGGTGACAAATAGCACAACACAGACAAACAAAGCAGATAGTTCATGAGTTAGTGTCGCCACTGATGACTTCTGGCCTGGGACGTTCTGTATGGTCCATCCTCTTGCCGTCATTTTGGATCATGTAGATAATATGCTTCAGGTCCAAACTGCGGGTAAGAATATCCAGTAGAACCTCATCCTTCTGCACTCCTTCCATAAACTCTTCCAGAGATAGTTCACCTGGAGAAAAATAGACACAACTGAATAAATGGCAATCTAAAGTTATTGAAACACGTATTGTTTCAGTTCAGGTTCTGGGCAAGTGCTCGTGGAGCAACACACCTGGCCCTGCTTTTTGTACTACCTACCAAAATTCTTACAGTAAATGGTAATATAGTACATACTGAAAGGCAGTGCATACTGGTCCGTATCTAGCTTTTTGGAGCCTTTAGGCAGTGAAGTGGAGGAGCCCGTCCACGGGTCAATTTTTGTTTTTTCTGTACGTGTAAGTTCCCTTTCCTGTTGTAACTGTCTTGTTCTAGGTGATTTCTCCCTAGTGGCCAGTCTATGACCTGTAACATTCATTTTTTTTAAGCCAGGAACCATTTAATTTAAGAAGTGCCTCACAGGGAAGCGACCCTGGGCGGCTGCCTAGTTGGCCTAATGAGTAATCCGGCCATGGGTGCATATACTGTATGTTTTACAAGCTTTGCCCTGCATATTATTTATTGCACCCACTCCTGCAAACTGTAAAACTTCCCTATGGTGGAATATGTGAATAGAATCAACCATTGTTAATATGATGGATAATGAGGTAGATTTCTATGAATAGTCTTTAACACATTTTGCTCTATATGCCTTGCTCTCTGCATGAACCCCCATTCTATGCCTCAGCTACTGTACTGTAGAGGGCTTTTCTTACTGTTTTGCCATATTAAGAACATATTTAGTCAAATGAAATTCATGTCACGAGTTAGCAGTCAGTATTACAACAGTGAGAGTTTTCTTTAACTTTGACTTGTTTTTAGACACGCTCATGTACACACAAATGTACTATTTTTCTTGCTGTACTGTACAGTGGATGGCTTCTCTTCTCATTTGCCCACCATAAGTGAAATTACTTTGTGTTTAAAGGGCCATTTACCTCACTGTATATGCTCGTCATGGTGTGGAAGAGCACAAGATTGTCTATTTTTTTGAATTACACTAATGACAGCTAAGAAATCTAAAGTTTTAAGTCTGTTTACAAACAGTCTGTACTGCCTACCGGCAGTTCCATGATTAATATCAGACTGCAGTGGTGTGTGGTGAGGACAGTGATTGATAGCAGTTTTCCCTGAACTCAGTAATGCACTCAAAAGTTAACCCACAACTGACCTATTTAGGTGATGCCAGATTGATTTGTTGAGGATTAACTCTATATTTTATCACTACACAGAGCAGAAACTGCATGTCTGGGAGTTGGCAGTCTGTGACTCATGTAGACACAGACTTTACTTTTATATTGAATTCTCAGTGAAAAAAATTCACATATTTAAAAAAAGTATTTCAAACTGCTTTTAGGAGATCTTTACTGTGATGTGGTCCAAATTGTACTGAATTAAGTGGCCCTTTAATATTTAATGTGAGATAGTATTTGTATTTATTATTTAAAAATTAATTTTAGTTAATGAACCTCAAGCATACTTTTAATTTATTGATATTTGTTTATGTTAAGTGAAATCATTTACATGTATGGAGATAATGTATAAATATTAGTTTTTCAAAAAAGGTTGTATTATTTTAAATAAATAAAATTTAAGTGAAAAATATATTACAAAGGTGCATCTATATCCAAGTTGGAATAAGTGGAATATGTTGGTAAGTGAAGTTATTCAAATTAAAAAGTTACATTTCACTACGCAAATTTATTTTATTGTTATTACTGTTATTACTACAGGAAAAAACTAAGCTGTATACTTTCCTTAATTATACATCGAAGCCACCATATGAGCCCTGCACCATCAGATAAATGGTGGAAAAGTATGTGGAAAAGAGTTTAAGCTTAATGTTGTTATTTTTTTAACTTCATTAAGAATGTATTATTGTCATATTTAGCCATTTTCATTTTCAGATAATTGAGGCTTGGACTGTGACTCTTACAGAGAATGGGATGCCGGAATCACCTAAATAGGACAGTTGGGGGTTAACATCTCCTGCTGTATTCCTGAGTGTAGGGAAAAACTGTAAATCTTTGTGATCATGGCACCTTCACCGCAAGGTGTTAGCATATGTTATAAATCATGGAATAGTTGGTACGCAGGACACAGTGTGTTTGTAAATACACCTAATACTTTCTATTTTTTTTTGTTATTAGTGTAATAAAAAAAAAACAATAGATCATTTTATCAAACAATCTGTGCTCTTTCACACCATGAAGAGCACTTATAGTGAGGTAAATGTCCCTTTAACTTTTTGTAAAATATGTAACAAATTAACATCATTAGCAGTTATGTAAGCCATGAGCATAAAGCATTATTAGAAAAAAAACTCTTATTTTTTTAGACTATACTAGTGTATAGAGTTTGACGTGACAATAATATCCCTTCTTTGTCAGAGCATGATGATGTGGATACCAAGTAGTAAAAGTAAGATTTGCGGTTTGGGGTGTCTACTTATGAGATGGTAGGGAAGGTATGACATACTAAAAGCTGATCTTAATGACCAATTAGACAACGACCCCCTTATGTTTCTCTCCCTCTACCTCCCACCACCACAGGACAGAAAAAAAAGTTACAGCAGACCCGTCATGCTCCAATAAATCCAAATCTTCTTTATAGTGTAAATGAAAGAATGTGATCTCCATTCAGCCACTAGAGAGAGCCCTAGCTCAACATTAAACATGCCCTATTTCAAATTATATCTTAAAACAATAAATTAAAAGATTGAATACCAATAACAGTTATGCAGAATGCAATGTTATTATACAAACACAATCAGTGTACAATGGTTTCACTATGTCTTTGCTATACTGTATATTTTCAGCATGGGGAACCCTCTTTTTTTACCTTTTCTGTTAGTCGGGAATAAGATAAATTGAACAAATACAGGTAAAAACTGGTCCCACTTATCTACTGTTCTTTCTGTAAAATAGTACATACCACAGCTAAACCGTCCACGTGTCTACTTAAATTCATGACCCCTTGTTCTTGAATTGGATCTTAAAGATATACTGGTTGAGATTTAAACCCCCATAGGGTTTAACTATGCATGGCAAATATAATCAACAACTTTCTTTTTACTCAAGAATTCTCAAGGACCCGGGACTGGTCTAGTTTTATAGATAGGTTTTCTAAGCATGAATTACAACCGTCTCTGTAGCTACTATTATCTGTGGTCATTAATTAACTCTTGAGTGGGTGGTGATAGGGACGTTTCAGTTCTGGGACCTATTTGTGCACTTTTGGGTAAGTTAGGTGCTTGGCTATTTTTATTATCCGCCTATGTTCAAGTAGAGTTATTCTTAATATATGGGCAATTTATCCCTACATACAGTGCCTTGCAAAAGTATCCCCCCCCCCTTGACTTTTTACCAATTTTGTTACGTTACAGCCTTAAGTTCAATGTTTTGTTCTTCTGAATTTTATGTGATGGATCAGAACACAATAGTCTAAGTTAGTGAAGTGAAATGAGAAAATATATATACATAAAACTATTTTTTAGAAATAGAAAACAGAAAATTGGCATGTTCTTATGTATTCACCCCCTTTGTTATGAAGCCCATAAAAAGCTCTGGTGCAACCAATTACCTTCAGAAGTCACATAATTAGTGAATTTTTGGATGACCCCAGAGGCTGCAACACCTAAGCAAGAGGAATCACTAACAAAACACTGCCATGAAGACCAAGGAACTCTCCAAACAAGTAAGGGACAATGTTGTTGAGAAGTACAAGTCAGGGTTAGGTTATAAAAAAATATCCAAATCTCTGAAGATCCCCAGGAGCACCATGAAATCTATCATAACCAAATGGAAAGAACATGACACAACAGCAAACCTGCCAAGAGACGGCCCTCCACCAAAACTCACGGACCGGGCATGGAGGGCATTAATGAGAGAGGCAGCACAGAGACCTAAGGTAACCCTGGAGGAGCTGCAGAGTTCCACAGCAGAGACTGGAGTATCTGTACATAGGACGACAATAAGCCGTACGCTCCGTAGAGTTGGGCTTTATGGCAGAGTGGCCAGAAGAACAAAATGGCATGTTTTGAGTTTGCGAAAAGGCATGTGGGAGAATCCCAAAATGTATGGAGGAAGGTGCTCTGGTCTGATGAGACTAAAATTGAACTTTTCGGCCATCAAGAAAACGCTATGTCTGGCGCAAACCCAACACATCACATCAGCCAAAGAACACCATCCCATGTTTTTCAGCAGCCGGGACAGGGAAACTGGTCAGATTTGAGGGAAAGATGGATGGTGCTAAATACAGGGATATTCTTTATCAAAACCTGTACCACTCTGTGCGTGATTTGAGGCTAGGACGGAGGTTCACCTTCCAGCAGGACAATGACCCCAAACACACTGCTAAAGCCACACTTGAGTGGTTTAAGGGGAAACATGTAAATGTGTTGGGATGGCCTAGTCAAAGCCCAGACGTCAATCCAATAGAAAATCAGACTTAAAGATTGCTGTTCACAAGAGCAAACCATCCAACTTGAAGGAGCTAGAGCAGTTTTGCGAGTAGGAATGGGCAAAAATCCCAGTGGTAAGATGTGGCAAGCCCATAGAGACTTATCCAAAGCAACTTGGAGCTGTGATTGCCGCAGAAGGTGGCTCTAATATGTCCCTTCAATAAATTGCACCTTCATCCACTAAAACAATGGATTATATTTATCAAAAAAGCTTGTGGGAACAGAAAAGATCTAAAGTATGTTATCATGTAAAACTATATAGGCGCTTGCTTATGAGTATGTATTAGCTCTGTGATTACTGTAGATACAAAGACAGAGGATCAGTGAGGGCGAATCATAGGCACAATTAATTTGAATCCAAATTTTAACCCGTTAAATTATCTTTTGTAAATAACATTCAATTGCAAACCATTGTTTAAATTATAGTTTTTAATGGTAACATAACTGGGACCTTTTCTGTGTCCATTTAAGCAGGTTAAAAACCTGGAGCAAGTGACCCCTCTTTCTATGTGTCCTACAGAGAATATAAACCAAACCAAGATACATTTGACTGATGGCCCCATCATGCTATAAACAATTATAAACTGAACAGCTCCACGATATTTGAGTCATCTGAACAGATTGTTTCTTAATCTCCATGTTCCTCATATGCAGTTTGTAGGTATTTGAACAATAAGTATTATGTCACTAACTGAAGCAGAGAAGTCACATTACCCATGATGCAAATGACCTACTGAAAAAGCATGGCTTACATTATTAACACATGACAACGAACCACTTACCGTCTCCATTGATGTCAATTTTGTCAAAAACCATGTTGGTGAATTCTTCTGCACTCATCTCATCATTGCATCTGTTAATCGCTCTAATAGCCTGGAACAAAAATTATGGAGTGATTATGTATATAATAAGGGTGATGATACATTTTGGGAAACTAAACAGCAATAGTAGCAGAGGACATATAGGCATTCCCAACCCTCAGACCCTGGGGAAAGTCTAGATAATCTGTTAGCATGGTAAGATCCGTAAGCTGGAACTTTTGATTGATACTCATGGTGTCGTCATTGATCTCACCTCTCGTTCAGTTAGATTTTATCCTCACATTTCTCCCTGGGACACTGTCATCCACCACCCACCAGGTCAACCTCTCCCTTGCTTGTCAACTTTGCATTCTGGCTTCCTTACTTTTTTCTCCTCATATTCCCCCACCACATCCTCAGGGATTTCTAAATCACTAAAGCCTCTGGCATCTCAGAACTCCTCCCCTAATTTCACTGCTGGCCCTTTTGTGTAGTCTTCTCCTTTACTTTATATCCATACTTCTCAACAATCATCTACATCAGGAGTTAGCCACCCTTTAATACCTACGGCCCACTTTTGATGAAAAAATGTCCATACCGCCCATCGACACCACAGTAACTCAATTACGATATCTCATTTCTGATTACATAAATCATATGACCCTAGCTATGTATCACCCTGTAATAACTAGATAGTGATCCGGTCCTGACTGCTGTTCCTAGGTTGTCTTGTCAGCTCTCCAAGGAGCCAAGCGTGGTGCTCCGGGTCTCCGGCGTGTCAACAACGCCACCTAGCAATTACCCTGTCAGCCACCATGAATGCTTGAATCGCCCACTTCCTTATATTCACCACTGCTTTAATGGTAACCAACAATCTACTTTATCCATGACAAAAGCTTGTTCTCCCTTTTTCTGATCAGTTCACACCTCTAACCACACTCTTCTCCTACACAGTCTACACTCTGTGACATAGCCTCTAGTAGTTCACTTAATGCCTACTCAATTCTTCTTGTATTGACCCTTGCTTTAATATGGCTCTCCAAGGCGCCCTGAATGGCCCGCCGAAACATCTTTCCCAATACTACCCACTGCCTCTCTATCATCTTCTTCAGGATGTCAAAACAATACTTCACCACAATATGCTCAAGACAGAACTGTTTCTCCTCCTTCTGTTTCAACAACAATTATCTCCCTACTTATCATAACATAATCTATTACCTAAGCTTGTTTTTTTAATACTCTCATTTAACCCACTAGTTTGAAATTTAATTCAGTCAACCCCTCTGCAACACTGAAAAATGTCAGCCTTCCCTGATTAAAGCACTACTGTAGTATGGGGAAAACGTCATATCTTTGTGAAGTATGTAACAGTAGCAGCTAGGTAATCCATAAGATTAAAAATATTTTTTAAGAAAATCTTAAAAGTAGGAAACTGCTAGTATAATGGGTGCTTGAACTGCTACTTGGTCTGGATCTTGAGGATGAGAGTTATCCCACTGAGTTACTTGCTATTTTGTTTCATTGGCAAGTGGCTATGTACAATAACAGTTTCAAAAGAACTGAAGTGAGATGTTATCCAAATCCAAAATTCCTCTGAGTTTTCTAATCCACTTAGTAGCAAAGACAAAATGTTGTCTGCAATTAAGGCAAGATACAATAAAACAATACATACAATAAAAAGAGGTTGTATTCATTTATTTTTAACTCTCAAAGACATTTTCAGATCATCAAGTCGAGCTTTTCATCGGAGCATATTATAAATACGGCACTAGTGATTTCCAAAACGTCAGGTACTTATCATCTCCACCACTGGCGCTGATACCTCATTTTCTTCATACTTCAGTCAGCCCTTAAAGGACCACTGAAACTCCATATGTATAGTATGCTGTATTGAAGAACCTGACTTGATAATGTGCAAATTGGTTTTATACAGTTTAGAACAAATAATTCCAGCCGTTAATCTCTAACTGTTGTATTTAATTGTGGTTTAATGATGCCAGCCATTTTTTTTTTTTTAAATGGATTAGAAACTTGGGAGGAGTGGGACGAATTGTTCTTTGAGATTCGATCAGTATTTACTTAAAACACTGTTATGTTAAAAGAGCCTATTCAAATAGCACCATAACTATAGACCTAAATGGCAAAGTAGGGCCCCTATAGGATAACACTCCCACTCAAGCTACAGACAGACTAGCAGCCCATCATTAAATCCTCATTGATACAAGCAGAGTCATTTAGATATGAGTATGTTCCTACTTGACATAGCTTCTATTGTAGTCAGTTTGTTACATACTTCACAAGCATGTGAAGATTTTACCAAATATCAGTGGTCTTTTAAAGAGCCACTGAAGTCATAAAAAATCACGAATCTTAACCAGTATTTCACTGTATGACATATTTTTGTATTAATAAATTATTGAAATAAATGGATAACACCGCTTACTCCATTTAGATTTTCCACCATGGGCGCACCATTTTGCTCTTACCAGCTCTTCCTTGATAGCAAGACCTCCATCTTTCTAATGCTGCAGCTGAATTATCTGTGGCACCCGTCACCACACAAGCATTCCTGTGTATTTCACTTGCCCAAGCAATGTCACTAGTGATAAAGCTGGCGTTGGTGACAGTCCTGGCACATATCATATACAGTATGAAGCGCGATGGATGTATGACTATAGTATTAGCAACATGGAGGGATGACTGTTAATGGCAGAATGGCTGTGCCCATAGTTAAAAACAGGGCTAGCCAATTATTTTTGATAAAATTTACAAAGGTCTGAATATCCTTATGCAGATGAGGCCAAGGGGCCTCATTCAATTGCAAGACTGCAATTGCCTGTAACCTGAAATTTTGGCTGTGGGCCAAATTTTTCACAACATTTAGCTTTATTTATTTGTCTTGAACCCGTAATTACAGGCTCACAGCCTCCAAATGCAAACCATGCACTTAGGATTTCAGGGGGCATGATCAATGAAACAATATTTCATCAAGCCCATAAGTTACTTCGTAAACACTCGCAATACATCTTAGACCCAGCCAATAGTATATGAGACTGTCATCATGACATCAGTAAAACATGGAGTTTATACGACAATTAATTTGTGTTTAGACGTAACATCTGTGATAGGACTCGCAATCCAGCAATGTAGAAATCAATAAAGATCATTAAAGCAACTTTTCTAGTCCATGCGGGTTCCATGATATGCATTAACCCCTTGACTCCTAGGATCAATATATCACAGAAAGAAAAATAATTATTTGTTATTGCAGATTTGCGAGCTTGTTGTGCAAGTAATTATTGTCTTTCCATGCTTTCCCAGTATTTTGAAGTACAGTAGAGTGTGTTTAATAGCTGCTGCAGTTGTCAGAACTAGTGTCTAACCCCCTTTCGAGTCCTGTCTAGTGCTGGTAATATTTTTTGATACATTCTCGAGTTGTGGGTCATATTTGATTTGCGAGCTACTTGAACTTTTGAAATTGAATATTGATTTTGCGTCTTTAGCACTGTTAAACTGTTTAAGGCTTGAAAAATCAATGGAGGGGATTGGTTACATATTTGGCAGGCCCGCAGTGATTTGGGGCAGGTAACGCATAATTGGAATGCGCGTATCTAAATGTATCCAATTGTATAATCATAACCTTCTTTGTTGCTTCAGAACAAGGGTATTTAATAAAGTGTCACAGTGTATTTTATTTTTCAAATAAAGATCCCGGAGCACCAAAACGTATTCAGTAGCTTAACTGCCCCCTGTCAGCCAATGAGATCTGCAGACTAAAGTATGCTCTGTGCATTTCCTTTTAGTTTCAATTAAATTTCAATAGGCTTTAGTTAATATTTTTTCCTAAACAAAAAAACAACAATTTTTGTAATGTGTAAAACATGCTCTTTTAAATAACGGAAAAAAAGAATTGTGTTGCCTGTCTCCTTATTAATGAAATGGAGGTCTGGAATAAAGGGGCCCCAGTGCCAGTTTAAGACTATTTCTGACCTAAATCCTGTGTAGGTAGTATTATCCCTTTAATTTATTATTTATAATAATTATAATTGTTAATAATGTATTTATACCAATTAATACCAATATTTGTTTCTGCCCTACAGAGCATTCTAGTGGATAATCTGTATATCAATGAGGACATCTTAGGTTTTTCCTGTGTTCACTCACCTTGATAATATTAAGCAACTCTCCTCTGTCAATACATCCGTTCCCATCTACATCATACAGTTTAAAGTACCATCTCAGCTTCTGCTCCACTTTGCCTTTTAGTACTAAACTCAAGGCTGCTACATACTCCATGAAATCCATGTACCCGTCCTGTAGGGAGCAAGTACATACATATCAAATTATTACATCTGAGTGTAAAGTGTTTGACAACATTGCAGTGTATGGTATGAATGTGTAAGAGGGATGATATTATGCTGTATAGTATGTGTAAGAGGATAGTATTGTATTGATAGTATTGCATATTGTATTTATAAGGAGGAATAACATTGTAGTGTATAAAATGTTGTGTGTATGAGGGATAATCTACCTACACCACCTGCACATTAACTATTGTGATTCTTGTCTTAATAATAATAATGTGGTTTATCATGTGTATAAGGCAGGATAACATTGTAATGTATGGTGTGTAAGAGTGTATAATAATAAATCATATGTGTAAGAAAGGGATTAACATTGCAATGTACGGAGCGGTGAGTTTGTAAAACATGCTAATGCTGCTAAGTGTGATGTTTGTAAGAAAGAATAAACTGCACTGAATAATGTTTGCAAGAAAAGATACAGTTGCATTTCAAAGGATAACATTACAGTGCATGGTGTAAGATGGAAATAGTATTGCAGTTTATGGTGGGTGTAAAGGAAGGTTAATGCTGCAGTGTATGGTGTGTGTGTAAGGCGAGGTTGGGGTTGCAGTATATGGTGTGTGTAAGGAAAGTCTAACGTTGCAATGTATGTTGTGTGTTAGGCAAGGTTGGGGTTGCAGTATATGGTGTGTGTAAGGAAAGGTTAACGTTGCAGTGTATGGTGTGTGTTGGGCAAGGTTGGGGTTGCAGTGTATGGTGTGAGTAAGGGCAGGTTAACATTGCGGTGTATGGCGTGTGTTAGGCAAGGCTGGGGTTGCAGTATATGGTGTGTGTAAGGGAAGGTTAATGTTGCAGTGTATGACATGTGTTAGGCGAGGTTGGGGTTGCAGTGTATGGTGTGTGTAAAGGAAGGTTAACGTTGAAGTGTATACTGTAAGTGAGGGACAACACCAATGTATATTGTACAAGAGGGGGATAACATTACTCTTTAGTACAGTGATTCTCAAAAGCCAATGCTAGGACAGGTGCCAGTCCCTGAGACATTATTGGCCAGTCCTCATTGATGAGGAGAGCACTTTATACAAACTTCTATCATCAGTTATCCCTTTCTGGATCACTACCTTGCCATGGTGAAGAGGCTTTTGTACCTCAATGAAGCCGTAAGCCATACCATGTAGGGTCACCCAAGATGGGCAGGTAATAGCAGAGAGGTCAGACAAATCACAATCCAGCGGAGAAGGAACTGGCAACCCACTCCAGTATCTTTACCATGAAAACCTTATGGATTAGCACACCCAGACACAAGATGTGCCTGGGATGCTGTTGACCATAGGATTACAGAGAGTCGGACACAACTGAATGACTATACAACCATTAGTTGTAAAACATGCTAATGCTGCTAAGTGTGATGTTTGTAAGAAATATTAAAATGCACTGAATAATGTTTGCAAGCAAAGATACAGTTGCATTTCAAAGGATAACATTACAGTGCATGGTGTAAGATGGAAATAGTATTGCAGTGTATGTGGGTGTAAGGGATGGTTAATGTTGCAGTGTATGGTGTGTGTTAGGTGAGGTTGGGGTTGCAGTATATGGTGTGTGTAAGGAAAGGTTAACATTGCAGTGTATGGCGTGTGTTAGGCGAGGTTGGGGTTGCAGTATATGGTGTGTGTAAGGAAAGGTTAACATTTCAGTGTATGGCGTGTGTTAGCCGAGGTTGGGGTTGCAGTATATGGTGTGTGTAAGGAAACGTTAACATTGCAGTGTATGGCGTGTGTTAGGCGAGGTTGGGGTTGCAGTATATGGTGTGTGTAAGGAAAGGTTAATAATGCAGTGTATGGTGTGTGTAAGGAAAGGTTAACGTTGCAGTGTATGGTGTGTGTTAGGTGAGGTTGGGGTTGCAGTATATGGTGTGTGTAAGGCGACGTTGGGGTTGCAGTGTATGGTGTTTGTAAGGCGAGGTTGAGGTTGCAGTGTATGGTGTCTGTTAGGCGAGGTTGGGGTTGCAGTATATGGTGTGTGTAAGGAAAGGTTAACGTTGCAGTGTATGGTGTGTGTTAGGCGATATTGGGGTTGCAGTATATGGTGTGTGTAAGGAAAGGTTAACATTGCAGTGTATGGTGTGTGTTAGGCAAGGTTGAGGTTGCAGTGTATGGGGTGTGTAAGGGAAGGTTAACATTGCAGTGTATGGTTGGTGTAAGGCGAGGTTGGGGTTGGAGTGTATGGTGTGTGCAAGACGATGTTGGGGTTGCAGTGTATGGTGTTTGTACGGCGAAGTTGAGGTGCAGTGTATGGTGTGTGTAAGGTCAACGTTGGGGTTGCAGTGTATGCTGTGTGTAAGGGAAGGTTAATGTTGCAGTGTATGGCATGTGTTAGGCGAGGTTGAGGTTGCAGTGTATGGTGTGTGTAAGGCGACATTGGGGTTGCAGTGTATGGTGTTTGTAAGGCGAGGTTGAGGTTGCAGTGTATGGTGTGTGTTAGGCGAGGTTGGGGTTGCAGTGTATGGCGTGTGATAGGCGAGGTTGGGGTTGAAGTGTATGGTGGGTGTAAGGCGAGGTTGCATCGTATGGTGTGTGTAAGGCGAGGTTGAGGTTGCAGTGTATGGTGTGTGAAAGGCGAGGTTGGGGTTGCAGTGTATGGTGTGTGTAAGGCGAGGTTGGGGTTGCAGTGTATGGTGTGTGTAAGGGGAGGTTAATGTTGCAGTGTATGATGTGTGTTAGACGACTTTATAGTTGCAGTGTATGGTGTGTGTGTTAAACGCGGTTGGGGTTGCAGTGTATGGTGTGTGTAAGGGGAGGTTAATGTTGCAGTGTATGATGTGTGTTAGACGAGTTTATAGTTGCAGTGTATGGTGTGTGTGTTAAACGAGGTTGGGGTTGCAGTGTATGGTGTGTGTAAGGGGAGGTTAATGTTGCAGTGTAAGATGTGTGTTAGACGAGTTTATAGTTGCAGTGTATGGTGTGTGTGTAAGTTGAGGTTGGGGTTGCAGTGTATGGTGTTTGTAATAGGAGGTTAATGTTGCAGTGTATGGTGTGTGTAAGGCGAGGTTGGGATTGCAGTGTATGGTGTGTGTTAGACAAGTTTATAGTTGCAGTGTATGGTGTGTGTTAGGCGAGGTGATGTATATTGTACAAGAGGGGGATAACATTACTCTTTAGTACAGTGGTTCTCAACAGCCAATGCCAGTCCCTGAGACCTTATTAGCCAGTCCTCATTGATGAGGAGAGCACTTTATACAAACTTCTATCATCAGTTATCCCTTTCTGGATCACTACCTTGCCGTGGTGAAGTGGCTTGTGTACCTCAATGAAGCCATGAGCCATACCATGTAGGGTCACCCAAGATGGGCAGGTAATAGCAGAGAGGTCAGACAAATCACAATCCAGCAGAGAAGGAACTGGCAACCTACTCCAGTATCTTTACCATGAAAACCTTATGGATTAGCACAGCCAGACACAAGATGTGCCTGGGTTGCTGTTGACCATAGGGTTACAGAGAGTCAGACACAACTGAATGACTATAGAACCATTAGTTGCAGTTTTATATATAGATTACAGAGGAATTATAACTAGTATCACCCTATTAAGCATGTACTTGTTATCACAGCTGGTGCCTATAGACTTAATGGTGGCCACCTGATCCTCTTGAGATTGGAAAGGTGACCAGCCGATCCCTACACCAAAAAAGTTAAGAACCACTTCTTTATAGCTTATATAGGATAATATGTATAAGTCTATGGTATGTGTAAGACTGGGTAATATTGCTATATTGTCATATGTCATAGTGACCAGGTGTCCCTTTTTTCAGGGGCAGTCTTCTGACTGAGAACTTTGTACTTGGTAAAATCTGTCCTCAAAAATATCCAAGATATTAGAGAAAAAGTCGAATTTCATTAGATAATAGCTGGTGGGGATTTATCCTGTGTGTATGTGGAAATGTAGTTTTGAGCTGGTGCTTTAGGGATTAGATGCTGTACATCCTCTCCTTCCACTATATGTGACATGTCCAAACACTGTGTGCATACCATGTGTGTGTGCTTTGTCACGTCTATAATACGTGTCTCCAGTCAGATCACTCTGCATGATGCTTGGGAAGTCCTACAGTTACTGGGAACCCTGCTTGAGTAATCTGTATAATATGGTATATTAAATGTACTAGATATATGTGTACAATACATCAATAACATGTTTTACACACATCTTTTCTCCACCAAAAATATCTCATCTAATTTCTTTAAAAAAATGCTGGTTTATGGTATGAGTAAGCGGAGATAAAATAAAGCTGTAAAGCTAGTGTTGAAGTGGGGTACCATTGAGTGTAATGTGTGTGTAAAAGGAGTATAACATTAAAGTTAACTGTGTTTAGCATATTTATAGCTGAAATAACTTTATAGCATAATGTAAAGGAAAAGGAAATATTTGTGTGGGATAAGTGAGGAGGAATATACAGTATACTGCTTTTGTTAAAATATGTATTATTATAATCCTATACAGCAATTGTTTCACATATGGTGGGCTAAGAGTGATAGAAGCCCTCCGCCATACAAAGTACAGTAGTACAAATAAGGAATAGTACATTAGTGATTCTATTTGAATGTCTAAAAATAAGTTAATGAAAATGTATTTCCTGCTCAAATTCCTCAGAAATACAGTATATGCACTGCAGTCTGGGAAAACTGGGCGGGACATGCAAATGAGGTCACATAATGCACCATTATAATAATGAAATATATGAAAATACACAAAAAATATACGTATATGTATATAGAAAATATAAACACATTTAGATATTTATTCATATTCTACTGCAATACATTGGATATCTTTTTGACAGGAAATGGAAAATAAATATAATATTTTACCTTATTAAAGTCAAAAGTGTCAAACATTTGTTCTATATATTGATTTGATGCCGGGCTCAGGTTCTTGAGGCCAAAAAATTGCTTGAATTCGTGCTGAGTGAGTTGGCCGGACGGACACTCTATCATGAATTTCTTATACCACCTGTGGATTTCCGTGGCACTTAGCTCCTCTACTGTCTTTCCATCCATGTTCCCCATCTCAATGTAGAGTATGATGTACTACTTTACTAAATTAATGAAATCCCAGTGAACTGAAATATGAGAACAGTTATGTAGTAAATAAAAGTGTAGTATCTTCACAGCTTGATGCAAGCAACCAGTTCAGTTTATTCCAGATTTCCTGATTTTTTAGACAAAAAAGGTTTTATAGCTGAAATATCTTCTTACTCAGACCTTAGTCCTCAGCTAATTGTTAAAATGTAGCTACTTCTTCTTCAATATCAGTCAGTGGTAATGGTGTTCCTTTACCATTATCTGGTATATGGTTTCTTTAGACGTTCAAGTGTCAAAGTCCTTATAAAAATAGAACAAGTTCTTATAAACAGATGAAGAATTCTGACGTTGACCAATCAGAACGGTCTTCTCAACTAAAAAAACCCAACCCGTGTCCCACACAGGTGGGATTCCAGAAAAGGAGAAAAGAAGGAAAACATTAACAAGGTAACTATCTTTTGTGATTAAGTAGGAGTGAGATTAGGGAGGGAGTGAGGGTTGCTACTGAAAAGATTTGTAATCTCTTAATCTGGCTTTGACTGTGACATTACTAATTCCCAAAGAGGACACAAAGTTTAAGTCAAGGTAACAACAGTGTGTTGTTCCTTGTGGCCTGTGGGAATCATTGGCCAAGGAAGGCACAGCTCTTGGCAGGTAGAGGCTCACAAGAAAAGCCACAGGTTAACCAAAGCAGAGGGGTCATCTCTTTTGCATTTAGAGGTCACTGGTTCAAAGGAAGTGCAAGGAGCCAGGGGATTAGGGAATCTGTTTCTAAATATTATTATGAACTAGGAAATTGCCCGTCAAAAATGAAGGAAATAAAATTGTGAGTCTGGCAACGCTGTTTGCCACGCAATGCGAGGCTTTGGGCTCTCTGAGCACCTTTGGCGCTCATCGCGAGCCCTGCGCTGAGCTCCTTTTCAATGAGCGCTTTGCGAGGGCCACAATTATTTAACATTACGTGACCAACATAGCAACGTGACCAACACTGACAACTATACTGTATATATGATATGAACAGGATAGGCACAACATATTGCCATTTATACTTCAAAGACCATTTAAAGTTGGGTACATTAAATGTATATTAAATGGACACAGTAGCCTGACATATTTATCATACAGTTGTAAAGAACTACCACTGATAACAGCCAAAAGCGTTTTTAAAATAAAAAATAAAATAAAAACAACATTTTAAAGTATTACCTATTTATGCAATTGTATGCTGCCCTAGCTGCCTATATTGGTGTGTTCTAGTAGATTCCTATCTATGAGTATGTGTTTCTTGAAAAGTAAGTAAGCACATTGCTGACTGAGATTAGCTCATTGACACTCAATTAATTGCTATTTGCACTTTTAGAATACAGACAACTGACTTTGCCTATCTGCTATTCATGTGGGAAGAAGTCTTGGATGTTGAGACATGATCGTCTGAAACTGTCTAGTGCAGGAAGTAGACATCTGGAAAAGGATGTTCATTTTGACAATTTCTTTGAAAGAGGTGTATGTTACTGTACTCAGTGGAGGAGCCACTGCCAGTGCAAAGCACCGGGTCCACAGCAGGGGTAGGGGCAATTTGCTGTCTACGCTCCCCTTAATTTATCAGAGGAAGGCAGATAAATATTTTTATAGAAAGGTGATCTGATCATACATACTGTATATGTTGAACTTTTTTACTGACACCTGTGGGGTGTATAGAGGTGTTCAAGGAGGACCCCAAATTATTTTGACTGTACTGACTGTACTCATCCACTGGCAGAGCTAGCAGACAGAACAAGCTGAGAACTGATCAAGAAAGGATCGCTGACACCTGAGCATGGCTGGATATCCCATTAACCCAACTAGGCAGCAGCCTAGGAGCACTTCCCTGTGAAGGGCAACCCTTGTTTGGCTTAAAAATCCCTAAAAAAAACAATTCTGGTTTAAAAACGAAATACTGCCGTTCAGACTGGATCTAGAGTGTAGTGTGCTGTTTCCTCCCTAATTCGTCCCAAATGTTTCTTGCAACATCCTGAGTTTACAGAGTGGGCAGAAAGTGCACCAGTTAAAGAGAGGCAGCATTAGTAAGTTTATATGTTTTTCACTATAATGTTTTTTGTAAGAAAATATTAGAAGAAAGTAGCTCCTCAATAGTATTTATTCTTGAACGTAGGTTATTTACTTGATTATAGGTATTCCATCTGAATGGCTATTTATATGATTATAGGTATTCCTGGCTTAATATTTATTTATGTATTTATGTGATTTTAGGGATCCTGACTGCGCTTATCTATATGAATAGAGGGAACTGTGGCTAAAAATATGCTTAAATAATCATAGGTGATCCTGGCTTAATATATGCACATTTATATGATGTTGGTAGATATTTATGTACTTATTTTACAATAATAGGAGACCTTGACTGTGCATTTATGTATTGTTATGCTAATTATAGGTGACCCTTGCTGAATATGTGTACATTTGTTTAATTATAGTTGATCCTGGTTAAATATTTTTGTATTTGTATTATAATTATTGGTGACCCTAGCTGAATATGCATACATTTGTATGCTTATTGGTGAAGCTGGTTAAATATATATGGCCCTCCAGTGAACTGGAGGGACTGCAAGGAGAGACAGACCAGGGAACTGGGGGGACTGTAAGGAGAGAAACAGACCAATGAACGGCAGCTGCCCTTGCAAAACAGCGACAGCGCCATCTAGCGGACACTTGCAGTTTTGCTGCTGGTGCTGCATGGCGGATTCATAGCAGAAAAGATCCTATATGTGTTTATATTATAATTATGGTTAACCTTGGGTGAATATATGTAAATGTATATGATTTTAGGGAGTTCTGGCTTTATATATATTTAGAACATAATAACAGGACACCCTGGAGGAATTATGATTATAGATGACCCTGATTAAATATGTATGTGTTTTTAATTATCGGTGAAAATGGCTGAATATGTATATATTCATATGATTATAAGTGAACCTACCTGAATATGTATACATTCATAAAATAATTGACAATTGTGGTTGATTATTTATATTATTATGGTCCTTGGCTTATGTCACGTATACAGTCAGGTCCATAAATATTGGTACATCGACACAATTATAATCTTTTTGGCTCTATACACCACCACAATGGATTTGAAATTAAACAAACGAGATGTGCTTTAACTGCACACTTTCAGCTTTAATTTGAGGGTATTTACATCCAAATCAGGTGAACGGTGTAGGAATTACAATAGTTGTATATGTGCCTCCCACTTTTTAAGGGACCAAAAGTAATGGGACAGATTAACAGTCATAAATCAAAGTTTCACTTTTTAATATTTGGTTGCAAATCCTTTGCAGTCAATTACAGCCTGAAGTCTGGAACGTATAGACATCACCAGACACTAGGTTTCATCCCTGGTGATGCTCTGCCTGACCTCTTGCAACTGTCCCTGCTTGTTCTTGGGGCATTTTCCCTTCAGTTTTGTCTTCAGCAAGTGAAATGCATGCTCAATCGGATTCAGGTCAGGTGATTGACTTGGCCATTGCATAACATTCCACTTCTTTCCCTTAAAAAAACTCTTTGGTTGCTTTTGCAGTATGCTTCAAGTCATTGTCCATCTGCACTGTGAAGCGCCGTCCGATGAGTTCTGAAGCATTTGGCTGAATATGAGCAGATAATATTGCCCGAAACACTTCAGAATTCATCCTGCTGCTTTTGTCAGCAGTCACATCATCAATAAATACAAGAGAACCAGTTCCATTGGCAGCCATACATGCCCACGCCATGACACTACCACCACCATGCTTCACTGATGAGGTGGTATGCTTTGGATCATGAGCAGTTATTTTCCTTCTCCATACTCTTCTCTTCCCATCACTCTGGTACAAGTTGATCTTTGTCTCATCTGTCCATAGGATGTTGTTACAGAACTGTGAAGGCTTTTTTAGGTGTTGTTTGGCAAACTCTAATCTGGCCTTCCTGTTTTTGAGGCTCACCAATGGTTTACATCTTGTGGTGAACCCTCTGTATTCACTCTGGTGAAGTCTTCTCTTGATTGTTGACTTTGACACACATACACCTACCTCCTGGAGAGTGTTCTTGATCTGGCCAACTGTTGTTAAGGGTGTTTTCTTCACCAGGGAAATAATTCTTCGGTCATATACCACAGTTGTTTTCCGTGGTCTTCCGGGTCTTTTGGTGTTGCTGAGCTCACTGGTGCGTTCTTTCTTTTTAAGGATGTTCCAAACAGTTGATTTGGCCACACCTAATGTTTTTGCTATCTCTCTGATGGGTTTGTTTTGTTTTTTCAGCCTAATGATGGCTTGCTTCACTGATAGTGACAGCTCTTTGGATCTCATATTGAGAGTTAACAGCAACAAATGCAAATAGCACACTTGAAATGAACTCTGGACCTTTTATCTGCTCTTTGTAAATGGGATAATGAGGGAATAACACACACCTGGCCATGAAACAGCTGAGCAGCCAATTGTCCCATTACTTTTGGTCCCTTAAAAAGTGGGAGGCACATATACAAACTGCTGTGATTCCTACACCGTTCACCTGATTTGGATGTAAATACCCTCAAATTAAAGCTGAAAGTCTGCAGGTAAAGCACATCTTGTTAGTTGCATTTCAAATCCATTGTGGTGGTGTATAGAGCCAAAAAGATTAGAATTGTGTCGATGTCCCAATATTTATGGACCTGACTGTATGTCTATAGGAGACCTTGACTGAATATGTGTTTGTTGGTATGAGACACTGACTAAAAATAGAACAAGTTCTTATGAACAGATGAAGAATTCCAGTGTCAGCTGGATTAAAAGATAGTTTCCTTGATTACTGTATTACTATGATTCCAGGTATACATTAATATGATTATAGGAGACCCTGGCCGATTATGTGTACTTATATAGTATTAGAAGAGACCTAAATATGTAAATATGTACATATTTATTTGAAAGCTCAGGACCATGGCTGAATATGTATATACTTATTTCAATGTAGGCGACCCTAGCTGCTTATGTATATGCCTGTATTATAATTATAGTGGGCCCTTAGTGAACATTTATATAGTATTAAGAGGCCCTAGTCTATGATGTTTAGGTTGTATGAGTAGAAGTGATCCTGACTGAATATTATTACATCTATATGTAGGTAACCCAGTGGGGGTAGACTTTCGAATTTTATATTTACACATACAGGGAGTGCAGAATTATTAGGCAAATGAGTATTTTGACCACATCATCCTCTTTATGCATGTTGTCTTACTCCAAGCTGTATAGGCTCGAAAGCCTACTACCAATTAAGCATATTAGGTGATGTGCATCTCTGTAATGAGAAGGGGTGTGGTCTAATGACATCAACACCCTATATCAGGTGTGCATAATTATTAGGCAACTTCCTTTCCTTTGGCAAAATGGGTCCAAAGAAGGACTTGACAGGCTCAGAAAGGTCAAAAATAGTGAGATATCTTGCAGAGGGATGCAGCACTCTTAAAATTGCAAAGCTTCTGAAGCGTGATCATCGAACAATCAAGCGTTTCATTAAAAATAGTCAACTGGGTCGCAAGAAGCGTGTGGAAAAACCAAGGCGCAAAATAACTGCCCATGAACTGAGAAAAGTCAAGCGTGCAGCTGCCACGATGCCACTTGCCACCAGTTTGGCCATATTTCAGAGCTGCAACATCACTGGAGTGCCCAAAAGCACAAGGTGTGCAATACTCAGAGACATGGCCAAGGTAAGAAAAGCTGAAAGACGACCACCACTGAACAAGACACACAAGCTGAAACGTCAAGACTGGGCCAAGAAATATCTCAAGACTGATTTTTCTAAGGTTTTATGGACTGATGAAATGAGAGTGACTCTTGATGGGCCAGATGGATGGGCCCGTGGCTGGATTGGTAAAGGGCAGAGAGCTCCAGTCCGACTCAGACGCCAGCAAGGTGGAGGTGGAGTACTGGTTTGGGCTGGTATCATCAAAGATGAGCTTGTGGGGCCTTTTCGGGTTGAGGATGGAGTCAAGCTCAACTCCCAGTCCTACTGCCAGTTCCTGGAAGACACCTTCTTCAAGCAGTGGTACAGGAGGAAGTCTGCATCCTTCAAGAAAAACATGATTTTCATGCAGGACAATGCTCCATCACACACGTCCAAGTACTCCACAGCGTGGCTGGCAAGAAAGGGTATAAAAGAAGAAAATCTAATGACATGGCCTCCTTGTTCACCTGATCTGAACCCCATTGAGAACCTGTGGTCCATCATTTAAATGTGAGATTTACAAGGAGGGAAAACAGTACACCTCTCTGAACAGTGTCTGGGAGGCTGTGGTTGCTGCTGCACGCAATGTTGATGGTGAACAGATCAAAACACTGACAGAATCCATGAATGGCAGGCTTTTGAGTGTCCTTGCAAAGAAAGGTGGCTATATTGGTCACTGATTTGTTTTTGTTTTGTTTTTGAATGTCAGAAATGTATATTTGTGAATGTTGAGATGTTATATTGGTTTCACTGGTAAAAATAAATAATTGAAATGGCTATATATTTATTTTTTGTTAAGTTGCCTAATAATTATGCACAGTAATAGTCACCTGCACACACAGATATCCCCCTAAAATAGCTAAAACTAAAAACAAACTAAAAACTACTTCCAAAAATATTCAGCTTTGATATTAATGAGTTTTTTGGGTTCATTGATAACATGGTTGTTGTTCAATAATAAAATTAATCCTCAAAAATACAACTTGCCTAATAATTCTGCACTCCCTGTATGTATCATGGTTTTCCCCATGGCCCAACCGAGGCATCAACATTTAATTTATCTAATTAAAAAATAACTGTATGAATTTTTTCCTGATTACTTATTGTCTCTGACCCCTTTCCAGGGCCTGGATATTGGCCCAGTGAATAAAACAGTTCCCTTCTGGAGACATATAGAAATTGTGGTTCTCTTACTTTGCAACCTTTCTCCTCGATGGCTGCAGTGAGGTACTGAGAGACTCTGTAGAATCCTGCTGGGGTAGGTTTGACTGTAACAAGTCTTATCAAAACCCACAAGAAGAAGCAGATCTGGAGTCTAGAAGTGCTGATTTCTGAACAGTACAGAAGCCAGATATAAGGTGTCGAGATTTCCAAGAACCCAAACGGTCCTTTGTTGGTAGTTAACCTGTAGTCTATAGCAGATGGCCCTGTACTTATATAGTCCCCACTAGCTTGGATCATCACACTTATGCTTTTAGTTAGACTATTTTTTTTCAAACAATCTCTGTTTTAATTTTGTAGTGGCAATTTAACTCTCATAATTACTCAGTGTTATTTGCGATACAAGTGATCACGATATGTGCTTGCTGCCCTCCCATAGAAAACATATAAATAATATGGCCCACTATCAAATGCATTTAATAAATTAGTAATTGCTCAGCGTTTGTATGAGTAGCTATGCTGTAAAAATGGCTGCTATGGGGAAATGTCTGTGATTTGCTCACACAGCAAGAGAGCGATATACCCACACAGAAAAGGGGAAAATTGGTGCGTGCATACCTTGTCACTCGCAGGGGCTCCTCCACTTCACTGCCCAGGGGCTCCAAAAACGTAGATCATGCACTGCACCTGAGGCACCACTTTGCTAAGGCCAACAATGAAGTGATGGTTCATTAACTGTACTGTACCACTGAATGATGTATAGATATCATGGCTATATTATATTAGTGGTCAAATGTTTTATATAAGTTATTTCAAATGATTAAACTTTATAATGGGAAAGTGTATTTATGAAAGTAAAAACACAGACTTTAAATGCTTCATTTTTATATGCGATTATTATTTTCTACAGGATTTTTTTTTTTTACTGAACCTGCTTCCTGCGGCTTCTGTCTCAACAGGGTGTGTCCATGTAAATGAATTAGCATTGCATTAATACCAATGGACGCACTGGCATTTGTAACCGCCACATTCCCACTGTGCTGATAGAGATTCACAGTAGCATGATTGCACAGAAAAGTAATAAATTAGAGGCTGTATTACTATGTTTTACATTCCAAAAATATTTTCAAGTGTAACCTTCAAAGAAGAATATTTATTATCCTTATGTTTACAGATTTAATTAATCAATTAATTGATTAATTAATTCAACAATGTATGACCTATAACAGTGGTGGCGAACCTATGGCACGCGTGCCACAGGTGGCACGCCGTGCCCCTTCTGTGGGCACGCGGCCATAGGTCGCCGGCAGCATGCTGGGTCTGCTCATCGTGCGCGAGCACGGCGCCTGAGCGCTCTCCCGTCACTTAAAAAAGGAAGGGTTGTGCTAGTGTGCGCGCGCGCACGCGCGGCGCAGGCGAACAGACTCTCCTCGAGATCCGCAGGGGGAGAGGCAAGGGGAAGGTAAGAGTTATGGGGCAGGGGAGAGACAAGGGAGAGGGGGAGAGAGAAGAGGGTTGAGACAAGGGGGAGGGAGAAGGGGAGAGACAAGAGTGGAGGGAGAGACAAGGGGAAGTGGAGAGACAAGAGGGGAAAGAGAAGGGTGGGGGATACAAGTTAGAAGGGGAGAGAGAAGGGGGAAGACAGTGGAGAATGGGAAAGAGAAGTGTGGGAGAGAGATAGAAGGGTGTGGGAAACAAGGGAGAATGGGAGAGACAAGGTTGGGTGAAACAAGGGGGTAGAGAGAGCAGGGTGGGAGACACAAGGGGAAGGGGAGAGACAAGGGGGGAGACAATGGGGAGGGGAGAGACAAGGGGGAGAGAGAGTGAATGGTGGGAGAGACAATAGTGAAGTACAAGGAGAGACAAGGGT
Organism: Discoglossus pictus; assembly: GCA_027410445.1. NCBI lineage: Eukaryota > Metazoa > Chordata > Amphibia > Anura > Alytidae > Discoglossus > Discoglossus pictus. Next base: position 153,156,598 of record CM050164.1, on the reverse strand, counting down.
GGGGGTAGAGACAAGAGTGAAGGAGATACAAGGGTGGGGGAGAGATAAGCAGAGAAAGAGGGAGGGAGGGAGGAAGAAAGGAGAGCAGAGAGAAGGGAGGATGGAGAGAAAGAAAATAGGGAGAAGGCAGAAGGGAAAGGAAGAAGTAAGAGAGTGAGATGGGAGAGAAGGTAGAGGCACATGAGACGAAGGTAGAGGAGCGAGAAAGGAAGAGGGAGATGCAAAAGGGAGAGGTAGAGAAGGGAGAGTGAGAGAAGGGAGGAGTGAGAGAGAGAGGGGAGAGGCAAAAGGGAGAGATAGAGAATGGAAAGAAAGGAGGAGGGAGAGACACAGGGAAGGAAAGAGACAAGGGGGGTAGAGGCAAGGGAGAAAACAGAGACAATTGTGAGCGGTACAAGAGAGGAGAAATAAGGGTGGGAGAGAGAGAAGGATGGAGGGAAGAGACAAGGGATAAGGGGAGATACAGGGGTGGTGGGAGACAAGGAGGAAGGGGAGAGACAAGGGGAGGGGAGAGAGAAGGGTGTATGATCCAAGGGGGGGGGGAGACAAGGGAGAAAGGAAGAGACAAGGCTGGAGGGAGAGACAAGGGGGAGGGGAGAGACAAGAGGCGAGAGAGGAGGGTGGGGGGAGAGGGAAAAATGGGGGAAGAGACAAGGGGGAAGGGGAGATACAAGGGTGGGGGAGAGACAAGGGGGAAGGGGAGACATAAGGGGCAGGGGAGAGACAAGGGAGAATGGGAGAGAGAGAAGGGTGTAAGAGACAAGGGGGAGTGAGAAAGTGAGAGACAAGAGTGGAGGGAGAGACAAGAGGGAGTGGTAGTCAAGAGAGAAGGGGAGAGACAAGGGAGAAGGGGGCGACAAGGGGAAGCGGGCATATGCATTAAGGGAGCAATGTATAAAATTGCTATTTTTGGATTAAAAGAGTGAGGTGCATTGTATTCTCATTTGCATGGCCCTGCCTTTTAGACATGTGAATGGGCTTATTAATGTAATATTAATTTCCTCTCTCTAAAAATGTATATATATATACATACAGTGGGGGGGGGGGGAAGTATTTGATCCCCTTCGGATTTTTTTTGTCCATGACAAAGAAATGATCAGTCTATAATTTTATCAAAAATGACGGGAATACAATTGTAAGGCTGGCAATGCTGTTTGCCACATAATGTGAGGCTTTTGCTCCTCTGAGCACCATTTGCGTGGCGTGTACTAACTGCCATTTGTTTTATTTTCAACGTTCTGCGTTCCTGTCGTTGTTCGTCTAAGACTCAGTATTCAGGTTTAATTGCCGTGTTGGCACTTAGAGGAAAAAAAAGTTGGCATGTATTGCGGTTTGGGCACTCGGGCTCAAAAAGGTTCGCCATCACTGACCTATAATGATATACTGTATTTCAGGTGACAACTAATCAGTATACTTTTTTGTTATTCAGAAATGGAAAACATGCAGGTCAAGTTTGTTTTATGGCTGCATGAGGGTCTCAGAGCCCTTTTTAACCATTTTGCTACTAAATGGTGAAGCCTGGTTTGTTATAAATAGTCCATTTATTTCAAACACAAGCTCATTAGAAATCAAAAACAGCCATGGAAACTTACAGCCTTATTAAATTGCGATTTGGACAATTGAATAGGGCTCTATATAAGCACAGAGCATTTTTTTTTTACAGAAGTTTTTATTTAATGAAGACCTTGCTTTTGGATAGAAGTTCATTAACTAAAAACTTCTGTAAAATAAATATGCTCTGTGCTTATATAGAGCCCTATTCTATCAAATTCATATGTGTAAATGCAAGGGTTTTATTTTAAAGATATGATATATGCATATGCATTCACTGCCTTCTAAACTTCTGTGTGACCCTTAGAACGTATGTATAGGTTAGTACTGTTTTATGATAGATAGATAGATAGATAGATAGATAGATAGATAGATAGATAGACATGCAGACATACAGACAGATATTGCCGACATGAAAAATGTCTGATAAAAAAACATGTAGATGGCAAACATACAGACATGCCTGAGATAAACATATTTAAATTCCTCTATTTGCCCATCCCATTGTTCTGTATAATGATACTTGATATGCCTATGATTGCTCTCAGGGGTGTATTTAGATTTTATGCTGCCCTAAACCCATTCAGATTTGTATGTCCCACAATTACCCAGTTACTCCCCCTTTATTCCTTTTGCTATAACCCAATCATATTTTCCACAGACTTATACAGAAAATAAGTGTATATGTATATATGTAAGTATACAGTTACTTAGAAAGTGCCAGGTACACTTAAATACTTATGTTTTCTGTATATATTGAAGGACCCCCAGGGCGGAACCAGTGAGCTGGTATCCACAGTGGGGGTCCCTTGATTTGGTGGAAGTGCTGGTGGAGGAGGCGGGGGCGGGCCTCGCACGAGAGGTTGCAGTTGCTCCGCCCCATTAGGCCAGCGCGGGCGCCATCTTGCCTCACTCCGCGGCAGGCAGGGAAGCAGGCAGCATCGTGGAGCAGCAGCTGGAGTTAACAGAGAGTGGTGGTCTTGTGTGCATCCTATATAAATGCACTATAGTTAGTGTAGTCTATAATTAGGCAGTGTTTGTTCTTTCTCTATTCGTTCCTCTTCTCTCTTGTGGCTGTCTAATCTGTTGCAGGTTAGGGGGGTACTTATATTGTTTTGATTCTCTTTCCCATTATTTCTGTGCTACAAGTAGCAGCCATATTTAATTAGCCTTTCTTTGCTGCAGCTGTGCTTGCAAATTAGGTGTCATACCCCAGGTGTTGGCCTTTCTGTTAGAGTTAGCGTCAGGTGTGTGTTTGTGGTGTGTGTTGTTTTCATTTATCATCCCTCATTGTCCTGTCTCTTGTCATGTCTGTGGGTATGGATGTGGGGGAGTTAGTGGGATTAGAGCTCATCTTGGCGGAGGTCCGGTCGAGAGCCAGCAGCCATGGAGTGAGATGGCTGGAAGACCGTCTGGGCTGTGGACAGGTTGCTGCAGCACCTGCGGCTGATTCTATTGCGGAAGATGAACCCCCTTTATCCGCGGGGGAGCAGTCGGTGGTGGCTGTTTCCCCCAAGGGCATTGGGAGCGGCATTCCTCTCCACAGGATCACGCAGGGGCTTTCTAGGCCTCAGAACCAGCCGAGGGAGGAGGTAAGGAGAACCAGCCGCAGCCATGCTGCCGGCAGTGGCTCTAGGCCAACCAGCAACCCTCAGAACAAATCCCAACGGCGCTCTGGCGGGGGTTCTTTATCCATGCGGCCACCATAGAGCGAATCTAGGGTTCAGAGGAACCAGAGGGGTAACATTAAAAGGAGTGCCACCAGGGCTCTGACACCTCAACCTGGAGTTGTGCTAGAGGGAAGCTGGAGTGGGGATAACGTGCCAACCTTTATTTTGCAGGGCTTGCCGCCATCCCAATCATCGCAGCTAAGAAGAAAGAAAAACAAGGTGGAGAAAGAGATGGTTGCGGAGAGTATAAGGTGAGATGAAACAAGGCGATCCCCACGTCCCATGAGAACAAGGAAGCCAACAGCAAAGTTCAGCCTTCTTTCTTTCTCTTTGCTCAGAGTTGAGAAGAAGCAGGCCGCTCACCCGCCCATGCCGGAAGCATTGACGGTTGGGTACCTAGACGGGGGGGGGGGGGGGGGCACGGCCGTAGATGACCTAATTAGTAACACCAGAGGACAGAGAGGGGGCTACAAAAGAGGACAGTAGAGCTGTGCGGGAGGTTAGTGTTAGTGCCGACAGACCTTTGACTGGGCTGTCCTTTCCGTATTCTAACTATGAGTCATCACTGGACGGGAGTGGACTGGATGATGGGCATGGCAGGCAAGGACAGTCCTCACAAGGTTCTTTTTGCCTTGACAGATCATCTAGGGGCAGATCTCGCTCCCACAGCCGCAGGTCTTATCGCCGCGTCAGGGCAGACTCCAGTTCGCAGAGGGAATAATGTGCAACTAGTGCGAAGAGCAGGTGACCGAGATCCGAGGCAGGAACAGTCCAGCCAATCAGAGGCCACGTCAGGAGCCTGCCAGGCATGATACAGGTGAGACACTCACTTTGGGCTACACTGGTAGTGGCCGGGATGTACAGACACAGAATTTTTTGGCTGGGTTAAAGGGATTCTTGAGGTCATATGATGTTAACATGAACAATGAAGATTTAGGAGAATGGGTGTCAGGTTTGGCAAGACAGGCCTGGGGAGGACAAGGTACCATAGCAGAGGAGAAGAGTTGTGCCTCCCGGGCGGCGAGTGGCTCTGGGTTAGTCTCACCGCTCTCCCCGGCAGACCCGGTACCAGCGCCTGCCGCATTCAAGATATCCAACAGCTCAGTCAGGTCGACGGTGTTATGCAGCTTGGATAGCTTAGGCTCTCATCTGCCACTAGAAGTAAAAGAGCGGATTTGGAAGAGGGAATTTATCGAAATATTCTCATTGCTACCCTCATCAAGATTTGTGGATACGCAGGACAGAGGGCCGGTGTCATTGGCGAGATGTTTCCAGAGCAGTGTTCAGCGCTATTCATTTACCTTGACGAGATACGGGGAGCGCACCGCACCTATGGTGGTATGGCATGGTGGAGGTATGACGAGAGTAAGTGTATGGCCACTAGACCGGGGATGTTGTGGAGTGACAAGGCCGTCACGCACTGGCTGAATTAAATGACCCCTATGCGGGCGGTGGCGCCCTTTCAAGGTGGGGCAGGCCCAGACATCCCGACACGCCGGGTGGAGCAATCAAGCGGGCATGCTACTCCTTCAATGAGGGAGTTTGCAAGTGGGCGCCTAACTGTTGATATAGGCATGTTTGCTCAGGCTGTGGAGGTGAAAAGGGAACGACGCCGGTATCACTGGACGCAATGCTGCCGTGGCTAAGACACTAGGGTAAGGTCCCTGGAAAGGGGCAAGCAGCAAGGCTGCTGATCGACGGTTTTGTGGATCAATGTTTTACCGTGCAGCCCCCGAACCTAAAATCAGTGGCCGAGTTTCCAGGTGTAGCAGAAGAAAAAAATAGAAAATAAGTCAAGTTGGGCCGGATGGCAGGCCCGTTTGCGGAACCCACTATACCTTGTTTACGTATATCCCCTTTGGGTGTGGTGTCGGCGTTTCGTTTGCTCCCAGTTCACCCATCAAGCCACTGGCTGTTAGGCTGTCGTTTAGGGAGCAGCTACTTTGTGGAAATATGCCTTCCCATGGGCTGTTGTGTGTCATGCGCTTACTTCTTGACTTTCAGCAGTTTCCTGCAGTGGGTATCGGTCCAGGAGTCAGAATATGATAGCATAGTTCATTATTTGGACGACTTCCTGTTCGTGGGACAAGAAGTGTGTGCGCATTTGCTGGCCACGTTCTCCAGATTTGCGCATTCCTTTGGGGTTCCGTTGGCAGAACAGAAGACTGAGGGTCCAACCACATGCCTTAGCTTCTTGGTCATCATGATAAATTCCCTGACGATGGAGTGCAGTTTGCCATTGGAAAAAGTCAATGATTTAACAGGCGAGTTGGCGGCGCTTGCAGGTGCAAGGAGGGTGTCCCTTCGGCGGCTCCAGTCCATTCTTGGGAAGCTCGCGTTCGCATGTAGAATCACTCCCATGGGAAGGATCTTCTGTCGTCGGATCGTGTTAGCTACGGTTGGTATCAAGCAAGCACACCACTTCGCAAGGATAACTGCATCTATAAGAGAGGACGCGGCGGTTTGGTTGGCGTTCTTGAAATCCTTCAATGGTAGGGCATTGATTCACATGCGTAGGCAGTCTAACATCGAGCTGGCCTTGTTTACTGATGCGTCAGGGGCTCAAGGATTCAGTGCATATTTTCGTGACAAATGGCACACCCAGCGCTTTGGTCAGCCGGAGATTGTGCTATTCAATGTGGGAGGAAATTATTTGGGATACATCCCTATCAAAAGGCTGGTGAGGGATATGAAGCGCGACATCAGTGGCTGGAGGGAGAGGTTCCCAGGAATAACTGTTATATGGTCGGAGATGGTAAAAAGGAGGGCGTGGAGAAATGCGAGGGACCCAGGTAGCCTGGACAGGGCAAGGCAGAAAGTGAGCAAGCTGATGTCGAGCTTCATTAGAAAGATGGGATGGATATCTCTGCGCCATCATGAACTGAAGGACTCTAATGCAGACTCGTTTTTTTGGGGAAGATGGAGTACATCTGACGGAAATAGGCTTGGAGTTGCTTATGTTGAAGTTTAAAGAAGGGGTACAGCGGGCCTTAGCCATGGGGGGAGCGCCTCTGTAGAGGATTCGTCCGGAGTCGCCGTGACGGGTGGGGGAGTTGCCCGGGCTAATGGTGAGAAGGGGCCGTCCTTACCCCTGGGAAGGTGTGACGACGGCACAGTGGTTGACCTCTTGAGCGTGGGCTCAAGGGATGGGGTAACTGCCAAGCCCGGGGCTCCTCCCCCGTTGAAGCGGATTTACATATGCCGTTTGCATATTATGATAATAAAACTCGCTGCGGCCAGTTGTACCTCCAACAGTTGTGTTGTGTCTTTTTTGGGGGGTCAGGGACTTTGGGTCTTACCAGTTCATGATTTCTGTGCATATTCCATGATATTGCATTGGTAATTTCTGCTTTACCTAAAAATTGGCTGCCCAAGGCCTGGGCCTCGTGGGCCTAGGCTGAAACACACCCATGATTTTTCTCTTAGTTTTACGTGTATGTGCACTTGGCCTCTTCCTTAGAAAGTCTAACACAAGACCATTACTGTTACACTATCTGCTAAATACTAAATCAAAGCGGATTAATCTCTTAACAGTGTGCTTCAGGGGTCAGCCTGCTCTTCACTGGATTGCACAGCTCACTAATCCTTCTGAACCTTGATTTCCTTAACTGATCATTTATGCCTTAAGTGGGATTGTTGTATAAATATCCCATACGCCACTTTATGATGCAACTGTTTATAAGACTCTAGCAATAAAAATAATACAAGCCTCCGCCAGTGCAGAGCTGTCACAGTGTAAAAGGGAATCATAGCGTACATTTGTAACAAATTCCAACATTTTTTTATCTGTGATTCTTCTGTAATTTTAGACAATTTTAGTACTCAAATTCAACAATAACAATGTAAACTGGTAAAATGCTGTGCAATTCTAAAGAGACGGTACATTGAAAAAAATATAAATGTTTGAAAACGTTGTCTAACTGCATAATTAGGCAGGGAAAAAGTCATAATTAGAAAAATATACATGTTGATACCTTTGCTGGATCCTGGAGGCATCCATGATAGTTTGGTGAAGATTGTGTGTGGGAGAAAAGAGTTTGAAAGTTTGCAGTTGTTGCAAGCTGCATGTGAAATGTTCCAAAATGTGTAATTTAACAAATCTGCTTTTCCAAATACTCTCCCCTCCCACTCAAAAACAAAAAAAATCAATGTCACTCACTCAACAATCTTATTTGACTCCACTTGCTCCTCTTTACAGTTGCGTATTTGTTTCTGGCAGTGTTCATAGCGTAAGGTCGGTGGTCCTATTTGTTACTGGCACAGTGATTGTAACATGCATGCATAAAGCAGTTGAGACTAAACTAGACTACACCAGCATAGTGTTCAGCACTTATGTAGTAACGTGTAGTCAGATTCCAGGGGCAGACATTTTAATATGACTTGATAAGGTGATTATTAAAAAAATATATATATACGTTTTATGATGTCCACATTTTAGAAATATATTTAAAGTAATCAGTTTTGTGACCGTGAAGTTGAATTATACCAACACACACTTGTAGGATTGGGCAAGACATCTAGAAGATCCACAGTTTGATTGTGATAGCAGAACTTTTCACTGATGTCCATTAGCATTGTATTTTCACCTGATAACAGACTCCTTGTTCATCCATGTGCTCATATTCACTAAAGGAGAACTTCAACCTACAATTCTTTCTTTTTTTTGTATTAGATTTGTTTCTTACGTTGGGGTTGGGAAAGGAAATAAAGAGAGAAGGGAGGGGAGAGGAAAGGGAAAGGAAAAGAGAGAAATTGTAAATTTATAAATTAATAAAAAAAAAAAAAAAAGAGTCTCAGAATTTTCTCAATGAACAAACTTTGTATGATACATAATCTTGCCTATTTGTAAGAATTAATCTATTTTATATATGTTTGTATTTGTTTTTGTATTTTATGTGGATTTGTCCTTCTGTGTATGTTTAAAATAAAATAAAATGTATTTAAAAAAAAAAACCTACAATTCTTTTTTACAAGAGTTTAAAAGAGTTTTAAGAAAGCGTTGTTTCGTCTATAAGAATATTAAGCAAAACCTTGTTAAACTTCATTGAAAGTAATAGGAAGTATACAGAGAATACATATGTCTGTATAGTTATTTGGCAGACAAGTGTTACTCTATAGTACTGATCACTCGTTGATAGGGGCAGGGCCCCAGATCAGTTACAGAGGTTGCATCAGCTTTCTGCTTAGAGAAAACAGAAAACATGCAGTGGTACAAAGAAAAAATGTTTCCCAATGTTCCCTCAAGTCACTGACTCACTGACTTTTTCCACCAGAAAGCTGCATTGGAATCTACATGAATCTCTAGAAAACAAATGCGTTCTTAAGACCTACTGATTTACCTTCCAATAGAAGAATACCAAAGGGAGTAGCCAACTAATTACATATTTGCAAAAGATAAGTGTATACAGTTGAATCAGAGGGACCAATAAACAAGAGTTATGGACCAGTCAATTGTCCCTCTTTGCTGAACAACCAACCAATGAAGATAATAATTAAATACTTTGACATATGAACAGTAAATCAAGCATCCCATCCCATTGGAAGGAACAAATCCCCTCCAAAAAACTTAAACATCTACATTCTAGAAGGCTAGGATAAGATGGATGAACAGGGAGCAACCGGAAAGCTGATACAATGTCCAGTTTAGCCAACAATGCCCCTTTTTCCATCTGTCTATTCAGTGATACAGCTTGGTGGAATGATGTGTAGGTGACTTTAGATAATTCCTCGTCAATGCCGTTGTTCACTGTTGTTCACTCTTGGGATAAGAAAGATGATGAATTAAACAGTATTTAACCAGATCTTTCTTAGGAACAAAGCTTACTGGAGATAAACTTAGCCCAAGAATGGGTGGCTCATCACAAGGACCCAGCATCCTATCAAGCTGAACCTCTGACAACAATTTTTCCATAATAAGCAATGGAAATTGTTGAGAGGACTTTACATTTCTGGGGTAATTGAATAATGGAAAGTCAGTAAAGGGAATCCAAAAAACAAAGGAAAAAAACAGTAAAATCAGTGTTGCATCCTCTTGCTTTCCCTGTAGTCTAGTGTAAATTTTAGGTAGTGACGCATCCTTTCAATGAGCACTGCGTTCTTCACCTTTGGTAACTGCATCCCCAGGCCTCTGTACAGTCTTACATTTTTTGAAGCAACGAATAAGAGGATGGAAGTTCCACTCTCTGAACAATCATGTCTACACATACACAATGAACTGCCTTGCAAGAACTTTAATTATTAGCAAAACAAAAACCCTTCTTAACCACTGAAGAAGATAAGGAAGAGGTCTGGCCTGTTTTAGCCAAGGAACCAAAAGAATCTGTAGCCTAACCAACATCATTTGACAACACTTTTTGTCACAATTTCAACCAAGACAAACCTTGTTACTTTTTGTGAATCCCATCAACTTTATCTAAATAACAGAAGAGAGCAGAACAATTCTCTGGATGTTTTTCACCAATGGTAATGGCCATAATAACAAAAACCTGGAGCCAATTAGCAAAGGTTTTTGGATCCTCCATACCTCTTCATCCTCTCCAATCCTCTTTTTTCTCTACCTCTTTTTTAATATTTCTTAATGTCAATGAAATAATGAAAATATTACTATAAACTCGCTATGCCATATTTTTTCCTGAAGTTCCACCGATACATGATCCCCAATAGAGCCTATTGTACAAAGAGAAGTCTTCTTCATAGCCATGTCTGCAATATTTAACAATGTACCAGACTTATACACAGCTCCTTATGTGTTAGCAAAATTCAGCAAGTTTGTAGCAGTAGCACAGCTACTATGAATCTCTTCTTCCATGGGTAGTGATAGTGATGGGAGAACAAAAGCCAAATCAACCCCCACCCTACCCTCTTTATTCTCAAATCATGAGCAAATATTCTTTAAACCATTTAGCAAAGCATCTATGCAATCTCCTTTGACCCTCAGCAGAAGAGAAGGTGTTAGTTGACTGGGGAATGGTGGCTGTGGGTCCAGCATATGTATCTTCAGATTGGCTCATCCAAGCAGTGTTGGATTGCTGTTCCACATCCTGATAGTTATATCTCCTTTGCCAGTCACTGTAGTAAGACTCCATGGAGTCATGATGTGTCATTATGGTGGACCTGGAACAACAATAAGGAAGATACCTGCCACCTTGTGATGCCCTATATGAAGACCATCTACTAGCCATATCTCTTGGGCTATACCTGCTACAGTGGGGGAAGTGATTATCTCTGGTCCTGTCATAGTTGGTAGTCTCATGACACCCAAGAGAAGATAACCTAGAATCTCTTCTCCCTCTATTAATCTATTTTTTTCAGACCAGATAACTGTATTCTGATCCATGTAGTAGATGATTTTCTTAGTGATTGCCCATCAGTAAATTGAAACTGATGATTCCTTCTACTGTGCCCACACACTGCATCAGAGCACAGTAATTGTTGATAATTCTCACACGACTTAGAAGAATAATGCCTGCATGGACATTGTGAAGACAGTGTAATCCTCCAGCTGTGTGATGCTCAGAAATTGGCTGTAAAATCAGAGGAACCACATTCATAGCGGGTGAGCCCTCATCAGAATTATTTATGCCAGCACCCCGATGAGGTGTTGTACATTTAAACCCAGGCCCTCATGTAATAATACCATCTGGCTAGTGTTATGTGCCTCCCATTGATACTGGTGACTCACCCGCTATTTCCCTCTTGCTGTAGAGCAGGGGATTGTACCTGGTCCAGATCCTGCTGCAGTCTATGTGCAGAGTACCTGACCCTATTCCTGCAGCAGGCTCCTTTCAGGTACCTGATCCTGATCCTGCAGCCTGTATCATCTAGTGCATTGCCTTGATCATGTAGCAGCCTGTGATCAGCTAGTACCTGGTCCTGATCCTGTAGCAGACCAGAAGTGCAGCTTCCTGCCACTCACCCTCTGCCACCAGGTCATAAGGAACAGAATCACTGTCCCTCTGCACCTCCAGCTGCAGGAGCAATAAGTAAGTGCCACACCTGAGGACTCAGCAATCTGCACCTTTCTTTCCCTATCTTGTGACTGGGTCAAAAGCCCCTTCCCCCATTTTGTATCCCTGGGCATATCTATCCTGTGGTTTCATAAATTGCCCTATGCATTTTTTCCAATGAATATGGAACTAGATCAAGCATTGGAAATGGGCAGACAAGGTGTGTCCTGGAAGTGGCTGCCAGAAGCTTAATCAGAAATGTTACAACGGGCCAAGCAAAACGTCTGCCTAGATAATGAAACCTTGTACCACGCATTAAAAGGCCACCTCTGAATATCGTACATATTTGTATTGAGTTATGTCACATATTGTCACCTTATCACAAGCGTGAGAGAATTGTATGCATGTCTATTTCACAAGAGAGCAGAACAAGTATGTATGTCAATAGTCTTAATATAGTATTATTTTTTTTTGGAAAATGATGTGATGTAAGAACTGGGATTATGTCATTTAAAGGTGTGATTATGGTATACAAAATGGAGGATTCTCAAATTATTTTCATGTAAGATCATTTTGAATGGCATTTAATCAAGTTTTTCTTAAAATATATTTATCAAATGATCCCATTTTCAGGGGAAATGCCCCTGGCTGAGACATATGTCCCTAGATTATTGTGCTAGGAAATATTCTTAGTAATATCATAGGTAGTCAAGTCAAGAGTAGTGTTTGGTTAGCATTTATGGGACTTGGCTATGAGAGTTGGCTACTTTTCATTTTCCATTTTGACACAACATATGGTAATACTACTTCATTAAATACCACATAAGTGTACATTTTACAATATGTTCTTTTGAACAATAAGGCTTTTTACTGAAAGTGAAAAATAAATGTAGCCTTTTAATGTAATAACTCTATTTATTTCTGTGTATAGGGAGTAGCCAATTTGTTTATCTGACTCATTAATGGGCTAGGTATCTAAATTCCTGATACATTTTCTACTAGTTCTTTTGAAAGTACTTCCACTAAGTTATACCTTCAGTACTGTAACTTACAGTGTATGTTCATATGATATTTGATAAAATAAAGTTTGTATTATTTTTAATTTTATAAAAATACTATGCCAATTATCATTACTAATTCTTCAAAAAAGTGTATATTGCAAATGTGAGAATTTGGTAATGGATTAAATAAAACTCTTGTTTAAATGGTGTCCACTCACAGCCCTACATTACATAGTAACACTAACATAACACATCTAAAAGTGTACTTCCTATCTCTTGTGAATACTATTATCCAGTATTAAAAGGAATTTAAGCATTTTTGTTTTTGTTTTATACTGTACGTGTTCAAGTAAGTAGAAATGTAATACATTTTATCCTCTTTAAAGTAATATTCATATAATAAGTACACTTCACTTACATCTAAGAAGTTCCCCAAATAATAGATTCTTATCTTCTGGAACCTACCTCTTTCTTCCTGTTCTCTCTCATGAGAGGATGAAAACAGAAGGGGAGACGGGAACAAGTGGAAAGTGGGGATGGGGGAACAATAGGGGAAAAGAGTAAGAAAGGTGGTACTGGGGGTGGGACATAGAGAGAAGGGGGAGATAAAGGGGGAGAGAAGGGTTAAAGAGAGAAAAATGGAGGAAAAGAGGGGTAGAGAAAAGCAGTCAAAGGGAATGGAGATAGAAATGATAGAAAGAAGGGAATGAGCTAGATGAAGCGGAGAGAAAGGATGGGTGTAGGGAAAGAAAAGAATGAAGAAGAGAAGTATAAAGAGAAAAGAGGAAAGAGAAATTAGTGAAGAGAGGAGTGGGAGGAAAAGAAGGAGGAAAAATGAGATGGTGGAAATAGAAAGAATGCAGGCGAGAGAGAGAATATGGGGGTAGGGGAGAACAATTGGAAGAGAAGAAAATTGAGAAAAAAAGGAGGAGAAGGGGAAGAAAGATAAGGGGAGAGAGTGGGAGAAGGAGAAAGATCATAGATGAAAGGGGTGCATAAGGGGAGAAGGGCTTGAAGAGTGGATAAGGGATAAATAAAGAGAGGAAGGGAGAAAAAAAGGATAGGGTGAATGGGAGGGAGTTAGAGAGAATGGAGGTTGAGATAATGGGAGAGAGAGAAAGGGAAAAGGGGATGTAGAGTACCATGGAGTGTGGGAGGGAGGTAGGCAACCAGTGCAGGGAGTGAGGGGTTCTGGGTATTGGAGCATGTGATAATGCACACTAAAGTCTACTAAATGGGTGGGAAAATGGCAGACCATGTCAGAACACACCAGGGATAGCACAATATAACCAGGGCTTTAGCATTAAAATCTTGGGACTCAACACCCACAGCCACCAATGACAGCCCCTGCCATTTTGCTCTTCATGCTTGGTTATGTTACATGATAAAACACAGCTAGAAGTATGATTTATAGCATAATTTATAAATTAATCTGAGAATGTAGGACACCCATATATATGATCAGCTGGGCTAGTAAAATTTTAATTTTTAAAGTCTCTTACTATAATTACTCTTATCAAGGGCGGATCTTTCTTTGGACTATAAACAAAAAATATGGCAGCCACCATCTTTATTGCTCAAATCAAACCCATCAATATTTTTTTAGCTGTGGTAAAAATCTATCTATACGATTTTTGAATAATTAAACTTGATGAAGAGAAAAAAAGTATAGAAAGTAAAGAAATAAAAAAATAAATAAAGATGATGTTCATGCAGATTGTTTTTACTGCATGGTTCAATTTTCTTTTCTTAGCTGTTTATGGGCTCTATTCCGTGGCTCCAGCAACAAAGAATCTCATAAAACTTGGGATCAATGGACACCCCACAGCACAAGTGGTGGGGGGAAGGGGGCAGATGCCTCCCCTTGAGCATTAAGGGGGTATGTTGTAGGGCCTATAGTGGGTAGCCGATATTCAGGGCAAGTTTCTGTGGATACCTACTCTCATAGGGGTATCCGATATTGAGGGGGAATCACTTGGGATACCTGGGGATACCCTAGCTCATAGGAGTACCGGGAATAGAGGTAGAATCCCGGGTAAAGGTAGCTCCTTTATAGTGTTAAGCAATTTAGTCTTCTCTGAGGCATTATACTGCCTTTATGTAAGGTTGAAAGTATCCAGAGGCATTTTAATAATTTTGCCCAATCAGACAGATTCCAAGTAAATTTGTGTAAGCTTGTATAATGTTACAGGTGGCATGGGATAGCGATTTAGAAAAGAGACTTATGATATTATGGGCAATATGAGAACTCGAATGGCATTTCTCATAGCTTAGATTTCCCGGTGTAATGTGATTGCTCAGTAGAGTGCTACTAGTGAACTTCACTTGGTTCTTTTCTTACAGGAGCCGTGCAATAGAGCTCCTTGTCTGCAACTTTCTCAGTAGGTTGCGTTTACTTAAATGAGCTTTCCATTAGTGCTGCATCTTCACGTATATTTAAAACGTACTCCCTTCGCAGGAAGCTGTTCAGCAAAACCTGAAATGGTAGATTCCACTGCACAGACAAGATAATAAATGTATCCGATTTTTTTTTACATTCTTAAAATTTTCAATTGCATTTTTTTTAAAGCAAATATATTAAATATAAGATTCCAGGTAGGTGGTGATACTTGACATATTTCACATCTGATGTCAAGGATGGAAGTCACAAATCTCTTGCAGTTCTTGCAGAAGACTCATTGTGACAGCAGTGCTCAGATGATGATCCTCTTTGTGCTCCAGGGCTTCTGACGGGGTGTTTCACATGGAGCCAGCTAATGCTCCGGGCGTGGGCCTCGCTCTGCTAATCTCACAGATTCCTCTTCCAGATGAAAATTGTTTACTGAAGATGAGCTCACCTGTATCTGGGCTCTTACCACGTGCTGTCAGATGTAAACATGAACTTCTTGCTGGTTTTACAGACCAATAAAATGGTGTGTATGTATGATATATCATATATTATATGTAGCTTTCTAGCCAGATAAAAGGCTAACAGATTATAATGTAATATTTAATAAATCCCTCCTGCTGCTCAACATAATCACTACCTATAACTTTTATTGCTACATTTAATCTCTACTCAGCTTTTCCGACTGCTTAATTTAAACTTGCCGATAACTCCTAATATTGTTCTAAATAAATGTAAAAAAATATGTGCATTCTGATTCCTTTCGCTGATTATCTTTAATAGCCAATCAGATAAGGGTAACATAATTAAAACTATAATTAAACCTTTTTCTATATAAATACTGCGTATCCACATGGTCTCTTTTTATAGGACACTCCCTCTTTTCAGGGGAAGTCATCCTATCCTTTTTAGCATCCCAAATTCTATATTTAGTGATAAACTCAGATTTTACAGCCCTGGTCATGTCCCACTTTCTCTGGTCCCCCTATTGTTTTCTCCAGGAGAAAGATAGAAGCCGAGACTTTCAGTTATAAATAATATATGTCTGCATAAAGCATGTTTTTCCAAGAGTGTATGTGTCCCTGTTTGATCATGTTGGGTTACATACATATATTCTATTCCTATAACTCATACCCTTACTCCAAATAACCTATTTCTATAATTCTTAACATTTCTACATATAACCTAATCTTATAAATCATCTTACATCTTCCATAAAGCATTTTCCTGTATAAAATGATGACACTTTATAAGCTACATCCTTTTTACTTATTATATCTCTTGAACTTCATCAATTACTGCACTTAACCCTCAACTCAATTCCTCTCTATAACATATCTATTTCCTCCATAAAACCAATGCTTTATTATATGTTTAGTCGATCAGTCATGTCCAACATTCAGTGACCCTATGTACCACAGCACACCAGGCACATCTTGTGTCTGGTTGTGCCAATCATTAAGGTTTTTATGGCAAAGATACTAGAGTGAGTTACCAGTTCCTTCTCCAGTGGACTGCGATTTGTCTGACCTCTCTGTTATGACCTGCCTATCTTGGGTGACTCAACATGGTATATCTCACAACTTGATTAAGGTACACAAGCGATCTAGAAGGGGAAGTTTTAATATAGAACTATTTAACACCTCTTCTTTCAGCTCCTCCTATTAGTCCATATAATCCTCTCTCAATATACTGTATTTTTATTCCATTTAGCCTCTCACTATAATTACTCTTATCAAAGACTGATGTATCTCTGTTGGACTTTAATCAATACAAATATGGCAGCCGCCATCTTCCTTTCTCACATCAAAAAAATAGCAATATTACATTTAGCTGTGTTATATACCAACACACTAACATGTATTGTTGAAAAATATAGATATAGCTGACAGACAACCACTCACAAGTTTGTCCTTTTTAACAAATTATATTTTATGTCAGTAGGATGCTTGGCTATATGGGTATTGTGGGTAAAAGCATCAATTTTGGAACTGTAGGTTATGAGTTTGTATCCTCTTTCTTTAATTTTTCTTTATTACATTATTTTTTTTTAAATATTACCACCTCATGTCTCATATCACCCTATATAGATTATATGTGTAGGTGTGCCCAAAATAAAACATACTATTAGTAGGGTTGTGGTAGAACTCCAACCCACATGTGCTATTTCTAGTGCACTTAACCACTGGGCTATGCATCCACAATGCTCTACAACTGGTAAAAAAAAAATATATCTAATATAAAAGCAATTACTGGAAATATAACTTGCCACAACTTGCATTTCTCATTTTAATTAGGACCGCAGACTGGTGCAGCTCATTATGTATTCTGTCAACGCAAGGGTAGGTTAGAAGCAGCATAAAACCACAATGTTTAAACACTTATAATTAAATAAATTTTGCAGCCATTTAAAAAAAGAAATCACCTTTCTCACATGCGTTTCCATCCTCTGTCTGTCTGATACAGAAATGTATGTTGATTACAGTGTTCCTTTAGTATTATTCTCCTTCTATACATGTGATAAAGCTTCCCCAAAGCCAAAGATACTGGGGGTGGGGATAGCTATGTATTCTGCATTTGTGAGCACCAGGACAAGGACAACAGGACCCCTACACAGACATATATATGCTTTATATAGTACCACTGGCTATTCTACCATATAATGATTTCTTTTAACATACCCTACTAAAGAATTATGTGCATCAGTTTGTAAATATTATCTATATAAAGGATCAAATAGGCCTTGTCTAAATTCAAGGAAATGAGAAAAATATAAAATGTATTTGTACTCTTCATTTCTAAAAAAAAGACAGGTTATTCTGTTATGGGTGTGGTTGTCAGAAAGAGAAACTTATAAACAGGACAGAAAACATATGAATCAATTTAAAACAATATATATATATATATATATATATATATATATATATATATATATATATATTGTACATTATAATGTAATAATGATGGCAATTATATGTTGAATATGCTTAGTTAAATTTGCCTCCAATCTGCTCAATGTGAGCCGCTACTTCTCCATTTCACAACATTGGCTGAGAGAATCCCATGTTTCTTTCTGCGGTGGTCGGTGCTCCTCGTGAACTGGTAGCCACAAGTGGCTTTTCCAGAAGTACAAAATGGCATAATGGTGTTGGAATAGCAGGTGGCATTTGAGTAGATGACGCAGCCTCTTATGTTGGCCAGGTCAGGCCGCGTTGCTTTAACTTGCAGCATGTCTGCAATGAAATTAGACTGATAAATAAGAGTTATTTAATAACCACTTAGTAGTAAAATAACTATTTGAAGAAAATAAATGCAACATGTCTTTTAAAGCTTACATTTAAATGTTAATGTTTCAGGAACTAGTAGGGCTGCTTTTCTCTACCTCCTATTAGATACCTAGAGGGTGTTATAGGATCTTCCCAGGAAGTTGCACGTAAATTGTTTCTAGGTTTAAGAAGAAGACAGATTATGAGGACAGCATCTCACCCCCTTAATCACTTGTATATGGAAATAAGCATATCTGCTGATGTCTGAAATTCAAAAGTTCAACTGTAAATCTTAAAAGCCTAACAATTACCAGATTTAAACAATACAGTGATACAAATACTGTATTTAAGATTAGGTATGGGGCCTTCAGAAATATCAGTGTTAAATAAATACCAAAGTTAGTAACAAACAAAAAATGATGGAAGGTGTGTGTGAAAGGACTATTTACATATCTAGAGAGCTGTGGTTGCATTTCCTGAAGCAAGGAGTCTGCTTCTGGGCCGGTGAAAGGTAAGGGGAGTGTTGTCAATTTCACTATTATCCTATTATATATGCCTGCTTCCTCCTCTTATAAATAAAAACACCATCCCCGTTATCCAGGTCTCATAATGTTATGTAACAAACACAAAATGTATTTCTATACTCATAAACAGATTCTTCAAAAATTCAGATTTTTCTCAAACATTTTTTATGTCAATGGCTTGATATTTCCCCAAATGTATTATGTCAATGGCTTACACAGCTGCTAATATTCTTAGTTCATATTATAGAAACAAGTTTTTTTTTCCAACTGCTGTGGTCATTTACAGCCTTATTAAATTGTGATTCTGCCAGTTGAATAGGGCTCTATATATGCGCAGAGCATATTTTTTTACAGAAGTTTTTAGTTAGTGAAGACCTTGCTTTTAAATAGAAGTTCACTAACTAAAAACTTCTGTAAAAAAATATGCTAAGTGCTTGAATAGGGCCCTATTTAATTGATCGAATTGCAATTTAATAAGGCTGTTAATCAGTTGTCAAATAAACAAATTAAGCACGATGGTATGAGCAATGCAATGGTCCTTTAACGGACCTTGTACAATGAAAATAGAAATATATGTTTGACAAAGTAATTGAAGGGACTCGGTCACCCCAACAGGAAATATTTTTATTTTATTTTAAAGAGCATTATACATTGTGCTAGCAGTTTTTTCTACAATAAATAATTTCTGATATGATTAATAATATTTAATAATATACTATTTATATACTACTAATATATTAATTATTAATATTTAATAATATACTAATGTGCGTCTCAGAGTGCTTGATGAGGGTGAGAGAGGGGTGTCTTTATTTTGGCCACTACAGAGACAGACAAGCAGACAGTAATCCTAATTAGCACATCAAAGCGGCTAATTAGTATGCATGAACTTCTCTTTTGAATATAAATGCAGCAACAAGACCACTGAATTTCCCAGGGTTGATTAACTTTAGAATAAAATGGATAAAACAACATATATACAGTTTTTCATGGCTTACACAGCTGCTAACATTTTAGTGTGTTACATCCTTCACAAACAAGCGCAGTATTTCTTGAACTACTCTCCTTACTTAATATGCAATTTATTTTTAAAAGAGCATGATAAAGCTTGCTTAAAAATACATGCTAGTGGGTGTTTTTATACAAGCTACAATATTGTGTACATGGTAGTTTCATCATAATGTGACTACAGTATTTTCTCCTTTAATTATACTTTTGGCACCATTACACAGCTCGGGGGTAGCCTACTCCCATGTATAACACCCTAAGAGCTGCACACAATACACATGTGATTCCTTCTGTCTGGGCTAATGTCCAGGACCCGTCACACAAAAGTATCAGGGTTTCTGAACGGTTAATCCACACACATGGGTATTACTGCATATATACATTGGATAGTCTCTTATATCTATCTCTGTTTCAAGATTATAAGTAGGATTTTCAGATTTCTCACTTTTCTCACTGTATGTAATGTACAGCTTGGATTTATTAATACATAAAATAAATATCTGTTGCCAAATTCATAGCCAGCATCTCAATGTTTTTCTAGGAACAATATGCCCCTGGGGCCACGATTCGCATGCTATAAATTGCTGATATGGGGCAGAATTTAGATTTAGTGGAAAACTAATATCACATGACACGGCAACATATTTCTAACATTAAATCGCGCAGGTGCACATATGGACTAGTGTATGTATGACTATCCCCTTCTATATGTTATACAGGGATTTGAAACCAATACAGATAATACAGTTTACTAATTAATAACCAGACATTGCTTCTCACACTGGGTGCAAGCATATAACCCACTCACCAATTGAAATAGATAACAGAAAATTGCCATGTGCGTATGTATTCATTATGTCCACCTGTGTGCAATCTAAGTGTCTGTCACATGATCTGTCATTACAAATACACACCTTTTTTGAAAGGCCCCAGAGGCTGCAACACCTAAGCAAGAGGCACCACTAACCAAACACTGCCATGAAGACCAAGGAACTCTCCAAACAAGTAAGGGACAATGTTGTTTAGAAGTACAAGTCAGGGTTAGGTTATAAAAAAATATCAAAATCTATCATAACCAAATAGAAAGAACATGGAACAACAGCAAACGTGCCAAGAGACGGCCTCCCACCAAAACTCATGGACCGGTAAAGGAGGGCATTAATCAGAGAGGCAGCAAAGAGACCTAAGGTAACCCTGGAGGAGCTGCAGAGTTCCACAGCAGAAACTGGAGTATCTGTACATAGGACGACAATAAGCTGTACGCTCCATAGAGTTGGGCTTTATGGCAGAGTGGCCATTACTTTCAGCAAAAAACAAAATGGCACGTTTTGAGTTAGCAAAAAGGCATGTGGGAGACTCCCAAAATGTATGGAGGAAGGTGCTCTGGTCTGATGAGACTAAAATGGAACTTTTTGGCCATCAAAGAAAACACTATGTCTGGCGCAAACCCAACACATCACATCACCCAAAGAACACCACCCTTACAGTGAAACATGGTGGCGGCAGCATCATGCTGTGGGGATGTTTTTCAGCAGCCGGGACTGGGAAACTGGTCAGAGTTTAGGGAAAGGTGGATGGTGCTATATTCTTGAGCAAAACCTGTACCACTCTAGGAAGGATTTAAGGGTAGGATGGAGGTTCACCTTCCAGCAGGACAATGACCCCAAACACACTGCTAAAGCAACGCTTGAGTGGTTTAAGGGGAAACATGTAAATGTGTTGGAATGGCCTAGTCATAGCCCAGACCTCAATCCAATAGATCTGTGGTCAGACTTAAAGATTGCTGTTCACAAGCGCAAACCATCCAACCTGAAGGAGCTGGAGCAGTTTTGCAATGAGGAATGGTCAAAAATCCCAGTGGTAAGATGTGGCAAGCTCATAAAGACTTATCCAAAGCGACTTGGAGCTGTGATTGCCACAAAAGGTGGCTCTACAAAGTATTGACTTTAGGGGGGTGAATAGTTATGCACATTGACTTTTTCTTTTATTTTGTCCTATTTCTTCAAAGTTGTGAGCATGTTCTGTAAATTAAATGATGCAAATCCTCAAACAATCCATGTTAATTCCAGGTTGTGAGGCAACAAAACACAAAATGCCAAGGGAGTGAATACTTTTGCAAGGCACTGTATATGAGAGAGAACAAAAAAAGAAACACTATGGCTGAAGATTATAAGAAACTGTAACTCTGGAGGCTTCTTAGAAGTAAGTGACGTGTACATAAAAAAAAAACAATTACATTGAGGAGGGTAATATTATTGAAGTCACCTAGTTAGAACATCTATATAAAACACATATTTTTTCTCTAAAGAGTCCCTTGAAAGCCTAAGCTTTGATGAAATTCAGAAATCATGTTAAAGCTTTAAAAATAGATTAACCAGCTACTTTAAAAGATTGGTACTCAGATCTGGGATTCGTGGTTCCTCCTGGCTTGTTTGTAACCAATCGGAGCGTCTGTTGGTAGGCACCCACAGTATTGGCTGAGCATCAGCCAATAGGAAAGTATATGTTTCTGAGCCAATCAGGTGGCTTCTTGGAAGGTGGCTCTCTGATTGGCTCCTGCACAAAGTCCTCTGGCCAATCAGAGCAGCACATACAATTCCAGGAAATCCAAACAGACCAATCACTACAGTGCCTATAGTAAATGATGATTAACACAGGGACTTTCTCCCCGTGCAGTTCCATTGGTAGAACCCCGGTTGGTACCGTATAAAACCCCAGTGAATAGTTCCTTTTAGTAGATGATTGGGCACTAAAGGGACGTTGTTTGTGAGGGTCAGGGGAGTCCCACCTTGACCCCTAAAAAAAAATTGTGAGACCAGCCAATCAAGTTGTATAGGGCAATGCCACAATTGTTAGCATAAGAGAATATGTTTAGGCATGACAGAAAATTTGGGAGAACCATTAACTTTTAAGTCTCCTTAGATGTGGCAAAGCTTTTACTGCAATTAAAAAGGGAAACAATAAACAATAATATTGAAGGTGAGTCACAGCGTTACAAGAAGTGCATTGTGTAAGGGTTTCCTGTCTCTGCCTATTTATATCGTTCAACTCACAGGTTTATAGCAGCAAACAATGTTGACTCTCTCTGTACTGTGATTTCAAGTTCCACCAATTGAGATAACTCCTAAATTACATAGGAACATAGATTTGACATCAAATTAGAAACAAAAAGTCCATTTAATTGTCCATTTAATCTACCTAATAAAGTTTTATGCTTATATTCCTTTAAGGTATTCGATCTTACAAGTTCCACTGGAAGGCCGTTCTACTTATCTGCCACCCACTGTAAAATAGCATTATCTCATATTGCACCTAAATAAATATCTTTAGAATTTATCTTCAACTTGGTGCTCAAACATCACAAAAAAGGACTTGGCCAAGGCTCAAATGCATGCATATAGAGAGAGAAAAAATGGGTAGAACATTCATGTCAGGAGTAATTAACCAATAACAAAGACTCATAGTTCTTCACTTAAATGAGTGGATAGAGGCGTTGCTGTTATATGGTATAATAAATGAATAAACCAATCAATTAAATAATACAATAAAAGCCTTCAATTATCCTCTCTCCCTCAGACAGTCGCTGTTTCAATTAATCCCTATGATTGTATGAAAATACAAAAAATAGGATTATCTCACATTTTCAAAATTCTTGTGTTATTTTACTTTTCAAGTTAAATGTATCACATTTATGGAGACGCTCTAAAGCACATCACAGGAATTGGAGAAACATTATCTCACCAGTATGCTCTCATTTTATTAAATAGTCCATTGTTTTAAGGACAATAATATGCATACAAGAAGATGATCTAACTCATTCACATACATCCCAACTATTCCCCTTTTGGAATGACAGTCCCCCTTTTCAGGGGGAATCCCCATGTCCCTCTTACCCTCATAAATATCCCTCTGGTTTTCGCTAAGAATATAATACACATATGGATCTATTTCATTTTATGTACTCTATTTTATTAGAATTGCTTATAAGCTATGTTTTGTTTCTGCCTAAAATCATAAAATGTTTACCTGTTTTGTACTGCCCTCTGCAGCTCATGAAAACACAGCCTGTGAAGTGCAGTTTTTCAAATTAGCCTGTCAGTTGCATGTTGAAGAAAGTTGCCAGTTACACTGTCTTCATGAGCTGCAGAGGAGATAAACTAATTAGGAACTATTTGTAAGATTTTAGGCAAATAAAAAAAAGAGTTTTAAGCACTTCTTAATAAAATGAAGTACACAAAAGTATATTTTAGAGAAAAACAGAAACCTCCCATGTGCCCTGGCCATGCCAAGCTTTGCCTAGTTCCTCTTACTGGTTTCTCTGTCAAAGTCTAGGAGATATACAGAAACCCAGAATGTCTAAAGTATATATGTGTGTATGTATGGAGCATTGGGGCTTCCCTGGTGGTCAAGTGGTTAGTATTCGGTGCTTTAACCACTGCAACCTGGGTTGGATTCCAGTCAGGGAACCAAGACGTTACACCACCTTGAAGCCAAGCAGAGTTGGGCCCGGTCGTCACTCGGTTGGGAGACCACCTGGGAATACCAGGAGCTGTATTCTGTGGCCCACTGGAGAAGGAAGTGGCAACCCACTCCAGTATCTCTGCTATGAATACCAAGTGGATCAGCATGGTGTGTTACGGTCCAGGAGGTCATGGAGAGTCAGACATGACTGGACGACACACACACACACATGAAGCGTTGTGTATATATTAAATGTGTGCATCTATAAAACGTAGCTAACACATGGGACAGATTATTGGAAACACTACCTAATAGTGCATACTTTTTCAAGAATATAAGTGTCCCTCACATTTTGGGAGGTATGCAATAAACATTATTTCAGATACACACTGTCTGTCATATGATGCAAGTCATATATCTTCCATGTTACTTGTTTCTAAGAGGGGGCTACTGTATTTGTCATACATTTTGACATACAGGAAGTATAGAGACTAAAGCTTTACTTTAATTTAAAAAAAATGTCTGTTTTAATAGGATTGGTGATGGACCCACATATTATATATTAAAGACTGAGCACAGAACTTTTGAAACTCTGCAGCTTTAACTGAGGTTTCACAGCGTTTTTACCAAAACCTACCTTCAAGTGCCGTTCTCATCTGTAAATGAAATACAACACTTACCTTAATGGCTTGGGTTTTTATTCAAACTACCAATTTACAACATACTGGTTTTGTAACACTTGCGTTGCTATGAAACTCTGCGACAAAGTCCTGCAAAACACAATGAGGCCATTTTCCATTCTTCTGAGGTAAACAATGTCAGCATTTAAAAAAAATCTATAAATAATATAAAATAATAAATTTATATTGAAGTGATTTAGTAATAAATATTTTATTGGTGGAAGACTGGCCAAGGGCTGTGATTCCATATAATTTATAACTTGCCCAGTTGTGGTGTCACTAAATTGAGATTCTATATAGAGTTAATACTTGAATAATGGTGGGCTCCAGACACGCTACGGGTACCGGGAATAAGAATGCGGGCTCAGGGGGAGGGAAGGCTGGCTGAGGGGAGGAGCAGCATATGGCGCCTCCCCTGTGTAACTCCTGCGCCATCGCTCGCACTGCAGCCAGCATGCACAAGGCAGGCATAGTGTGGTGCAGCAGCCGTTATTCTCATAAGTAACAGTCTCACTGCTTATACCGACGCTTTCTTTGACCAGTTTGGCTATCACATATATAGTTGTGAGCATACGTTGCTCACGCTTGCGGGCTTGCATAGCTCGCGAAACGAGGGTGCGATGCAAGGCCGCGGGCCCTCGCATAGCGAGGGCCGCGGGCCCTCGCATAGGGAGGGCCGCGGGCCCTCGCGTAGCGAGGCCCGCGGCTTGCGAAACGAAGGCCCGCGGCTCTCGCGTAGGCTCTCGCAAAGCGAACTGAGGGCCGCGGCTCGCAAAGCGAGCCTTGGATGCTGGCGGCGCTCCATGACAGCAACTGAGGCCCTCGCAAAACTAGCGTTAATACGGAGCACTTTGGCAATGAGCGCCGCAGGCGCTCATTGCAGGTGAGCCTCGCGTAGCGAGGCGAGCCGTTAAACCGCAGCCAAAAAATACGGACACAACTGAACATGAAAAAAAAACAATACACAATAAATACACACACCACATACATAAAAAGCTTACCGACAGCGAGAGGGAGCATCCACGACCTCAAAAAAACTACTTACAGCTTCATTTACCTCAAAATAAAAGAGTTTACACACTAAAAAATTGGCAAAGCGAGAGAAAAAATGGCGGCCAAACAAAACGAAAACGGGGCTACAGCACTCTAAGCACGAACAACACTTACGGATAATCCGCTAAGACGCATACCACACATTACGACATCGCAAAAATTGGACGCAAGCCGCGTACAGGAAAAAAGCAAAACCACAATAAATACACACAGCACATACATAAAAAGCTTACCTACAGCAACACGAAGCATCCAGCACCTCAAAAAAAATACTTACAGCTTCACTTAACTAAAAATAAAAGAGTTTAGACGCTACAAAATTCTCTAAGCAAGAGAAAAAATGGCGGCCAAACAAAACAAAAACGAGGCTACAGCACTATAACCACGGAAAACACTTACGGATAATCCGAGAACACGCATACCACACATTACCCGCCATTTTACGCTAATGCGGAAGTACACAACTACGCTAACGGTTTCGGCTCGCGCACGCACACTATTACACTGCACACGTTCATCACGCTCACACAGCACCTGCACACCACTAATGCTGCAGCAACATCAAACAAGGCTCACAGATCTTAAACACAATGCTTCAAAATAGGTCAAGTATATTCATTTATTAATTATTATTATATATTTCAGTAGTACACACAAAACAACATTAGCTACCTTACAATTCCATATGTATATTAATAACTAAACAACTTTCCAAACATACACATCTCATTGCCGTCATTTTTTGACAGGCAATTCGCTAGTCACATATATAGTTGTGAGCATACAAGCCGTTGCTCACGCTTGCGGGCACGCGCAGCGAGCCGCGCCCCTTGCATAGCAATGGCAGCGGGCGAAGGCCTCGGTTGCTGGCATGGAGCGCATTACCCGCCATTTTATGCCAATGCGGAAGTACACAACTACGCTAACGGTTTGGTCTCGCGCACCCACAGTATTACACTGCACACATTCAGCACGCTTACACAGCAGCTCCACACCACTAATGCTGCAGCAACATCAAAACAGATTGCAGATCTTCAACACAATGCTTCAAAATAGGTAAAGTATATTCATTTATTAATGTATTACATATTTCATTATTACACACCAAACAGCATTAGCTACCTTACAATTTCATTGCCGTCATTTTTTGACGGGCAATTCGCTAGTCTATAATATTACTTGTGTCCAGTGTTTTTGGATTTAGATCTCTTCTCTGGCCTCTCTCATGACCCATGCATGATCCACTTAGGCTAGTGTGATAAAAAAAAGACACGACGACTGAAATTGGGAGAACAACGGGCCACAGCTTTATTATAACAATTGTAAACAACAACACTTTTTTTTTTAAATTAAATATAATAATTACATCTTACATTTTTACAACCAAATTAACAGGGTGGGTGGGTGGGATTTCAGTCGGGAGACCGCGCTGCTGTGAAACGGCGCGAAACGCGGACTACCGACACGCCCCCGACGCAGCTGATTGGCTGACAGGCCTCACAGGCTCCGCTGGGTCGCGCGATGCTACGTGCTGACCCAGGAAGCCTGTGCAGCCTCCGCGTCATACATGACCCATGCATGATCCATTTAGGCTAGTGTGATAAATAAAAGACACGACGACTGAAATTGGGAGAACAACGGGCCACAGCTTTATTATAACAATTGTAAACAACAACATTTAACTTTATTTACATGAACTATTTTAACCTTTTACCGGGGGAGGAGCCCGGCCACGGAGAGTGACCTCACGCATTGAGCCCTGCCGAAAGCCCCAATGCTTATCTTAAGCACGCCCTGTGAGGTAGGGGCAACGCCCACTTAGGCCAGTGGGCCGGGCAACTCACCTCCCGCCATGGAGCACGCGAGGGATGCCTCCCGAGACTGCGATCCCCCCTGCTGGACATCAAAGCCAAAGCCCTTAAAACGCTCTCCCTAAATTCTAGCATCATTAACTCCAGCCCCATTTCTGTAAGGTGAACCTTGTCCTTACCGAAAAAATCATCGGCACCAGCAGGCTCGAACTCCTTATAACGGATTGCGACAAATCCCAACTTTCTAACGAAACTCGCGAGCTGCTGGTTGATCTTCTGTCTTGCTTTATCCAGGCAGACTGGGTCGGGCGCGTTACACCAAGATCTTCTTTTCATCATCTCGGACCAGATAAGAAACGTGCCTGGGAACTTCTTCATCCATTTTTCAACGTCTCTTTTCATGACCTTCAACATTCGTCTCATGGGTACCGTTCCCAGATTGTTCCCGCCGGCATGAATTAGAATAACGCTGGGCTGACCGTAACACTGCGCGTATGTGTCCAACAGTCCATCCAACTGCGCCCATCGCAGACCCCGAATACCGCACCACCGTACGTGCAAGTCCGTAACAGGAAAGCCCAGTTTTGTCTTTTCTTTGGTAACTGCAGCTAACCTGTGGGCCCAGTACACATACGAATGACCAACAATCCACAATTGCTTCTGTACTCCTGAAAGCAGAAAGCAACAACCATTACACCACTGCACTCGGCCTTACATAAGAAGGAAAACACTTACCATCTACCAATGCGTTTTACTGCAGCGTCGGGCAAACCCAGCCTGGCTGCCTCCGTGGCTGCCCCGATGCGGAACGAGTGTGTACCGAATTCTGACTGCTCAAAACCGATCCACAGCAATGCACTTTTCAACACTTTTTTTAATTGGTACTGTGACAGTGCCGTTCCATCGGCGTGTACCAGCAGTGAACACCGTCCCACCGGTCACTGCGTAAGGCACTCCTCTACACAAGCATATGGGCAACACTCCCACTTGGTCGGTCTTTGACCTCCGTAACCAAATTACTACCGTACCTACCTTCAGGCAGGTATCTACTACTTGCAGCCCCCCCGAACCGTGTCTACTGTTCGCGACTAACTCCCCTATCCTAAACGCTCCGAAGAACGCCAGGGAAAAAGCCGTTCGGAAAAGCAGAGATTCAAAGGAGTTTCTGCAAACCCCCACTAACGCCTGAGCCAGTCTCAGTAACAACGAAAAGGTAATCGCCCGCCTGTTATCCGGCCTGCGTACACCGTTAAACATTCCGCGCACCACCTTGCGCACTAGGAACTCCTTTGTAAGGTCCCTCTGCCCGGCAAGCCTAAACATAAAAGCCAGCGCCGTGACCTGTCTCCCTACTACGGCTCTTGTTTCGCCCTGCTTGGCGCACCGCAGCAGGTACCGCCCATACCGTCCGCTCCTCCTCTGAGGAGTGGCACTGTTCACCTATGCCTGCGCGGCTGGAGTAAGCTAGCGCAGCCTCTGTCGCCCCCCGTAGGGGTTCCTTTGAGACTTCATTAGGCGTTGTAACGTCTGGCTGTTGGGTCTTAGACCCCTGTTGCTGTGGCCTAACCGTCTCGCCCTCAGTCTCACTTCTGTTATGTCTTAGTAGTAATAGTAGTGGACTGTACCTGCTTGTAGCCTTCCTAGCTCGAGTGGGGCGCGCCGGCCTCGCCACTGCCGCTGTTACTGGCACGTCATCGATTATGACCATGCTGTCCTGGCTATTCAAATCGCTGATCACTCCGTCCCTTCTCTCTCTCGTCGCCATGTTCCGCTCACCGCCTAATGGGGGTCCCTGTAAAGTACCAGAAGCACTGTTATTATGGGAAATCCTAGGGACCGCCTGGTCGGCGCCATGAGGGTCTGTAGGAGCTTTATTAGGGCTCCCGGCTTTTTTCTTACCCCCTGCACCCCCTCTACAGGTTGTTAATGGGGTTTTTCTTGACCTTTGTTGCGGCCTAGGGCCTTTAGGCAAAATGACCGGTGGTGGCCGGAGTTCTTGGCCCTCACCTTCACAGCCCGTGGACCTGGCGCTCACCTGTCTGAGGGGTATAAGGTCCAGGCCGCCCTGACCCGTAGCCGCCCCCTCTCTCATGGCTCTGTTCACTGATGGATGGGGGTCTGCTAGCCCTACAGTGGTGGGACAGGAAAAAGTTTCCCTGGCACCGCCAATATTGACTAGGCCACCAGCCACCGCAGGCTGATCCTGTTCAATGTGCTGCGGGCCAAGTGCAGAAGGCATGGGAGGTCCCAGCCTGTCCTGCACCCACCTGACCCCTTGGCTTAGGGCCTGGGTCCTAACTTCAGCCAGTAAAGCCTCTAAGCCTTCTGGATCCATATTATAGCTAGCATGGAGACACACAGGGGGAAAAACAACAGGCAGCAGCACCAGACACAGACACACACAGTCACATACACAGCCCAAGCAAAGACACAAAAAACACACAAAACGGAGGGAAGAAAAAACACAAAACACACAAGTTTAGCCTCAATAGTATTGCCCCTTATGTATAAGCTGGGGATTAAATCTCAGTATTTAACCTTCCTACTTTCAATCAATGCTGAAGGACCTCAGACCTCCGTCCGTTTCAGTCAGGAGACCGCGATGCTGTGAAACGGCGCGAAACGCAGACTACCGACACGCCCCCGACGCAGCTGATTGGCTGACAGGCCTCACAGGCTCCGCTGGGTCATGCAACGCTACGTGCTGACCCAGGAAGCCTGTACAGCCTGTGCGTCATACACTCTATGATTATCACTTTAGTCAGTATTATGTGCAGGGACTCACACATTACACACACATATCATTACTATGTCAGTACAATCTCTACACACAGGTAACACACTGTATCCTCATCTCTTGATCCTGTCACCTTCAGGCAGCTCCACATGTGGGCTCTGTGCAGGGAGCAGGTCCCCGCTCCAAGCTGTAACAGTCTGACAGCTTCTTCCTGTTCTTGTTTGTAGCTCTAGGTCCAGACTGTGAACTGCAATATTATTATTTTTTTATGTCAGAATCACATTTTAGTGTTCTTTAGGTCAAAAAATGGGCACCTGCCTAGTTGGCCTAATGGGTAATCCGGCCAAGCTTGTGTCATCATCATATCATTTAATTATCTATATTCCCCATTGTCTCATCCTTCATTGCTGTGTTTTCTATCTTATTCATTTAAAGTTTCATTGTCTAATTTGCCTAATTATTTCTTCTTTTGTTGCCTGCATTTTATCCCTTTTACCTTTTAGTTTGTTTATTAACCCTTCAACTTCCACTACAGCTGCATCCCCCCTCTCCTCACCTAGCCCCTTTTATTTTCTTCTTTTGCCACCATTTGTCATTAATGTTGGTCAAAATGGAGGATGTGGGTTCTACTGTTTTAGAGTGCCTCCTACAGGAGGTACGTTCCAGGACCGTGACACATCCCCTTGGGCACAGTCTGCAGTGGCTGGCAGTTCAGGGGAGCATGGGAGTTATACTCCCCCCAGCAGATCTGCTAGGCAGCACAGTCAGCGCAGCCAGGGCATCCTGCAGAATGGGACAGTAAATTCTGCTACTGCTAGGGCCCGAAAAGCCACGGCAAGGTT
This sequence comes from Discoglossus pictus, assembly GCA_027410445.1. NCBI lineage: Eukaryota > Metazoa > Chordata > Amphibia > Anura > Alytidae > Discoglossus > Discoglossus pictus. Next base: position 153,125,662 of record CM050164.1, on the reverse strand, counting down.
ACCTAGGGATAAGTCCAGATCCTGCAGCAGGCATACCTGTCATTGCAGCTGCCGTTCATCCAGCTCTGAAAGATTTTTAGTGTGGAGAAGGAAAATAGGAGAGCCTGCAGATCTCATCCTCTGGACAATGAAGGACAGCAAGGCAGAAGGTGTATACCCACCCTGTGTGGGCCCACTGATATTGATCAAGGTAAGAGGCCTTAGCCAGGCAGTTGCAAAGCTAGGGGAGCTAAAAAGGGAAAGCTTATAGCTAGCAATCCACATGCATTATTACTTGGGCTACAAAGAATACTGGAATTACATAATATTCTAGTTACTGATAATGTACTAGAAGGTGGATTTCTTCATTGGTGGGTAGAGCTTGGTTAGAAGGTGGTTATCAGGGCCCTTCAGCAGTGGCAACCTCTCCGGAATACAATAGGGGCAATCCTGTGGCTGCTGTTAACTTCCCAGGAAAGGGGGACAACAAAGGGATCTGTTAGAGTTCCCAATGATATTCTCAGATCCACAGTTGTTTGTGCTTTGGATAACCTGTGTGCACATCTTTCACAAGAGATAAAGGAATGCATATGGCGCCGAAAGTTTATTGAGATATCCTCTTTGCTTCCCACATCGCTAAGCATCAAGTTTACTGAGAAGTCAGGATATCGTTGGAAAGGAGAGGATAGGAGACATGGGTATTGGAAGCTACCTAGAACGTTCTGATATATGGCTGCAGGCCTATTCTATAATGGCTTGCATCATTGGGGAGAAATACCCAGAACAGTGTTCATCACTGTTTGTTTCTTTGAAAGAAATTAGGCGGGGTACCACACATACGGTAGGATGGCATGGCAGAAGTATCATGAGGACTTCCGCCAGTGCATGGCTACCAGACCTAGTATGTCATGGAGTAACAAAGCTGTTGCTTATTGGCTCAACTTATGACTCCAGTGTGTGTATCTCTGTCCTTTCTAGGAGGGGCCTGCGGGCCCAGTCTTTTCACCTTGTCACTTGGTTGGGCAAGTGGTCCCCTAATGTTCAAGCACATTACCTCCAGCTGCTGGGGTGACCATTCCTTGGCAAATTGTGTTTAACCACGAGAGGCATCCTGGTTTGGGAAAACAGTTAAAAAAGGACAAGACGCCGGTGCATCTGGATGCAATGCTCCTGTCGCTAGAACACTGCGGTAGAGCTAAGGGTAAATCTGCAGCAGCAAAGTTGTTGTTGGAGGGATTTAGGGATGGTTTTCGGGCTCCTTCAGTTGTGTCTAATCTTCAGCAGCGACCGCCTAATCTCAAGTCTGTGGCCGCATTCCCTGGGGTGGTAAAAGAAAAAATTAGATAAGGAGGTGGCATTGGGAAGAATGGCAGATCGATTATGCTGAACCCCCAATTTCACCATTGAGAGTTTCCCCCTCTGTAGTGGTCCCAAAGATGGAGGTGGGTAATTTTAGGCTTATATACCACCTGTCGTATCCTAGGGGAGATTCTGTCAATGATGGTATTGACAGTGACTTGATAGTCATCACTTGCTAGGATGCCATTTTGAGAACAGGTACTATGTGGACTACTGTCTGCTGATGGGGTGCAAAATTCCTTGTGCCTACAGTGAGGCATTCAGTTAATTCCTAGAATGGGGGACTAGGCAGGAATCTGGTTATACATGGTGCCTTACCTCTATGATTTCCTCTTCATTGGTAACACTACACAAGAGGTCTGTTGGCATATGTTGACAACATTCCAAGGAAAGCAGGTGATTTTGGGGTTCCTTTGGTGGCAGATAAGATGGAGGGTCCAACCACAATGTTGCGTTTTCTGGGTATACAAATTAATTCACTTAAAAAAGAATGTAGCCTTCATGACTCATGATTTTCCCCATGGGGAGGAGGATTACAGTCCTACAGTCGGCAGTAGACGGCCACATCACTTCATTGGGGTAATGATCGTAATAAAGATGTTAGGGTTTGGAGAAGCTTCCTGGATATGTTCAATGGGAAGACTCCATTTAATCCAAGCAGTTTGTCAATTGTTAACCTGGAATTGTATATGGACGCATGGGGGGCCCCATGGTTTGGCACATTCTTGGGAGGATGCTGGTGTGCTGCCACGTGGCCAGGTGAATGTGCCATGGCTGGTTTGACCTGGAGATATTTCCCATTGTGGTTTCTTTTTTTTTGAGGGCAGATAGTTTGAGGGATAGGCATATTGTATTCTTCATGGACAATATGAGCCTCATTCAATCGCTACGATTTTCAGATCCAATCTCACAAGTGGAGATTGCAGTGAAATTTGCTGTTCAATTAGCATCTTTTTGCAGGCTCAGATCGGGTTACGAGCTTGTAAAAATGTCGGCTGTACAACTCGTACCATCCAGAAGCCTTTGATGTGTCACTTTCGCAGGGCTAAAATCGTAAATCGATATTCAATTGCTCCGATTCCCCAAGCTCGCAAACATATCCACACTCGTAAATCGCAAATGGAGGAGAAAATCCTACATGTATCTGAGAGGACCGGCAAAGAGGTTCAACACCAATTCTTGGCACTGTAAATGCAAATTAGAAAGTAATCCTGCACTGTAAATTATGGGGAGAGCGATGAAAGACATTAGAATTAATTGCACAACAGTCTCAAGCCCGCAAAACTGCAGGAAATAAGTTTTATTTGTATGTGTTATTTCGGGGTTAAATTATCCTAGATATCAATGGGTTAATACATATTAGGCCACCCATATGGATTAGAATCCAGTATTGGCATTCATTTTCATAATTCTTCATTTACAAAGTTTTGCAAGTCTGATCGCATATTAGACCCACGAACCTGATTGATTGAGTCGTAACCTCCATGTTTTACTGCTGTAGTTATGCTGTAGTCTCATTTTATATTGTCCGATTCTAAATGGGCGGTTACAGGCTCGCAGAATTGATACAGTTCCCGCCCACAACTGCTCCGGGCCAGTGCATGGTTTACGAAGCTGACTTCAGGATTGCAACTCACGACCTGGAGCAATTGAATAGCTTCGCAAACGTAAGTGAAACGAAGCCCGCAACTCACTCGCTGACATGTGGCCGTCGGCGAGCGAGTTGCGGGCTTGGAATTGAATGTGGCCCTATGTCAGCATTCTAAATTCCTGTTGTTTGGTACTTTGCTGTCTACAGTTAAACACATCTTTAGGGCTAAACACGTGCCTGGAACTAAGAATATTATTACTGATTCACAATCTCATTTTTAGTGGGATCGCTCTAGATCGCTGGCGCCAGAAGCAAGACCGGATGGAGAGACCTCTCCTCAACACCTTTGGGAACTTGGAGCAAAAAGATAGCTTCATTGATTCACAAACCTCTGGCTCCTGCAACATGACGTGCCTATAGGAAGGTTTGGCACAGGTGATATGAGTTAGTTACACTGACTGACTCCGAGGAAAAAACAATGGGAATATTACTGTGGTTCGTCTTAAGATGTAAAGAGCAAGGTATGTCTGTTACAGTACATCGGTTAGACGTCCGGTTGCGCCTTAGCTTTTTTATTTAAGCTAACACGCTCAAGAGATCTGACAAAGGAATTTTTCATAAGACACAAGTTATAAAAGTGATATCGCAGGAAAAGAGAGCTAGGGGGGATAAGAGGCCCCCTATTACCTTCTCTCATTTACTGAGGATATCGGCGATGATTGGTGAGATTTGTCACATGTATTATGAGACTATGCTGTTCCTTAAAGCCAGGAGTTGGTTGCAGAAAACAGGCAGGGACTCAGTTGGTACAGATTTTTGCCCCCATGAATGTATTAGGGGATTCCTTGAGCAATGTCCTGTATTGCCAGGGTCATTATTAATTCATAGCAATGGTCTAGCCCTTTCATGCTTAAAATTTTTCAAGCAATTGAAAGTTTATTTACAACGCTTGGGCCTTAATCAGGCATAGTATGGCCCCCATTCCACACCATGGCCACCACAGTGGAGTCACAATTGGGTCTCCCGGAGAAAATAGTGAGGAGAATTGGAAGATGGGAGTTGAGACAATTTCAGCTATATGTTGGACCATGGTCTGCAACATTTTAATGTTTTAATGCCCTTGCAGGCCACGCAAGTCAGCTGTGGATTTTCGGTCACTCATATATATATATTGGGCCCAGAGGTTTGCAGCAGTTTCTCGCAATGAACTTCAGCTGGGCGTTCCAAAAGAGCAGATGCAAGTTCGCTGGTGTGGTATAAGGGCCATGCTCTGATTCCAGGTCAGTGGGCTTGTAGTTGGTTAGGCTCGCTGTTTTGGGGATCTGGCATTGCTGCTTATCCATGCTGGGGAAAATGATCTTGGATCAACACCAATTAAGAGACTAGTATAGTGCATGAAAAAGGACATTTTGGAGTAGAGGGAATTGTTCCCGGAAATAATAATGGTGTGGTCAGAAATGATCAAGCGGACAGTTTGGAGGAATGCCAGAATCCCTGCCAGTGTGGAGAAGTCCAGGCAAAAAGGCAATAAGCTGATGGCTAGCTGTGTCAGTCATAGTGAAATGGAAGCCAAGAATGCCTATAAGATGTTTATGCCTGATGGGGTGCATTTCACGGGAATGGGACTAGAACTCATGATATTTGAGTTCAAGGAGGAAGTGGGACGGGCCATAGCTTTTGAGGGGAGCTCGGCCGGATGAGGATTCCTTTGGCCGCTCTGTGTAGGAGGGCCTCCAAACAACTCATCTGGCCCCTAAATTGTTAACCCCTACAAGGGGAGACTTGTACCTAATTGATTAACCCTTGCTGCAGAGGTCCCGATTGGACCCTGTCTGGCACCTAAAATTAACTCATAGGGAACCGCTCAGCACCTAAATGTTTAACCCTTGCCGTGGAGGTCCCTGTTTAAATATTAACCTCCTACCGACATGGACCCGCACCATTTAAAAATGTTATATCTTCTGTGGGGGTACTATAAGTACTCCAGCAGCTCCTAAAATTAACCCCCTGTCAACCACCAGGGTCTCTGCAGTGTCTCATGGATAAATATGTAGTTCTTATCAACCACTATACAGACACCCATGGTTACCTAGTTAACCCCTAACATACCATGGGGGACAATACAGACTCCCATGGTATACTAATTACCCCCAATGTACCCTCTTGGCACTTATTGTGTTAATGTATTTATATTAGAGGTTAATTATTTATCTATGGCGGTCTGTAGATCTGGGTTGATAAGTGGTTAATATTAAGTGGGGGATTTTTTAGATGGTGCGATTCCATTTAGCATATTGAGTCACATCCTAGCCACACAAACAATGCTATACTTCTCAGGAATTATTTACTAAAGAGAAAAATGGCTAGTACAATGTATAGTCAGGTTTCCATGCTCTTTAAGATGGAACCAACTTCCTGCAGCGCGGACCTGTAATATGAATAATAATATAGTAGATTTACAGGAGGGGGAAAATGGCAAAGATATTTTCAGATTTAAGATCAAGTTTTAAAAGTGTCCAGATTGTACAGATTCAACAGACCTACTGGTAAAACAAATTAATAGATCAAGCCCATCGCATACCCAGGATTTCATGTAGGATAGGTAAATTATAACAAAATGAATGCAATAAGCGTTTCAGTGTACTATTTTCTCCATTGTCTAGAGACTTGTGTTAAAATTGGACCTTTTGACAACAAGGCAGCACCTAGAAAAAGAATGGGAGAAGGGGGCTTTTGATCGGGCATAGTGCTGGGGAGTGATTGGCGGATTCATTGTTGGGGGAGGAGTCAGGAGTTTATATAAGGGAGTCCCCCCCTTTTGACACTTGTCAGTTAAGAGTTTGTAACCCTCCCTCCCTTTTTTAGCTGATAAAAATGGTTTTCTGTCACAGCTGGGGTGGCATTGGTGCTGTCTTACCTTAGGTTAGAGTTTATTTCAGATGGTATGGTACCCGTGGATGGATGGTTCCAGAGGTCCCTTGGACAGGTGCGCCCTTGAATATGTCGACTTTTGCCAGTACTAAACATGGGCAATTTTGCTGCACAGGCGCAGCAGCTACATATTCGTGCGCATGAGCATGCAAATACGTAGCATTCTATGCACGACTCTGGGCCCTCATATAGTCTCCGTATGTGCGCATGCACGGCCAGCGTTACACACATACAGAAACTATATTCATGATTGACGGTTCCGTTGCAGGCTGATACTATAATCTTTAAAAGTGAATTTAATATTTAATATTGCATATTGCTATTATAAATCATTAACCGTGGCAACTTTCTATAACGGTGGGAACTTTCCTGTTTTCTGCCAACTAGCAGTGGCAGCCAACAAGCACTAGGTGGCGCAGCCCAGCTTTTTAAAAATGTACTAGGGTTAGGGTTAGGATTAGGGTTATTGCTTAGATTTAAGTGTTAAAGTTATGGCTAAGGATTTAGGGGATAGAGGTTAGGGTTAGATTTAAGGGATTTGGGTGTAGGGCTAGGGTAGTGTCAGATGATAAGCTTTACACTAACAAGAAATCTAATGTGTTTCCATTCCTTGCCATGCTTTTAAAGTAAAGTATTGTGTGTTTATTTGCTGCTACAGCTGTAATAAGTGTTTGAAAAAGCCCTTGCAAGTCCTATTTAATACTTTTTTCATTGGGAGGTTAGACTTAGTTTGCGAGCCAGACACGTATATACTCGAGTATAAGCCGACCCGAGTATAAGCTAAGGCACCTATTTTACCACAAAATACTGGGTAAAATGAGTGACTCGAGTATAAGCCAAGGGTGGGAAATGTCCTGCCCCCTGTGTCCCTCTTGTGCCCTCTGTGTCCCCCTCTTGTGCGCCCTTTTCTTGTGTCCCCCCTCTCTCTCCCGTGTCTCTTCTCCCCTCTCCCTCCCCTGTGTCTCTTCACCCCTCTCCCTCCCCTGTGTCTCTTCACCCCTCTCCCTTCCCTGTGTCTCTTCCCCCCTCTCCCTTCCCTGTGTCTCTTCCCGCCTCTCCCTTCCCTGTGTCTCTTCCCCCCTCTCTTATCACCCTCCTCAATCCCTCTCCTCATTCCCAACCTTCCTCCTCAACCCCACTCCTCATCCTCAACCTCCCACCTCAACCCCACTACTCATCCTCAACCTCCCTCCTCAACCCCCTCATCCTCAACCCCCTCCTCAACCTCCCTCCTCAACCGCCCATCCTCATCCTCAACCCCCCCCTCCTTAACCCCCCTCCTCATCCTCAACCCCCCTCCTCAACCTCCCACCTCATCCTCAACCTCCCTCCTCATCCTCAACCTCCCTCCTCAACGACCCCCATGCTCAACCCCCTCCTCAATCCCCTCCTCAAACCCCCACCTCAACCACCCTCCTCATCCTCAAACCCCCTCCTCATCCTCAACCCCCTCCTCAACCTCCCTCCTCAACCCCCTCCTCAACCCCCCACCTCAACCTTAACTCCTCTCCTCATCCCCCTCCTCAACCTCCCTCCTCATCCTCAACCTCCCTCCTCATCCTCAACCTCAACCCCCCCATCCTCATCCTCAACCCCCCCATCCTCAACCTCAACCCCCCATCCTCAACCTCAACCCCCCATCCTCAACCACCTCCTCAACCTCCCTCCTCAACCCCCCTCCTCATTCTAAACTCCCCTCCTCATTTTAAACCCCCCTCCTCACTTTACCCCTCTAAATCCCCCTCTCCCTTTCCCCTCACTTACCTTCATCTGCAGCTTCTCCTGCGGCCTCCATGCTCCTTCCGGCGTCCTGACCCGGCCAATGCTAATGACGTGGCGCGCATGTGACGTCACGTCATTAGCATATACCGGCTGCCGACACAGGAAGGAGCGGAGGCCGGAGGAGAAGCTGCAGATGAAGGTAAGTGAGGGGAAAGGGAGAGGGGGACGTATTTAGAGGGGTAAAGTGAGGAGGGGGCTTTAGAATGAGGAGGGGGGTTAGAATGAGGAGGGGGGTTTAGAATGAGGTGGGGGGGTTGAGGATGAGGAGGGGGGAGGGAAAGAGACACGGGGGTTAGAGAGACATGGGGGGTAGAGAGACACGGGGGGTAGAAGGTAAGTGAGGGGAAAGGGAGAGGGAGAGATATTTAGAGGGGTAAAGTGAATGAGGAGGGGGGTTTAGAATGAGGTGGGGGGGTTGAGGATGAGGAGGGGGGAGGGAAAGAGACACGGGGGTTAGAGAGACACAGGGGGTAGAGAGATACGGAGGGGGGGTTAGAGAGACACGGGGGGGGGGGGTAAGAGAGACACGGGGGGAAGAGTGACTCGAGTATAAGCCGAGGGGGCCCTTTTTAGGGCTGAAAGACTCGGCTTATACTCGAGTATATACGGTAGTTAGCGCTTGTAATGTTGTAATGTCGAGCAGTGCTAAAACTAGTGGAGTTCTAAGGCCAAGTTTGGCTTTGGCTGGCCAGTAGTGATTTTGGGCGGGGAACTTGTAATCGTATTGGGAGTAGCTAATAGAATATGTGACAATATCAAGATCGATTTTAAGTGTGTATAAATGTATGAATTGGGCAAAAGAATAGGGTACTATAGTGACCCTTTAAGAGAACTATAAAACTTGAATTTGTGAGTGAACAGTATGAGGCTGAAGAACATACAGAGTTTAATTAATATTAAAATGAATAAAACCATGTCTATAACATGTATTTATAAAGCTCGTTGTGCAAAGGAGAAGCTGCTCTGTTACAAGGAGGCATGAGATGAAAAGTAGATGTCTTTATAAATGATAAAAGTAGTGTATTTATAATCCAGTGATTGTGTTATGGAGAAATGAAGATGATATGAAATTTAGAATTTTAAAATAATTAAGTATAGATGACTGTATTGCAAATCAATTGCAATAGAGTTTTTTTTTTTTTAAAGTGACATTATTTTTTTATATATAAAATAAAATAAGAAAGGTCAAAAAAAAAAATATATGTTTTAAAATATATGTATATGTAACAACATACATTCTCACCATAGTGCTTATTGCATGACATCTACTTACCTGATTGGATTCCATGATAATTTCCATTCCTACTAGGAAGAATGTATCATTGTACTTTAATTCATGCTTGCAATGTAATGATTTGTCATGTTTTACAACACCTGCTTTATCCACATTGTCCTGTGGAACCTGTACTGTACTAACCCTCCCCCTGCCTGCTCCATCACTACAAAGACATTCATCAACACATTCCTCTGTGTCATAAGTGTCTAATCTTCCCATCATCTGAGACATTTGCTGCTTAACAATATCCTTCGAATCAGAATGAAAATGTACTCAGCCGTATACAGTGTGTAGCGTCCTTGAATGTCTATACTTTGATCGATCAATATTAAAGGAATATATTCTTACTCACTCATGTATGGCTCATATAACTGTTTTTTTTATAATTATATTTACTGAACAGGTAATCCAGTTATGAATGCAACATGTTGTATAGTAACAGCATGTGTAATTTCATTTACACTAGGTAACGTGTTAATGTTAATAGCATAAGCATATTTAGGTTTTATGCCGTCCAAGGTCTTTCTGATTTGTGCTCCCCCATGCCATCTTGCAGCTCCTCCTTTCCCATTTCTATATCTCAAATCATAATTTAATGTGTGTTTATGTATATAAATGGTATTTCAGAAAGTGTCAAGTGCACTTACAGACAGAAATATCACTCTATGTAGACATTTTTGTGCATGTATAAATATATTTCAATGTACTGTCCCCTGAAAATGTGCTGCCCTAGACCTGAACCTGGACAGATATATTTTGTACATAGCTTAGGTCAAATGTCTCATATTTCCCTGGGTACATAAACCGATGGAGTTGTTTGGAAGTGGAGGTAAAGAGAGAGGGTATAGGGGGGAAGGTAGGAGTGGAGTACATGAGTTGGGATAGAGTACCACACTGAACATGTTATTTTTTGATAGAATGTTTAAATATTGTTCAGGTAGCACAATAGATGGTGACTGCAGCCATGTAATTAAAAGAGATATTGTAAAACCAGACCCTGGATAGTTTATTGCCCATCTGGAGTTGTAAAACAAAAAAATATCTGGAGACAGTGAGAATAGTACCAGATGGAGAGATCAAAAAAGAGCTATTGGATGAACCAGGGGGAGTATGGCTAAAGAAAGTGGGGAGGCGACCATATGAGTTTTATTGTTTGGTTTTTAAATGTGTCTGAACGAAGAATAAAGTCACTTATCAATGATGTGCTATCCTACACAAAGGGATAGGAAAATATGGTAATTATTTCTTTCATAAGTTAGAAACCTTGGGACTGAGCTTGCAACCGTTGATATTCTGATTAGCCATGACTGATATTCCTGAAATGGCTCGCTGGACGCTGAGATAAACACAAAACCTACCCACTCAGGGATTGTTCCTGTAAGGGGTGTACTTAGTCCCCTCATCTCTGGGTCATAACAGTGAGCATGAAATTTTATCCTGTTAAAAATATTCTGGATCACCATGGTGGTCAACACAAGCACTGGACGTTAACCAGACGGTCCCTAGATCGAAAATGATGAGAACCATTGTTGTTAAATTACAGCAAACGCTGTGGCATAACTTTTTATCTATTTTCACAGTAGCTATCTCACGCAAATTCAATATCCAGCGTTTAAAATAAATTGTTCTGCTCAACCCAGTTTATTTTCAACTCATCACCAAGGCAGATGGTAAATGCAAGAGTAACTTTTCATCTTTATCTCTCTTTACACGTATGTATGAGTAACTTTTACCTCTTACACCTAGAGAATAAATAGGATATTAAAGCTGAATATGGTTCTCAACTCCACACTTAAGGAATGTTTTAAAACGTCAAATTATTAGAATTATCTCCATATGCTGTGAGTGTGTCAAAATGATGGAGCCTGTTACTCACAATACTGGCTTTTTTTTTTCAGATCTGGGATTAGCAATCTCTGGAATCTGGGATGAAACACCATTTCCCAGCATCTGACAGAAATCTCTGCTTTTTAAAAATATTGCGCTGTTTACTCAGTATGAGTTTTAAAGGATAAGAATTAAGATATTGAAATGTTTAAGTACACTTGTTCAAGAGTGCAACAAATAATTAACAATAGACTATAAGCTAATTTTAGGTAATGGTGGTGCTGGCATCATTACTTTTAGATGTTTTTAGAACAATTATTAAGTTAAGATAACTTAGCTTACAATTTGTAGAAAACTCTGTCTGAACTCATGAATATGTTGCTGTTATTAAAAGGGACAAGAAATTCATCGCTATTGCTCTATATCAAACAAAATGTTTTTTCATTTTTAAAATTGATGCATATTTCACAATTTTAATATCAATCAGCTGATCCTCAAATAGTACTAGATAACGGCCATGTGCAGTTCCCTAGCTTAAGCAGGTTTTACAAGTGGTAATACACTTGTTACAACCAATTATGTCAGATCATTCCTTTGGGCTCTTTAGGCATTCTAACTTCAAAAAAAGAAATGTGCCAGTGTGTTGTAGATAGTATATAAGCATCTATAGGGAGCTTGTAATCTATGCTTACTTCAGGACCATAAAACATATCCATGTAAACTCTTTACATCTTGTAGTACAGCCATCACTTGCTAAGACTCAAGGTAAATAATCAGTTTTAGTGCTGTAAAGGCTAGCACTGCTGCATTTGAAAATAGTTTTAAAATAGTGAAAAGATTTTCAAATGTAAATGTTTTTGCACCTTTTCTATCACCGTTTGGTGGCTCTGTGTGTTGGTGCTAAACAGTATTCATGAGTTCAGAGTCCATTTACAGCCTTATTAACTTGTATTAAATTGCGATTTGGCCAATTGAATAGGTCTTTATATAAGTACAGAGCATATTTTTTTACAGAAGTTTTTAGTTAGTGAAGACCTTGCTTTCGGATAGAAGTTCACTAACTAAAAACTTCTGTAAAAAAATATGCTCTGTGCTTATATAGAGCCCTTTTCAATTGGCCGAATCACAATTTAATAAGGTTGTAAATAGGTAGGAGATTAAAAGGGTTATAACAGCTAAGAAGTTATAGAGATTCAATCTGATTTTCCTCTGTAATCCTTATTCCGGATTCTGTATCTCACATTATAGCTCTTAGCACGTAGGCCCCCATGCCATATGAAACCTCTCACTTGTTTGCCATAAGCCCTGTTTAGCAGGTTTATACATTCAGACGGATATATATGATTACAGGTTGACAGTCATTAGGGACTTACCTCCTGCTTATCTGTATAATTTAGACAGCTATTTGAGTTAGGTTGGAGGATCAGCCTTGCTAAAACTGGGGTAATATATTATGTAAATAGAAGCACAAACACAACATGACCTTATGTGTCTTGTGCTAACAATGGCCCTACAAAGTACACTCCCCAGTTTGCCCTCAACCATGGGCATATTTAGTTTTTATACTGTCCTAGGACATTCAGGTTTGTGCACCCTCACACCCCACTTGCAGATCCTCCTTTGTGTTGTGCAGGCCGTATGTCTGTCGGCTTGAAATTTGCTGCAATTACACATTGATTCAATTGAACAAGCCCACATCTTACAGGCCGAAAGCCTAGACCGTAAACCATGCATTCGTATGTAGCATTTCAGAGCGTGAAAATTATCAATTAAGCAAGGCCATAACTATCCATTTAGAAACAGCCAATAGAAAATGAGACCGTCATCATTACGTCAATAAAACATGGAGGTTACATGTCAATCAATTAGCGTTTAGAAGTCCGATATGCGATCAGACTCGCAATCGCGCAATGTACAAAATAATACAAATAAATTAGTTACTGTTCTAGTCCATGTGGGTGGACTGATATGTATTAATTCCTTGATTACCGAGATTGAAATAACACAGACATTGAACATTAAAAAAATAGTCCACTGATAGGCTTTTGGCGCCATCTTCGTCATTATGCCCCCAGCTAGCCACGTGAATAGATGGATCTTCCGGTCTCCTTGCTATTTTCTTTTCTTCCCCTTGGGATCTGTCTTTCGGGTAGGTAGGGTTTCTAGGCCCCTTACCCCTTCCCTGTTGGGCATCCTGCAGTTCTGATTTGATGGATGGGGCAGGAGCACTGTAGCGTGGAGGCTGGGGCATGGATGATGCTACCCTGGAACATGGGCTGGCGTCCTGGAACCCGTTGCCCGCCTGGAAGATGCAGCTGGGGGTGCACCAGCTGGAGGGAGGCGGTGTAGGGTGGAGGTCGAGGGGCACGGGCATAGGCTGCCTGGAGACCGGCTGGAGTGGTGGAGGCTAAGATCCGGAGAGGATCTCTCATTCCCGGGGTTTCCAATGTGGGGATCCTCTGTGGGGTGGGGTTTGTGTTGGCGGGAAGGTTGTGGCGTTACCTGTTGGGTGCTCGTCGGTGCTGCGGCACAGTTAGAGTGCTGTTGTGCGGCAGGCAGTGTCTGGTTAGGGCAGTCGGTTGGCTAGGGCTGTTGGCGGGGTATCCTGTGCGGATAGGATCGGGGTCCCATATATCACTACGAATTAGCAGGCTTAGGCAGCAGTCCTGGGATACAGAGGCTTACTCTCTCTCCCATGGTCCAGTTAATGACAGGCGGCCTGGGAGCTGCAGGGAGGGTCTGCAGTGCTTAGTGACACTGTGCAGAGCACCTCTGCATTATATGGGTCAGGTTTAGGTAATTATTAATATCCTGGGTATCCTAGGTCACTCCTTCTTATTATATTTATGGGGCACATAACTTGTGCAGAACTCCGTGGGTAAAATGCCTTAGTCTCTAGTGTTTCGGACTATAGGTTCACGCCCTGCGTCTGGAAGGTTTATTTCAAGTGACCATCTAGGTGTCTCCTAATTTCCTATATACTGTATATCTTTTGAATATCCGAGAGATGCAATCTGGCTTGTTGCCCAGTTTGCTAGGGATCAGCAGACTTTTGAGGCCACTAGTTTAAAGGTTAACCTTTGAGAACGGCAATAAGGGTGTAGGTGCCCTTACCCTTAATTAACCATAGACATTAGAGTTGAGGGAGGCGTTTCCTGCAATAGAACTATTGCATAATCAGAGAAGGACTCACTCATATGGGGTTAAGTGTTGGGCTTCCGTGTCTTGTAGTGGACAGTTATGTGCCTGTCTGTTTTTAGTGGGCAGTTATGTGTCTGTCTTTAGTTGCAACAGTCCCGTAGTGCCTTTCCGTATCTCTGCGCAGTTATAACGTGGGGGTATAGTTGGGTTACTAGTAAAAGGTGATTGTGTGGGGGATCCCACTTCACGCGGATGATAGCCAGTAAGCTTGAAACAGCTGTACGTGGATAGGTTTCCCTGCTTGTGTATGATCCAACCTTGGCTTTGCATAAGAGCTGTGTAATACAGCAGGCATAAGCGTAAAGGAAGCCATGTTTAAAATGGGCTAAGGTTTGAAGAGCGAGGCATTTGTGGGCACATTGTCCCTTCATGAACTGCACATCAGCCACATTAAAATTGAGCACTGGAAGTCAGCGGGAGACCCGCAACGGCTTCAGGCTTAAACAATTGGCTGAGTTATGGTGCTTTTTAATTAAAATGGGCTGCGAGTTACGAGTCAGGCTTGAGTCAGAAAACCGTAGCTCATGCAGATCGGCATCTATTCTCAAGTCTATGGGTTTAAGTACGGGGTACGACCAGGGCCACATTAGACAATCTGCAATATTGAAAAAGCGGGAGAGGTGATATTGAAATCGCTTTCCTGTTTAATAAAAATACAGTAGTGTATTTTACTGTACAGTACAGTGCTACTGCTTGGGCTTTGACCCCTTGCGGGTGTGCTCAATCGCTCGACCAAACCAGTCATTACGCGGGACTGGGAACATAATAGTTTAGTATTAAAGGTAACTAGGGTGTTCCTTCAATAGCGTCTCCACATGTAGTGCTTGCTATTTGCTTGCGTTTAGTTTGGGGCCATAAGCCTATACATATTCAACGTCTGGTTAGCGGGTACTGTCCTATAGGCTGGTTTGGGGGCAGATTGGCATTAGTAATGATAGGGCCAGTTCCTCTCCATAGTATTTTTCTGACACACGTTTTATGATTAGTATTATGGGTGGTTCACTGGGAGTTTTTTGGTAAAAAGGGGTCACTAAACCCCCCAACTCAACGTCGGGTCTTTTCTTGTGGCAATAGAGTTATAGCACACTTTGCCGGGTGCGTGCTCGGCGCTATAGTTTTCAGACCTGCGATGGTCATTCATGTATATTGCGGAGTTAGTGGTAACAAATTGTTGCCCATTCGGGGGTAGACAGTTCTCCATATCACTAGTTTCATGTTCGGTAAGGGATACGCATGTCGGGCATCGGTTTGCGTTCTGGCATTCATGTCGGTGGTTATCACCTCGCATTGGGTTCGCCTTGGACCCTGCTACAAGAGAGTCAGGCTGAAGGAACCCTATCTGGGGTTTGTTCTCCCGGGTAGGTCATATAATCCTCATCCTCGAAGCATTGCATTGCTACGGGCATGCAGAAGCGGAGGGTAATTTTCCCCTCCCATCGCAGGATTCCGTCTCTCACGTAATGGAGGTTCGAAGGGATGTTTGTTTGTCTGCTGTTAGATCACTTTTCTCCTTCAGGCTATGGTGTATCATAGGCTACGGTGAAGGTGTCGAGTAGTATAAGGTTATTGGCTTTGGAGATCCTTCAGGAGTTTGCCCTGTTCGTCAGCAACTGCACAGTATGTCAAGGTTAGATGCAGTGCGCTGTGTCCAAATTATTATGTGTACATTTCCCCTGTTCCTTGCTTAGGTCATGTTGTGCAAATAATCCTAATGTCTTTCATTGCTTTCCCCATCTTTTAAGTTACAGTATTGATTTTTTATTTGCATTTACAGTGCTATGAACAGGGTTTAAACCCTCTTGTGAGTCTTATCTGGTACCCGTAGGATTTTCTTCTACATTGGACATTTATGGGTGTGAGAACATTTGTGGGCTTGAAGAATTGTAGCAATTGAATAGTGATTTGCAATTTTAGAGATTTGTAACTCTTGCGGGCTTGAAAGATCAAAGGCTTAGATGGGTTGTAAGTTATGATTTTGGCAACTGCAGGGATTTTCAGCCTGTAACCCGTAGATCGTTTGCGGCTTGCAAAAAGACGCCAATTGAAGAGCAAACTAGTTTATGGGCTCCATTACGGGCTACCGTAAACAACAATAGCTCAACTGAATAAGGCCCATGGTATGTCAGAAAGTGTCAAATACTTACAAACCATGGGTGTAGGAACTTGGGGGGGAATTGCATGTATGTATATAGAAGTTATTTTACAGTCTGTGTATACAAGCTGTATCCCTGCTGCTCGCTGAAAATGTGCTGCGCAAGGCCTTGTGGGCCTAGGCATCAACACACCCCTGCACTCAGCTTTTGATTATAGTCTTTACATAAAATACAAATGATAACTTATTGATGCCAAAAATACCAAATATTGGAGCAAGAACTAGAGTCACTAAAGTAGGAATTGACGGCAAATTGATTTTAAAGGACCACTGCTGTCACATATGTAACAAATAACACCATTAGCAGGTATGTAGGCCAGAAGTATTTAGTAGAAAATCTTCCATTCAGCCGACTCTGTAAGTGTCATGGGTGTTTCCATCTTGGACTGATATTCTGTTTGTAGCCACGGTAGGATGCTTATCCTACAGAGGGTTGCTCTTCTATTTATTTATATTTATAGTGGCAGTTTTCAATAGAACACAATAAAGACCTTATCTGAGTCCTCAGTTCCCCCAATATCCACAGTTCCCCCAATATAGCTGTTTAATTTTTGTAGGAACAGGGGCAAAATGTCTGCTGCCATTAAAGCAAAATTGATAATAAAACGTAAAAAACTTAATAAGAGCATACTATAAATATGACAATTCTGAACGACGCGGAGGCTGCACAGGCTCCCTGGGTCAGCCTGTAGCGTCACGTGACCCAGCGGAGCCTGTGAGGCTATTAGCCAATCAGGAGCGTCGGGGTGTGTCGGAAGTCCGTTTCGCGCCATTGAACACAGCAGCGCGGTCTCCCGACTGGAATGGACGGAGGTCTGAGGTCCTGCATCTAAAAGCACAGTAGGAAGGTTTTAATACTGAGAATTTCACCCCAGCTTACCAGCAAATAAGGGGATATATCTGTTGAGGCTATCTTTGTTAGTTTTTGTGTTTTTTCCTCCTCCGTTTTGTGTGTGTGTGTGACTTGTCTCCCTGTGAGTGTGCTGTGTCTGTGTGTGTTCCTGTGTCTGTGTGTGCCTGTATTCTGCTTGTTGTTCCCCCTGTTTGTCCCCCTGTTAGCTATTTCTATGGATCCAGAAGGCTTAGAGGCCTTACTGGCTGAGGTTAGGACCCGTGCCTTAAGCCAAGGGGTCAGGTGGGTGCAGGACAGGCTGGGACCTCCCATGCCTTCTGCGCTTTGGAGCTCAGCACATTGTACAGGAACAGCCTACGGTGGCTGGTGTCCTAGCCAATTCTGATGCCTCCAGGGAAATTTTTTCCCATCCCACCACTGTAGGGCTGCCAGACCCCCGTCCATCGGGTAGCAGAGACACAAGAGATGGGGGGGTTACAGGTCAGGGCGGCCAGGACCCCATACCCCCCAGGCAGGCGAGCGCCAGGATCACGGGCGGTGGGGGTGAGGGCCTAGCACTCCGGCCACCACCTGCCAACTTGCCTAAAGGTCCTAGGCCGCGACAAAGGTCGCGAAACACCCCTCTAACACCCCGTAAGGGGGGTGCAGGGGGTAAGAGAAAAGCCGGGAGTCCTAAAAAGGCTCCTACAGGCCCTCACGGTGCCAAGCAGACGGTCCCTGGGGTTTCCCTCATTAACAGTGCTTCTGGTACTTTACAGGGACGCCCAACTGGCAGTGAGAGGAGCATGGCGACGACGAGAGAAAGAAGAGACAGGGTGATAAGAGAGATGAATAGCCAAGACAGCATGGTCATGATTGATGACATGCCTGTGACAGCGGCAGTGGCGAGGCTAGGACGCCCCACTCGACCTAAGAAGGCTACGAGCAGGTACAGTCCGCTACTATTTACGCACACACCGCTAAGACGTAGCAGAGTAGAGACTGAGGGCGATACGGTTAGGCCACAGCGCAAAGGGTCTAAGACTGACCAACAGCTGGATATTCCAACGCCCGAGGAAGTCTCAGGGGAACCCCTACAGGGGGCGGCGGAGGCAGTGCTAGCCTACTCCAGCCGCGCAAGCTTAGCTGACCAGGACCCTTCCTCAGACGAGGAAAGGGCGGTATGGGCGCGGGCATGCAGGTCGCGGAGAGCTAGTGACTGTTCTTCTTGTACCCACAGATCCAGAAGGAGATCCAGGTCAAGAAGCAGAAGATCTTGTCGGTGCAGCTGTGCTTGCACTGGATCTGAGAGGAGGAGCCCGCGGAGGGCCAGACGGTCAGAGTCCCCGGAGCGTCAGGAGAGACGCGGGGATACTCCGTTGGCCGTATCTACTCCAAAGCTTCCAGAAGCAGGTGAGCGCTCAGAATTGAGCTGCGCAGCAGACAAGGGTGGTTTTATCGGGTCATTAAAGACTCTATTAGCTGCGCATAACATTGCGGTTAGCGAACACGAAATGGGAGCTTGGATAGGGGGGCTAGCAAAGGGTGCATGGTCCCAGCCAGCAGCGGTAGTGGCGCCAGCGAGCGCGAGCGAGGCGCTAGCTAGCTTGCGCGCGCCCGAGCCGGTAGGCAACGCGATTGCAGCAGTTGGGAATAACACTGTGGGAGTTACCGACGCAGCCATGAGACCTATAGTCCTATGCTCGTTGGATAATTTAGGTGCACACCTTACACAGGATGTAAAGGAAAAGATCTGGAGGAGGGAATTTATAGAGTTGTTTTCCCTTCTCCCTATGTCTAGGCAAACAGACTTGGCCGAGAGGGGCCCCAGGGAGGGGAAATCCTTTGCTAGGCTACCCAGGACGTTTGATACCTGGCTGCAAGCATTTTCTATTTGGGCTTGCGTACTGTGTGAGCGGCACCCTGAACAGAGTTCGGGATTGTTCGTTTACATAGACGAAATTCGGAATGCTCACAAGGTTTATGGGGGTACGGCCTGGTGGCGGTACGACGAGGAATTCCGGCAATACTTGGCCTCAAGGCCAAGTATGGTGTGGAGTGACAAAGCGGTGGCGTATTGGCTAAACATCATGACACCCATGAGAGTCACGACGCCCTTTCGGAGCGGGGCCGGTGGAGCTAAGGGCCCCACCCACGCCTCAGGAGCAGGTCTTAAGACCTGTTTTTCGTACAACGAGGGGGTCTGTAGATGGGCACCTAACTGCAGGTTTAAGCATGCATGCTCAAATTGCGGAGGTGAACACCCCCTGTCTAGATGCGGTAGACCCAAAGAGGGAGGCAGGGGCGAACCTCCCGCAAAGGGGCAGGACGCCCATACGCCTCCCCGCCATGCTGCCGTGGCTAAAACACTACGGTAAATTGGCAGGCACCGCCGAAGCGGCGCGCCTGTTGGAGGACGGGTTCCGAGAAGGATTCCGGATTCCATGCGGGGTCGACATTCAAGGTTTTCTTGTCCCAAACCTGAAGTCGGCTAGGGATTTCCCAGGGGTAGCTAAAGCTAAGGTGCTTAATGAGGTAAAATTGGGGAGGATGGTTGGGCCATTTGCGGCCCCGCCCATCCAGGGATTAGTCGTGTCTCCACTTGGGGTGGTCCCCAAGAAGGAGAAGGGTAAATTTAGATTGATCCAGCATCTCTCCTACCCCAGAGGTCGTTCGGTAAACGATGGCATATCAAAAGACCAGGCTACTGTGTCTTATGAGTCATTTGACCGGGCGGTCGACCTGGTGAGGAGGGGGGGCCAGGGGGCCCTTATGGCGAAAGTGGACATCGAGGCAGCATTCAGATTGCTCCCCGTACACCCGTCAAGCCATCGGTTGCTGGGGTGCTTCATAGACGGAAGTTACTTCGTCGACTTATGTTTACCCATGGGATGCTCGATATCCTGTGCTTACTTCGAGGCCTTCAGCAAATTTTTACAATGGGTGGTGAGCATCGAGGCGGGGTACAAGAGTGTTACCCATTACCTGGATGACTTCCTTTTTGTTGGCCCAGCGGGAAACGACGCTTGCCGTTTCATGCTGGAGGTGTTCACCGAAATCTGTACAGAATTCGGGGTACCACTGGCCCATGACAAGACGGAGGGCCCTACGGAACAATTGACTTTTCTAGGGATTCGGATCGACTCCTGCAAAATGGAGTGCAGTCTTCCCTTAGAGAAGGTGGAGGACATGCAAGCCGAGATTACGGCGCTACGGGGCGCACGGAGGGTGACCCTGCGGCGGCTGCAATCAATATTGGGGAAGTTGAATTTCGCATGCAGAATTATCCCCATGGGGCGGATATTCTGTAGACGGATGTCGCTGGCTACGGTAGGGATTGCGAAGCCGCATCATTTCCTAACAGTCTCTAGGGCCATGCGCGACGATGCAAGGGTATGGGCGATGTTCCTTGCAGATTTTAACGGGCGGGTGGTCCTTCAAAAGGAGGGCACCACCAGCGCAGAGCTAGATCTTCACACCGATGGTTCTGGACCGATCGGTTGTGGGGCGTATCTCCAAGGGAGATGGTGCGCTGCGGCATGGCCGGAGGAATGGGAAGAGGCGGGTTTACTGCTGAACCCTACATTCCTGGAGCTGTTTCCTATGGTGGTAGCAGTACACTTATGGGGTCCTTGTTTCAGGGACAGGCGAGTCATTTTCCATTCGGGTAATAAGGGGTTGGTTGAAGCCGTGAACAACATCACGGCGGCATCCATACCGGTGATTAGATTGCTCCGGCATCTTGTGCTATGTTGCCTTCGCTTGAACATATGGTTTCAAGCAAGACACGTGACAAATGTGGAGAACGGAATTGCTTACGCCCTCTCTCGGTTTCAGGAGGATCGCTTCAGGGCGCTGGCTCCTCGTGCGAACGCCCTGGGGGAGCACATCCCCGAGGAGCTCTGGGAGATTGGAGCTGTCAGGTAACGAGACGCGTGAGACAGTCTGTTGCCCCAGCGACGTGGAACGCTTATAGACGCGTGTGGGCAAAATGGGATAGTCTAGTGGCACTGGCAGGTGGTGCCACGACGGAGGACAAGAGCGTAGAGATCCTGCTTTGGTACCTGCTGCGGTGCGCCGAGCAAGGCGAATCAAAACCCGTAGTAGGGAGACAGGTCACGGCGCTTGCTTTTATGTTTAAGCTTGCTGGGCAGAGGGACCTTACAAAGGAGTTTCTAGTGCGCAAGGTGGTGCGCGGAATGTTCAGCGGTGCGCAAAGGCCAGATAGTAGGCGGCCAATAACATTTGCGCTGTTGCTGAGATTGGCTCAGGAGTTGGTGGTGGTTTGCAGGGACCCCTTTGAATCTCTACTTTTCTGAACGGCTTTTTCCCTGGCGTTCTTCGGAGCGTTTAGGATAGGGGAGTTAGTCGCGAACAGTAGACACGGTTCGGGGGGTCTGCAATTGGTGGATACCTGCCTCAGGGAAGGTACGTTGGTATTGTGGTTGCGGAGGTCAAAGACCGACCAAGTGGGTAAAGGAAGAGAAGTGGTTCTGCATCAGGTTGGCACGGAGTGTTGCCCATATGCATGTGTAATGGAGTACCTTAAGCAGCGACCGGCGGGACGGTGTTCGCTGCTGGTACACGCCGATGGAACGGCACTGTCTACGTATCAATTTAAAAGAGTTTTAAAAAGCGCACTGCATCGGCTCGGTTTCAAGCAGTCTGACTTCGGAACACACTCCTTTCGGATTGGAGCTGCCACTGAAGCGGCTAGGTTGGGGTTGCCCGACGCGACAGTGAAGCGCATCGTTCCTATGTACGGCCAAATGCAGTGGTTTAATGGTGTGGCTTTCTACTTTCAGGGGAACAGAAGCAACTATGGATTGTGGGCCATTCATACGTGTACTGGGCCCATAGGTTAGCCGCAGTTACAGAAGAAAAGGCACAACTGGGCTTTCCTGTTACGGACTTACGCGTAAGGTGGTGTGGCATTCGGGGTCTGTGATGGGCGCAGCTCGACGGTCTCTTGGAAACCTACGCGCAGCGTTACGGTCAGCCCAGTGTTATAATACTTCATGCCGGCGGGAACGATTTGGGGACAGTTCCCATGAGACGAATGCTAAAGGTGATGAGACGAGACATCGAGAAATGGGTGAAGAAGTTTCCTGGCACGTTCCTTATCTGGTCTGAGATGATTAAGAGAAGATCATGGCGTAATGCGCGCGACTCAGTATGCTTAGATAAGGCTAGACAGAAGATTAACCAGCAGATTGCGAGCTTTGTGAGAAAACAAGGTTTCACTGCCATCCGGTATAAAGATTTCGAACCGGTCGGCGCAGATGATTTTTTCGCAAAGGATAAGGTTCATCTTGCGGAAATAGGGTATGAGTTGATGATGTTCGAGTTTAGGGAGAGTGTTTTGCGGGCCTTGGCTTTAATGTCTAGCAGGGGGGGATCGCAGCCTCGGGAGGCGTCCCTCGCATGCTCCGTGGCGGGAGGTGAGTTGCCCGGCCCACTGGCCTAAGGGGGCGATGGCCCCACCTCACAGGGCGTGCTTAAGGATAAGCATTGGGGCTTTGGGCAGGGCTCAAAGCGTGAGGTCACTGTTCGTGGCCGGGCTCCTCCACCGGAAGGAAAGGACTAAATTAGTCATTTAAATAAGTTACGGTTGTTGTTTACATTGTTTCAAAATAAAGCTGTGGCCCGTTGTTTCTCCCAACTCACGTTGTCGTGTCAGTTTTTCCATCAACTAGCCTAAATGGATCATGCATGGGTCATGAACGACGCAGAGGCAGCACAGGCTCCCTGGGTCAGCCTGTAGCGTCACGTGACCCAGCGGAGCCTGTGAGGCTATTAGCCAATCAGGAGCGTCGGGGGGCGTGTCGGAAGCCCGTTTCGCGCCATTGAACACAGCAGCGTGGTCTCCCGACTGGAATCCCACCCACCCACCCTGTATTTTGTTGTTAACAGATGTTATGGTTTATTCTTTTAAAAAAAAATATATATATATAATATATATAATATAAATAAGAAATATTGAAATTAATATATAATTTTGGTTAAAGAATTCGGAGAAGTGGCTATTGTATGTTGTGTATTGTTAATTTATGTCTGTGCGGCGGGAGGTGAGTTGCCCGGCCCACTGGCCTAAGGGGGCGATGGCCCCACCTCACAGGGTGTGCTTAAGGATAAGCATTGGGGCTTTGGGCAGGGCTCAAAGCGTGAGGTCACTGTTCGTGGCCGGGCTCCTCCCCCGGAAGGAAAGGACTAAATTAGTCATTTAAATAAGTTACGGTTGTTGTTTACATTGTTTCAAAATAAAGCTGTGGCCCGTTGTTTCTCCCAACTCAAGTTGTCGTGTCAGTTATTCCATCAACTAGCCTAAATGGATCATGCATGGGTCAAGTGGTTTGAGTAACTTTTTTTTCACGGTTTAATGTACCTATTAATCCTATATATGTTATTTTTATTTTTTTTTGCAAAATAAAGTCAACAGCATATTTGTGGACAGATTTAGGTATCCAACATTTTATATTCTTAAATGTTCTAAAATTGTAGTATTCCAGTAATTATCCATATTTCATAAATAGTGTACTTTAAATATTTGTATATATATATTCACATATTGTTCATACACAGGTATATACATTTAAACACACATATCCCCTACACATTTTTATAGCTAGTTATTTGTCCTAGGTGTACATTGCTGTTTGTATTTAAATGAGGACTCCATGCTAAGGATTTGATAAAGGGAGGAAGCACCTCTTGAATAATAAATATATGTATATCTGCATGTGTCTGACTCATCCAGCAATGGTTAGTGTGTGCCAAGGACAAGAAATGGATGTTACTTCCATTAGAAACCACATAACACAGAGTTGAACACAAACTGTCAGTTGCAAGGAATCCTGGGAATGGTATCCCCTGACTCACATTGCTTCGTGGAATGATACATTTAATGAATAACAATGTCCATCATTCTGTAGTTATGTCAGACCAAGAAAGAAGGTTCTGCTAAATGTATCTATATAGTTATCACTGATTTTACCATCTACGTTGATACTGGTAAAACATCGCCTGTATTCTAGAATTACCTCAAATAGTATATTTCTGACCTTTTCTGTTGGCTCCCCGTGCACAGTGTTGACCGTCGACCACTAGGTGGTGCTGCCGCGGGGTCCCTGAATTTCTTATGCTTTAGTGTTGTAGTAAGGGATGTTAGGGTGAGGGGTGTTAGGGTTAGGTGCTAGGGTGAGGGGTATTAGGGTGAGGGGTGTTAAGGTTAGGTTTGTTATGGTTAGGTATTAGGGTGAGGGGTGTTAGGTGTTAGGGTGAGCGGTGTTAAGGTAAGGGGGTTAGGTATTAGTGGCATGGGTGTTACGTGTTAGGATTAGGTAGTAGGGTTAGGGTTCAGTTACTGGCACATTTACACTGGGAATACATTCATTGACTCCTTGGTACTTTTAAGCAAAGCACCGGGTTGGATTTTGCCCAAAATCACAGCAGACATATGCTTTAAGGGAGCAATATATAAAATTGTTATTTTTGGATTGAAAGAGTGAGGTACATTGTATTCTAATTTGCATGTCCCCACCTTTTAGACATGCAAATGAGCTTACTAATGTATCATTCATTTTCTGAACTCTGTACGGTGGAGAGCTTTTCTCACTCTAGTGCTCACCATATATTAAATTATATATATATATATATATATATATATACTAGCGAATTGCCTGTCAAAAATTTACGGCACTGAAATTGTAAGTGAGCAAAGGGTGTTTGGTGTATATAATGTGGCTGATGTAGCGTCGTTCGTTTTCTATGTCGTGCGAGTTTTTGGGAATATTCGTTTTCTATGTTGTGCGACTTTTTCTGAATATCCGTAGCTGTTTGGTGGGCTTTTTCGGAATATCCGTAGCTGTTTGGTGGTGTTTAGCGTTTTTATGGTAGTGTTTTGCATGCCCCCCCTTGCTGTGAGTAACCTTTTTATGTGTTTGTTGTTTGTATTTGTTGTGTTTGTAATGTTTTTGGGGTTGCGCGGGTTGTGTCCTTCTTTTCTAATCTCGTAGGTGTTTTTCGGCAAATACATAGGTGTTTGGTGGTGTTTTGCGTCTTTAGACTGCTGTAGCCTCGTTTTCGTTTTTTTTGGCGGCCATTTTGTCTCTCGCTTAGAGAATTTTTTAGTGTCTAAACTTATTTAATTTGAGTTAAATTGAGGTGTAACTTTAGTTTTCGAGGTCCTGGATGCTCCCTCTTCCTGTAAGTAAGCTTTTTATGTATTTGTTGTGTGTATTTGTTGTATTTTTCATGTTTTGATGTGCGCGTGTTACGGCTGTTTTTTGCGAGGTCGTAATGGGTCGTAACGTGTCTCGTATTTTGTTTGCGTTACGACGTAAATTTTGCGAGGGTCGCAGTTGCTGGCAAGGAGCGCTTATGGCGCAACTAGCCAGCAACTGCGACCCTCGTAAATTTTGCGAGGGTCGAAGTTGCTGGCAAGGAGCGCCTTCGGCGCTCCTTGCCAGCAACTGCGACCCTCGCTTTGCAAATAAAGCAGCCAGGCAACTAGCATATAACAGTTTAAGGGGAAGTTTCTTCTAACAGGAGTTTCCCTTACGAAAAAGTTCACGTATACAAGTTCTAATATATGTGTACGTTTTAGCACTTGTGTTTTATTGCTCCAAAACTTCTGTATATTAGATTATGTGAGCAGGCTAATCTGTAACAAACAATGACATCTACCCCAACATTATGTAATTGTAGAATGTCTCTTATTAATGACGTCATAATTACTCATAAAGTAATTAAGATGTTAAGTAGCAGCTGGGATGTTTAGGAAATACTTCATTATCCTATGTGCATGACACACATTCATTTTCTTTTACCACTGCATCCTGTATCATATAACGCATTGGCCCGAAAAAAAGGCACAATTTTTATCCAAATTTCAACTGTGAAAAGTTAAGGTGCAGCTTAAAT
The DNA here is from genome assembly GCA_027410445.1 of Discoglossus pictus. Lineage (NCBI taxonomy): Eukaryota > Metazoa > Chordata > Amphibia > Anura > Alytidae > Discoglossus > Discoglossus pictus. Next base: position 153,099,810 of record CM050164.1, on the reverse strand, counting down.
TTGTGACCTTACAAAAATTGGCTTTTACGACACTCCTGTGCCTCCCCCCCAGGCTCCCTGCTAGTCTCTCCCACCCTTCTCCCCCATCTCTCCCTTCCCCCCATCTCTCCCTTCCCCCCATGTCTCTCCCCCCTCTTGTCTCTCTCTTCCTCCCATGTCTCTCCTACCCTTCTCTCTTCCTACTCTTGTCTCCACCCCTCCCCATTCTCTCACCTCTCTCTGTGTGCCGGTTTGGGTGTCTATTTGCAGCAACATTTCTGTCTATAAGTGTACTTGACACTTTCTGACATGATTATATATCACATCACAGAAAGTGTCAAGTACACATGATTATTTGTATATTTTATACATGTATACACATACTTGTGTGTAGTAATAGTAATTATATGATATTAGGAAATTGCCCATCAAAAATGACGGGAATAAAAGTGTAAGGCTGGCAATTATAGCATTGGGCCCTGCAAGAGGTATCGAGGGAAGGTCGCCATAAATGTTACACATGCAGGTGCTCTGCTTTCTCTACCTGGACAACAGGATGTGAATCAGAATTCCTATTAAATAAGTAAATTGAGAGACAGGTATACATTGGTAGCTTATGTATTTGGGGGAAAGAATTAGAAATAAAAGTTAATAATAATAATAATAAAAATAATAATAATAAAGAATGAGGGGAGTTGTGATCACAGAGATTGGGTGGGAGACTGGATCCCTGCCAGCTGCCATCTCTATCAGATTCACTGTGCCAAAACAGATTAACTGGGAAATTATAAAATTTATTGTGGATTGTCCAGGCTGGATAGCTTTTCCCTTATGTATAGTTTTATAGATAATCACCACCCTCTTGATTGGTCGACGATACACCTCAAAGTGACCAGAGCTCCAAGTCATTCATCTATTTGGACAGTTTCAGTTAGGCCCGCTATATATATTTTTGACAACTGAAGGACGAACCTGGTTGGCCTATATGTCCCTAACTGAAAATAAGTAAATAAAACATTTTAGGAATATAAACTGCATTGGGAATGGATACCTATTTCGGGAGTGCATTTTCATTTCCAGGATAAGAATATCCAGCATTAAAATGTATCTCGGAGATGGTATCAGTCTCCTATTACAACCAACATCTCCTATTGAAGGATAGGTGCAGCTAATTATTAACAGGCAGTATGGTGACTACCCAGTGGCTCTCTTGAGCTCCAATCAGTTAACTCTCAGTATATTGAAATCTACTGTGCGCATCAACATTTCTCATTGAATGCAGTCTACACTGGTTAGTTAAACAGACCATAATTACATAGCAGTTGAGTAAAATATATAATTCTATCAAATCAAATATTGTTTAGGCCTCCACCGAAGCTTAATGAGACAGTAAACAAAAAATAAACATTGACAATCACATATATAGTTGTGAGCAGGCGAGCCAGCCAGAGCCGTTGCTCACGCTTGCGGGCTCGCGTAGCAGTTGAGGCGAGCAGTTGAAGCACGCAGTTCGTTCAAACGCGTAACTAGAAAACACCCAAAAAACACCAAAATCATTATAAAAATAATAACACACTCACACACAGCACAGGAGGAGAGCCAGGAAGCCTAGGAGTGAAGTTGCAAATAAATTGGAGCCATATTTGCCGTTTTCCACCGCTCCAAAATCAGCTAAGCGAGGGAAAAAATTGCTGACGAAAAATGTAAAAAATCAGAAACAGGATGAAAACGCGGCCCTCGCAAAGCGAGCCGCGGCCCTCAGTTGCTGGCATGGAGCGCCAAAGGCGCTCCTTGCCAGCAACTGCGACCCTCGCAAACTTTACGTCGCAACGCAAACAACACGACACACCAACTACGACCCTTGCAAACTTTACCTCTCAACGCAAACAACATACGAGACACGTTACCACACATTACGACCTCTCAACAATCGGACGCAACTCGCGAACATTACAAAATTCAAAACACAATAAATACACACACCACATACATAAAAAGCTTACCTACAGCAAGAGGGAGCATCCAGGACCTCAAAAAAACAACTTACACCTTCATTTAACTAAAAATAAATGAGTTTGAACACTAAAAAATTCGCTAAGCGAGAGAAAAAATGGCCGCCCAACAAAACGAAAACGAGGCTACAGCACTCTAAACAGGCAAAACACCACAAGAAACTCGCAAAACACCACAAACGACCTACGGATATTCCGTTAAGACGCATACCACACATTACTCGCCATTTTACGCCGATGAGGAAGTACACGCGTAATCAAGCGGTTTGGTCTTGGAGAACGCACAGTATTACACTGCACACATTCAGCACACTTACACAGCAGCTCCACACCACTAATGCTGCAGCAACCTCAAAACAGATTGCCAGCTCTTCAACACAATGCTTCAAAATAGGTAAAGTATATTCATTTATTAATGTATTATATATTTCAGTAGTACACACCAAACAGCATTAGCTACCTTACAATTTAATTGCCGTCATTTTTTGATGGGCAATTCGCTAGTATATATATTCTTTGAATCAATTTCCTATATATTCTGTGTTTGTTATAATAATCTTGTATGGCCTTTATCTAACAATGTATGGTATTTAACCACTTTTAAAAGGCATCTATGGAATCCGTCAGTCTCCATTGTTTATGTGTTCCAACGACCTGACAGTAAAAAAAAAAAAAAACAATTCTTTTTTTTTAAGGTACAATCTCTACAACCTAAATCAATTACTTTTTGTCCATTGTAAACTTCGAAAGGAAAAATGCATCTGACTGTACATATGTATAAGCATTGCCTTCCACACTCTAAAGATTACAAATGACTGGTCAATATTATAATAAGTATTTTATTACATGCAAGGGCTCTGTAAATTACTTATTGGGAAAGCATTGTGAGTTCCTGGGAGCCGGCAATCAGTATACCTTGCAACACTTAAAATGACCAAAGACGGACAATTGCAGACAAAAAACTATGTGTGATTAGGTATTGTTTTTTCCCATTCTGTACAATGTGTAAACCAAGTTTTTAATACATACAGACTTGATATGTGCTCCATACACACACATATATACTGTAGAACAGACTGCTATCTTTTTTCTTAGACAGAGAAAAACTATTGGAGGAACCAGTGAACGTGAAACATTATTTGGGCTGGAAAATGTATTTGACATTAAATGTGTGGCTTTTAAAAAAGGCATATCTGAGAGGCTCAGAAGGACAGGAGGATGTCCACTGAAAAAGGGGGATTTTCCCAAAAGAAGAGCTGGGCTGTATGAATCTATTTGCTTACGGTTTTCTGCTGTATACAATAACTCAGTATGTGTTTACATTGTGTATATTGTTCAGTATGGACCTTCAGTGTTGTAATTCTCAGTGCTGACTTCATTTTCTAAAGTGTGTAAACAAGCATTTAGATAAGGAAGTTTCTTACTTGACTCCTAAGCATTATAAAACCGTGACCTTCACAGCTAAAAAAAAAAGTATTTTTTTTATAGAAAACATAAAGAGATTCCAGGCATTCATTTCAGGTAATTAAACATTTATGGTTAATGATTTACTAGTTAATCTAAAGAATATTATTCAGTGTGGATATTGTGAGGGGATATTTTGAGAGAGAAAGGGAATACTTCTGGAAAACTTGACCTAGGCAAGGCCCAGTTGGGTATGTGAGCATCAGGATTTTGACACTAATCACATATAAACTATAATATATAAACACAGACCACTTCTTGGGAGAACACTGGCCAAAGCGTTTATTGGGAAACACAAATTACGTAATACCAATAACAGTAAGTAAATAAACATCATCATGTGAGGGCAGGGGCCTGGCCAGAGACAGTACACTTTACGCCCTGGACCCTCGTCCAGGGCCTACCGTGATGGAAGATCCATAGCACCATAGGGTAGGATCTTACCCCCTTTACCACTGGCCCGGCGACTCCCCTTACCACCCGCCACGGTGACAACAACATAAACATATTATGATAACTTCAATACACATTAAAATATTCATATAACAAGGCTGAAGCAATAACCAAAGAATACCTTCAACATGTAAATATTCCTCCTTAGGCATTTTTTTTAACTTGTCCATATCTTTACCGCAATATTTTAGGGATGGGAGTGTGGGTATCTTCACACGTGGCTAGCTGAGGCATCGATACCCCTGGTCCTACCACGTCAAGTGGGCCCTCCTTCCAACCTAGGGAGCCTGGGGTGGCCTACAGGCCTTCAATAAATGTCTTTCAAGTCGAAGCACCAAACAAATTTCTACCCCTGGGTTCAGCATGTTTTATTTTAATTAGATGGGCATCAAAGGTTTGCTCAGGGGGTTGAACAATGATGAAAACCTATGGTTCTGAAAAGGACTCTTACACAGGGTATGATCACGGTGCTTCTTTGTGAGCTTGGTGAATTTTCCTGCTTATCTCTCTCCCATTTCTCCACTTTTTCTATCCATTCCATCTTTTTCTTTCTAAGTTTATTTTACCCTCTTATTCTCTCTGTCTTTCCTATCCAGGCCCATCTCTTTGTTGTCCCCATAACACTATCGCTCCCATTCTATCTCTGTCTCTCTTCCCCTGGGATATATATCAAAAAAAATGAAAAAGTGTTTTTTTGTACAGTTGTTATATGCTTCCTCTCAGGTGTCTGTGGGGATAAAGTTCTATTTTTATATCTTATTCCCCACAGAATTATTGTGATCTTTATCTTTATTTCATTATACTAAAATTACTTATCAGGTTCCAAAGCACAGCTCTTCTTTATAAGGAGGGGGACATCAAACATTTTGGATTATGCATACAGCACACCTGCCATAATTTTGTACTACTCTACTTCTCTTCAATAATGAATGTATATATATATATATATATATATATATATATATATATATATATATATTTATTTATTTTTAATAAAAAGGACTAAAACATAAAGTAGATGGCTTACTTCAACAACACAAAATAAAAACTGCATATTCATATTCCGCTTCTCTCCTCTCAGGTAAAACAAAAACAGTTATCTTTACACAGTCCACTTTCAACAATTCTTCTCTTTCCAGGTCTTCTTCCTCAGACCATATTTACTGTATTTCCTCAGAAATGGACAGATGGGCCACTGGCCCGCCCTTGTCTCCAAATGCATCAGTCCAGGCACCTGTAGCACACTTTTTGGTCAGTGCTGTATTCTTTACACACAACAAACTTCTCCCTGGGGTAAAATTATATTATCTCTTGAAATTGTACCTTCTCTTAACAAACAGTATCTAGGTTGTATGTCTTAGCTTTTTGCCCCAAAAGGTGTATTTACAAGATAGTATAGTGCATTGTTGATATGCAACAAGTTTGAAATCAATTTGATAACTTACATTTAGCCAGTAAAATTTCAGCTAAAATGGATATCCTTTTTGGATAATATTAAAATCAATCAAAAAGTGGTCATCCATTAAGTTGAAGTGGTCAGGTTTCTGCTGCATATTTTGTTACTTGAAGCTCTATGCACAGAAGTTGAGGAAAACGTAAGTAAACTGTCACCGATAGATTTATTTATCTAAATTATTTTTATCTTTAGTTACAAAACATTATTTACTTCATATAACCTGCCTATGGCAGTTTTTTAAATTGTAATAAGTAATTTAATAGCAATCTTTTTTGTTCAGAAAAAGCACTCATTAGACCCCTTTCTTGCATCAGCGGTTTCTCTTAAACTACACATTCATCATTGTACCTTGCCCTTTAATTTGGAAAGCATGCAATTTACATAATAATTATACAGTGATTGTATAAACTGCTACACCCCTGTGCATCATATTTTTTTTTTTAATTTACGTCTTGGTCAACATAAATCTTCATGGCCAACAACCTGTAATTGTTTGGATTTACAAGCATTGTGTGGTTGAAAAAGGCAATGACATAAACTGTTAGTTGACTTTCAAACATTGGGTTTTTCCACACTTGCTTTTGGAATATGATTGATGTCTGCAGTACATGTTTCTATAGATACCGACCTCCAGCAAGCCACTGAAAGCCTTAAAGTCTTGTAGTTCAAGAAAAAATTGCACTTCTTTGTCAAGTATGTAAGAAACAAATTACATTAGCAGCTGTGTACACCATGGGCATACAAAATTTATAGAGAGCATCAGTTTTGACTCTATTCTTGTCTTTGTTTCAACACTTCCAGGTGCATAAGGGGTGTATTGTTTAATCTATCAATGGAGGAAGGGAAGAGGGAGAATTGAGTGAAATTTGTTAGATAAATAAATCTCAATGAATTTGACACCAACCACCTTCTCAGACACCTGCTTAGAATCTGCCATCAATAAATGCAAGCCCCATGGTGAACTCCATGGTCCAGCAGAAGCATAATCTATATGTATATATATATATATATATATATATATATATATATATATATATATATATATATATATATATATAGATAGATAGATAGATATAGTTGAATCATCAGAGTATTGCAGTGAATAGTGATACCTTTTTTTATTGGACAAACGTATTCATAATAACGCAACAAGCTTTCGAGAGATAATGCCTCTCTTTATCAAGTCAAAAAGCAATACTGATACAAGAATGAACTATACAGTATACAGTATCTCAGTATACAGAAAGAGATGGAATTTTTTGGGGGGAAAAACAAGAAAAACTAAATTCATTGGCCAGAGCCATATATATATATATATATATATATATATATATGTTACATATATAGTTGTGAGAATGCGGGTTGTTGCTAATGCATGCGGGCTAAAAGGATGCCAAAATACAACCTTAAAGCCGAACCCTGCGCACATGAAAAGATTAAAAACACAATAAATACACACAACAAATACATAAAAAACTTACCCACAGCAAGGGGGGGGGGGCACCCAGGACCTCTGCAAGTGAAGTTACACCTCAATTTAAGTCCATATTCAAGAGTTTAGACAAACGAAAAATCCCTAAGCGAGAGAAAAAATGGCCGCCGAAAGAAACAAAAACAAGGCTACAGGACCATAAACACGCAAAACACCACCAAGCACATACAGATTTTCAAAAAAGCCGTACGTGGTCCAAGATACACTATTAACAAGGACGCTAAATCATCCACAGCCACGTACCACATACACATTAGCCGCCATTTTACAACACTAACTTACACAATGCGGAAGTACACAGCTACCCTAACGGATTTTCCTCGCTCACGCACACTCTTACACTACACACTGCACACATTGCTGACACTTACACATCAAACCGACATTGTATGCTGCAGGAACATCAAAACAGATTGTTAGCTCTTCAACACAATGCTTCCTGCATATATTACTTCAAAATAGGTAAAGTATAATAATTTATTAATTATTTAATTAGCATACAAATAAACATATGCAAAAAAACACTCTCACAATAAACATAAAAGCCATTCAGTACGCCACTCACAACGACCGCCAATGCTGCTCATAGCACACAAAGCCTTGCAATAAGCACAAAAAACACATCACTGCCGACCAAACAATAACACCAAAAGCACCTATCAGAAAAATAAATACAACAACCAACAGCCTCGCAATGAGCGCTGAAGGCTTTTTCTCACGATCATTGAAACTCCACAAGGTGAGACCTTGCATGGAGCACGAGACCGAGGGAGACTGCCAGTTATTTTGTGTTTCTTCCATTAACGAATAATCGCACCAACTGTTGTCACCTTCTCACCAAGCTGCTTGGCGATGGTTTTGTAGCCCATTCCAGCCTTGTGTAGGTCTACAATCTTGTCTCTGACATCCTTGGACAGCTCTATGGTCTTGGCCATGGTGGAGAGTTTGCAATCTGATTAATTGATTGAATCCTTTTGTGGACAAGTGTCTTTTAAACAGGTAACAAGCTGAGATTAGGAACACTTCCTTTAAGAGAGTGCTCCTAATCTCAGCTCGTTACCTGTATAAAAGAGCAAGAAATCTTGGTGATTGATAGGGGATCAAATACTTATTTCCCTCACTGACCTGCAAATCAATTTATAACTTTTTTGACATGCGTTTTTCTTGTTTTTTTTGTTGTTATTCTGTCTAAAATACACCTACCATTAAAATTATAGACTGATCATTTCTTTGGCCAAACATTCAAAATCAGCCAGGGATCAAATACCCCCCCCCCCCCCCCCCCACTGTGTACACATATATATGTATATATATATATATATATATATATATATATATATATATATATATATATAGTAATTTAGTGATTATTAATCTATATACAGTATATATATATAGATTAATAATGAGTATTGCAATGTATTTTGATACCTTTTGTATTGGACAAACGTCTTATTTATAATGACGAGCTTTCGAGAGGCTTAACTTCTCTTTATCAAGTCTCAAGCAAAAGAGTATAGCTTGAGACTTGATAAAGAGAGGTTAAGCCTCTTAAAGGGAGTGTTCCTAATACAAAAGGTATCAAATTATATTGCAAGTCTCAATATTAATCTATATATATATATAGCGACTTGCCTATCAAAAATGACAGCAATAACATTTGAAGCCTGAAAATGCTGTTTGCTACTTTATGTTCCTCACGATGAGTGTCTTCGGCACTCATCACAGGCCTCGCAATGAGCGCCTTCTGCGCTCATTGGGAGCCCCCCCCTCATTGCTTTGCCACTCATTGCAGGCCTCGGCAAACCTGCAACTTCCGTGCCTTCGGCGCTCATCCTTGGCCTCTCAATGAGAGTCTTTGGTGCTCATTGTGAGCCTCTCCCCACACCTGTGTCTCTTTGCCCCCTCTCCCTCCCCTGTGTCTCTTTGACCCCTCTCCCTCCCCTGTGTCTTTTACCCCCTTCTCCCTCCCCTCTCTCATTTGCAACCTTGGCAATGTTTGAACCTGTAATTTTTTTCCAAGCCCGCAAGAGGTATTGCTGGAAGCCTTGCGGGCTTGAAAAAAAAGTATGATTTTTTCTTCAAGGCTGTAACTCGGCATCCGTTGAGAGGCCACCAAAAGACGCCAATTGAATTATAAATTAGCTTTCAACCTCCCTTATGGACTCCCTGCCTTAGGAGGAGCCAGGGAGCCCATAAGTGAGGTTGGTAGCCAATTTTCTATTCAATTGGCATCTTTTGGAGGCCTCCCAATTGCTTCTGAGTTACGGGCTTGAAAAAAAAGGCTTTTTCTTAAGTCCTTAACTCGGAATCCGGTTGGAGCCTCTTATGCAAGCCTCGCTCACTGCGAGCCTTGCGGGCCTCCTGATGAGCACCAAAGGCCTATGGCCTTGGCACTCATTGCAGGCCTCATGATGAGCACCAAAAGCCACGAGCCTCTCCTTCCCAATCTAAGTTGCGGGCCTCGTGATGAGCGCCTTTGGAGCTCAACGCGGACCTCTTCCCCCTCCTCTACTTTACGGGCCTCGCAATGAGCACCTTTGGCGCGCATTGCAGCCCCAGTCAAACCCATAACTCTCAGGCTCATTGTGCATGTGCAAGCACGTAATTTTTTACATATATGTGATGGTCCTTTAAATAGTGTGATCAGCTCATAGAGAATCCACTTGTGATCAGATATCTGGCAGGCTAACACGCAGGGTTATGACAGGTTTATGTAAACACTTCTATGCTCCTGTGACTTAGTAGCACCAGCAAGAAAACTTGCAAGGGCAGTAGAACCTGAAAGGCTGGGTAATATTTGACGTTACCTTGGCGTTTACTGGCCCTTGAAAAGATCTTAATCTAGTGCTTTTACAGCAGTGGAAATATGAGGCTACCATCTTGTCACAGGCATTGCAAAGGATATATGTGACAACAGGAAAGGTATGAATGGCATGTTGACTAACAGTATACTATGACATGTTTGTGTTAACACAGCAGATCAGTTTTAAAAGGCTACTGTAGACTTACATTTAAAATAAAATATTTAAAAGAACTGCAGATAATAAAGGGTACATTATTTTAGAAAGTAAAACAATTATATGGAAGGGTGGGGTAATGAGGATTTTATATATCATTAGATTTCACAGAATGTCACAGAATTTAACACCTACCCCCTCTCCAACACATTCTCAGAAGCAGACAGTTTGCATCAATAAATGCAAGCCCCACATTTCAGAAATGGAAATACCCCTCTCACATACACAACCATAACAACAGTATCTCAGATACCTACAGATGCATTTTTTTTGCTAATTAAAAAAGTAGCTTTATGACATTTTTTTGTGCTCTTAGACATAATCAAGGAATTCAAACATATATCTTTCCAGTGTACAATGGTAATTTTATCTATTACATTTTTATATGAATTTATGCTAAAAGAAATGGGGCGAGAGTGATCTTTTTTAATACAGGCAAATAAAGAATTCCAGTAAAACCTTGCTCCTTTTTTTATTATACCAGAGTAGGGGTGTGTTTTTTCCTAGGCCTACGAGGCCCAGGCCTAAAGTAGCACGTTTCCAGGGGACAGCAGGCTGCCTGAAGATGCCAGTGCAGTACATCAAAAACTGTTTATATTTGCACAGAAATGTCCATATGCAGTGAAACTTATGTCTTGTTCAACAGCCACTGAGAGCTATAATTATTAGGATCTTTATGCTACTCCTTATCGACTATACACCTGATCTGTAAAGTACCCAATTTGACTCTATAGCCATAGGATGAAGATATTATTTAATACAAAGATATGCCTGCTTTGTCTAGATACTTTACTGGTGGCAAGAAAAAAAAACTGAAAATGTTCTTTTATAAAGACAGAGATTTTATCCTATTATTATCTTTTTTATTATTATCTTTTATTTGTAACGCGCCAACATATTTCGTAGCACTGTACATGGGTTAGAAAGAGGAAATGTACAATATTAAAAACTGCAGCAAAAGGAGGACTCTGTTTTGACTTTCAAAGTGCTTTTTTTTCAAAGTTCCCTACAAGAATGGAAACTCGCTACTTACAATCTAAAAGGAATGGAAGAGGCAGAAATTGTATAGCAAGGTTTAGGAAGAAAGTGAAAGTTTATATAGGTAGGAAGTTGTGAAGGTAGTTCATTAGTTGGTGAGGGAAGGGATCTGATGTAAAGTGAATGGGACTATTATGTAATATGGTATCTGCCCCTAGTGGACAGATAATGTAAGCTGCAGATGGAAAGGTTAGGAGACACATAGTTTAGACACAGCTTGAGTAAAATTGGCTCATGGGAGAATAAAAGAGGAGAGGAGGGCATGAGAGGTGAGATGGTTATGTTGGAGATAAGAAGTGGAAAAGTTGAGATGAAGAGCTTGAGGAAGTTACAGGGGATATGAGGAGGAAGAAAGCAAGAGAAAACATTGTGCTTGATAGGGATAGTGGGCAGGTGTTTCTAACTGGTCAGCTGCAAAAGATTTGTGTGACTCAATAAATTAAGTGTAAACAGGGGTGGGTGAGGGGATTGGAGCTGGTACTCAGAGAGAGACACCAGGGAGACAGAGTGTAAGATGGAACCTGAAACAGAATGAGAATGGGTTCAGGAAGTGATGGGGGTTAGGAGCAAACCACAGAGGTGTTAGATATACCAAGACTGGTGGTGGGTACAAGAAATTCAGGGATATACAAATGTATCTGGAAAAACTATGTCAGTAGATATAATAACAATGAAAAATCATAAAAATGAATATTCAGTAACAATGAAGGAAATTCTTCATATTTCCAAGTACCTTAGCAGATCTGCGTAAGTTTGTTGCAATTGGAGCTGGTAGTCCGGAGAGAGACCAGGGAGACACAGTGTAAGATGGAACCTGAATATATCTGTGATGAGACAATATAGATGTCTTGTAGATGTATATGTATGTAAAACTGCAACAGTGACCCTCTTCACTGTAATTACAAAACAATGGTGTTGCAGCGTGCCAAGTAAGTCATTTGCAATATGCATTCCTCAAATGTTAAAGAACCACTGTTGTTTAGAAAAAATAATCACAAACCTGCAAAATTTGCAGTTTTGTAAACACTGAACATAGAAACATTATATTGCCTGAAGACTTTGTGTATTGAAAGTTTTATCTTGTCTGACTTTAAACATTTCTGATAACTTAAAGCTGGGGAGTACAGTTATTTTATCAGTGGAGGAAGGGGTGAAAGGAAGAGGAAGAGTGTAGGGAGAACTGTTGGAGCTTTAATAATTTGACACATACAAACTTCTCCTGCACAGTAATAACTGCAGGAGAAATGTGAACACCCGTCTCATACATATAACTTTCACTAAAGTATCATGGATGTCTCCAGCAATGATCAGATGCATAAAATGTATTTTCTCCTAACGAAAAACTAGTTTTATAACATTTTTCCTACCTAATTAAGCTCTTAATCAGACTCAAAATCGTCAAAACATATTGTTTTATTGTATAGAAGTTTTTAACTCATTTTAAGTTATTTTATCGTACAAAAATTATGGAAAATGATTATTAACATACTATTTACCTTGTGATTTCTGTTATAACAGAAGACAGGAATAAAATTATATTCATTCTTAATTCTTATTCTGAGTAAATACTAGTTTCTATTGTAATAGAAATCAAAGTGCCAATAGTGTATAATTCAAGGATATAATCAATTTCCCCATGAGGTCTATTATTAATAATAAACCTTTAAAATTAGCGAACATGGGAAATCAGGCTTCAATACCAATAAGATGCAGTGATGCTAAGTTTGTTATCTTTAACATATCTCATTATATTAAGTCTTAATGCAGACAGTGAAGCTCAATGGAAAAGTCAGAGCGCTACACACTTGTTAGTGCTTATGGGTAATGGTATCTGTTTACAGAGACATTTCAGTTATTTTCATTGTATAGTGGTCATTTAAACAATTCAGAATTGATTTTCTAAATACAGGAAGAATTTTAACCTTTGAGATACTCAACTCTGTAGCACGTATGTGAAGATTTGCACGTATGTCATTGAAATGTGTCAAATTCTGCAACCTAGCTAATGATCACATACAATAAATGTAATTACTGAAGTGTTAGAAAGAATGCAGCATGAAATAAATACAAACATATGAGGATGAGAGAAAAAACGGTGAAATAGTGGAAGAGTTAAAGAACCACTGTAGTTCAAGAAAAAAAGGCACTTGTTTGAGAATTATGTACCAAACTAACAACATTAGCAGCTTAGTAAGCAATGGACGGCTTCCTTGGTGGTCCAGAGGTTAAGATTCAGTGCTTTCACCCCTGAAATCTGTGTTTGATTCCAGTCAGGGAATCAATGGGTCCCACCTTCCTAAAGCCAAGTATGGTTGGTGCTAGTCAGTACTTGGATGGGAGACCCACCTAGGAATACCAGGAGCTGTATGCTGTGGCCCACTGTAGAAGGAACTGGCAACCCACTCCAGTATATTTGCCATGAATACCAAGTGGATCAGCATGGTGTGTTGCTGTCCATGAGGTCACAGAGAGTTGGACATGACTGAACAACACAACCAATGGACATAAAAATATTCCACTTTGCCATTGAAGCTAAAGGTTTGTATAAGGAGAAGTTCCAATATATAGCATACCAAATAATAGAGGAAAATTTCCTTTTTATATAAAGAGTTCACTTAGGACAGGTTTGTGTTTTACATCAGAGATGAGCATAATGTGTATGCTAAGTATGCTAAGTTATAAATGTTTATTTCTGGAAAAATAAAATGAAAATAGCTGGCATTCCTACAGGTGGTCATGGAAGCTGAGGCGACATGAACAGTCAGAGATTGAGGTTGGTTGTGTGTTTTTCGGGTGGAGAAGCTTGTCATTCTGAAATAGCCTAGTGGGCACTGCTTGTGCATTTTCTGCCCCTTCCAGTCATATTAGTATGAGTTCCTGTCTCAGCTCCATTTCTACCTTTCCACTTTCCTCATTCCCTCTCCATTTAATCTGTATACCTCCTTTTCCCAAAGTAGGGGGGTCATGCAGAAGAGTGGCATCTTACTAATTGAAGAAGGTGTTTTAGATGCTGATTTACTGCCACAACCAAGAACTCGCCCAGCAATCGCCTGTTGAGCCACATCCAGATACAGTCCACTTCTATTATGAGCTATCCCCTTATCACAGTCCAATCAACCAAAACTCCAACCCCTGGTTTGCACCCCATGAGTGGGGTTGCAGGTTCCCACCAGGAATGACTGCAGGAACTAAAGGGTGGTATGGCCATTGAAGTCCCTATGGTAGTTGCTGCGGGTTCCCTTGGACCTTCTATAAATCTGACATCTAAATCCGAGATCTCCAAGGTGTTGTCCTCTTCCTGGTGGGAACACCTTTGTAACCAACTGGGGTTCGCTGATAGTGACTTTTCTGATGCAGCAAGGGAAACAAGTAAAATGCTTCCCTCCCATGGAAGTCGAGGCAGGTAGGAGCAGTAAGGGCTTATTCTGGCATATCCTTCAATTAGGTGAAGATTTGGTTATTGGTGAGTTTAGCAAAATGAGTGTGGGGACTTGGCCAAGCTATTGGGTATCATGGAAGTTGGACCCACATAATCCCTGCAGATTATGGTGGGACAGCTGCCAATTAGGGCCATACCTGACAGCGGTGCTCTAATTGGGACGGGCAGGGTTTCCATGGCCATTGGTCCCATAGCACCACAGCCAACAGTGGTAGCTGACTGGAGAACATGACAAGATCATTTTGCCTAAGGCTCCATCAAGTTTTCAGAATGAGTACAAAAATTTGTTACAACATTTTTTTGGTATTGTAAATGATGGTTAAGATCCATCAGCCCCACTCCATTATACAGGTGTCTTCGTCCATAAGAGAGGACGTGAGCCTATGTGTACAGTTTTGGCCCTTTTTCAATGGTATGTCCCTGAAAGGATGTCTAATATAGAGCTTGAACTTTATACAGCTGTCTCTTGGGGCGACCAATAATTTGTAGCCTTTTTTTAAAGGAAGGAGGCATGCAGCATCCTGGACCGAGCAGTGGTAAGGTCGTCTGACCAAGAATTTGTCCATCTTGGAACTTTTCCCCATAGTGATTTATGTGTTTCTATATGGGAAGGAGTTTCTGTATAAACAGATAGTGTTCTTTTCAGACTGCCACTAAGTAGTACAGGCCATGAACTCAATGCCTACAAGGTCAGTGCCAGTTGTACGGTTAATTTGGCACTTAGTCTCAAACTGTCTTTGACTCAGTATCTGGTATAGGGCTAGGCAAGTTCCACAATAACAGAATGGGGTGGATGATGCTTTGTCTCATTTGCAGTGGGATTGCTTCAGGATGCTCGCCTGGAAGGTGAGGCAGGATTGCAAAGTTTTTCCAGAGCAGCTTGAGGCCGAGAGCCCTTCTACGGAAGAAGTCTGTAGCACTTCCGACCTGGTTATACTACAAGTGGATGTGGGAGGAATGGCACCACAATCAGTATAGTTTAGGGTATGGACATGAAGAATAGGACAACCCTGCCCTCCTTGACCCCCCCCCCCCCCCCCCCCCACTCAACAAAAAAAGAAGAGGAGTGTTCTTTTCTGTTAAGGTGGGCATTGTTTATTTTTGCACTTTGCTTATACTTTGCATATAGTAATGTCACAATGGCGGAAGCGAGTGGAGTCACCTGCCTTGTGAAGGTGGCTAGCTGCTCCCAACCAGCTTGTGCTTGTGTGGAGGATCAAAAAAACACATTTGTACCAGCACTTAGTTTGTATCATCTTTATTGTTTGGGGACTGTTTGGGATTATTTGTAGGCCCCCATATCAAGTCAGACTGTGCTTAGGTCACGTCATTTACAAACTGCTTATCTATGTACACTCTGCCAGAATGCTAAGCAGTTTGTAAAATCAGCTATTTCCAATGTACATTTTCAACTTTTTAAATCACAATAAATTGAAGAAGTATTTATGCTATCTTTTCAAATTAAAAGTTATTAAATCTTGATTATACAGTGGCCATTTCATTTAAAACTTTAACTATGTTTGACACCAGTTCTCTGATCCTCAGAGAAGAGCTTTTCCTCCTCGCAGCTGAATGATCTCAGTGCCAGGTTATCAGATAATAATGCACAACCATGTCATTGTTTGGTGAGAAGCAGGAATGTGCTTCCTTTCTTCCATTAAACAAACTTATATTGGCTCAAACAAAATAACCCAGCTCTCCCCTCTCACCTCTGATCTGAACCAACTAACAGATTTAAAACATTTTTTTTCGTTTTTAATATTTTTATTTTTCAAAAGGACAAACACAAATAAGAAATACATTATGTTTACATACATACATTAAACATATTATAATTTATAATACATCCAATTCTCCATTAATTCAGACTATCCCCATTTTATATCAGAAAACAAATTTTTAAGACTTTATCCATAGCAGAATTTTTTTAATTCTTCAAATTGCATATTAACAAAACCCAGGAAACAAACAAAACAAACAAAAAGCACCACTCAACTCTCTGGATCTCAATTTTTAAGAAGAATGTGAGAGAAAACCAAATCAAGACCTCAACATTAATCATTTAATATACTTTAAGATTACGTATTTTCCCCAGAGATTCTATTTAATTGTATCTTTATAAGTAGCATGAATCTGTTACATAAATAAATAAAACAATAACCAGAACTTTATCTTTATTGAGGAGTGATGATGACAGAAGAGGAGCAAATGACTTAGGGCCTCATTCTATTATCGGCCGTAAATCGGCCGTAAGGCTGCGATTCCTTGCGAGGGTTCAGTTAACTCGCGATTCTATTATACGGCCCCGCAAGGATCTCCTTTTACGGCCGGCCGCATATCTTGGAACCGGCCGTAATCTGTGAAATCTAAAAACTCAAAAATAAATTCAAGCCTGCACTGTACAGCTCTGTAAATGCTAGGGATCATATTGGGGGACATGAGGATTAAAAGTAACCCACTCTCAAGCTTGCACATCTGCCCAAACCCGAGTTCAAATTAACTGTTTATTTGCCGGCTGCGGCGTGGGCGTGTCTGAGGTGCTCCAAGCACTCTGGACTTTTTACATGGATATTTTACGGATATTAAAAATGAAATATTTTACGGATTTGAGTACAGTATAATTATGTGCTATTTTTTCTAACACCTAAAATCCCTTTATAGTCTTCTCAAAGTGCAGGATGGCTTTATTTGAGCTATTTTATGTGCTTAATTGGTGCTAGCGAGACCTTTTTCCTGCAAGTAACTGCGGCTCGTTTTTAGCCTTGCAGAGAGGTTTCCCGGAGCAATTGAATTGCAAATCTCTTGCGGCCGTTTTAGATCAAAGGCTTTCCTCCGGCGCGATCGGCCGCAAGAGATAGCAAGGCACCGGCCGCAAGCCTGCCGGAGCCTACGGCCGTAAGGGAATAGAATAGCAGAATAGCTTGCGGCCGGTCCTTGCGGCCCCGCAGCGGCTGCGGCCGATAATAGAATGAGGCCCTTATTGTTTAGAAGGGAAGTCACCTTACATTAAAACATCAGGTAACAATTCTGGTGATCAGTGTCTTTTTTGTCCCTTTCCAGATGATTTGCTACCACTCGATTTAGCAGAGAACGTGTCCAATGTTTTATGTTTCTTTGACTAGTATTGGATTTTTGGATGATTATAGGAGCATATATTGCCCAAAATTTTACCAACATTTGGATTTGAGCATGGGGCTGATGAATATAGGGGTTCCACTATGCAGCCTTTGTATTTTTATCTTTAATATTAAAGTATTCTTTATTACAAGTATCCAGTTTTATCAACTGATTCTGTCTCTTAATTTCAACAGTATCTGGATAAAAGCTTTCTCTCCATTCAAAGTCTACACCCATCTCAGGAGAGCTAAATCAGTAAAAACCAAAAAGGCAGCTTCCCACTGCAACATAATTCCATATAAAATATATAAAAATTAAAGGCTGTTTTTTTACATTCTAAAAACATTAGTTTTTCAAATTTAAATATTTGTCTGCAGTGGACCTTTAATGTCATTGTGTAATCTTTAAATAATTATAATTTGTAAAAGTTATGTTGTATGATAGAATTTAAAGTACTTCTTGTGTCCCCTCTTCAGCAATACACAGTCCATTATATATCTTAAAACTAGCAAACAATACCGAATTATACTTCTTTTTATCTAATCTTCTATTACTACTTAAATCCTTCTATACAGTGATTTTATTAATTTGCTATTAATTAAAAAAAAACTTGGTTGAAGTTAGGGATAGGGATAGTCATATTTTCCCACTGCCAAAAGCTTTAAATGTTTTTACTAAATTGTTATTGTTTGTTTGCTCAACTCTAGGGGAATTTCTCTTTCAGTGTTTCTGCCTGTTTTATTATGAGGTTATAAAAGACAAAAACATATATGTGTCTGCTGAAGATTGGAGAGGTCATATTTCCAAAAGAAGTTTGACGTGTGGGTGGAGTTGCTATTGTTGAGTACCCTTTGGTGAAGACTGGCAATTTGAATTGGCTCTGGATGATTATGGAAATTCAGATTTGAAAATTAGAAGATGAAAGGAGGGGGATCATAGCTATGTGCCCTATAGCTGAGAACAAGTAATTTATACTTTATTCTGGATTATATTTATAGTGCACACAATGCCAATTGGCTATAGAGTTGTTAATAGGTTGGAGAGGAGTGATGACGTGCGATGATGTGATAAAATGACTATTAGGTAGTGGGTTCGTGTAGTAGATAAAATAATGATGTAACTGGCATCTTTTTGAATAGAACACTTGACCCAGCATTACCCATTGGTGCCTTCCCAAAATGAATGACATAAGACAACTGTTGGAGGTACAGCTGGCCACAGAGCAATATTAAACATAAGCAGGTAGCCTGGGAGAGGAGGAGCCCAGGTACATTGGCAGCAAACCCTATACCCTGAGCCTGCACTCGCTCAGGGTCCCATCAGCACACCCAACTAGGAGTAGGTTTTACCACTGGCCTTGGCAACTCCCCCACCTGCAGCAGCGTCATTGGAAGATTCCTTAACAGCGGCGCTCCCCCCCAAGCACCATGGCCTGCTCTACCTCTTCTTTGAAATCAAGCATGAGTAGCTCAAGACCAGTCTCCATGAGATGTACGCCATCAGGCAGAAACAGACCATAAGCATCATTTCCTTCCAGCTCATGATGGCGCCATCTTTCGACATTAGATTTCTGATGTGCCTTTTCCAGGCTCACAGGATCAATGGTGTTTTTCCACACATGTCTCTTTACCATCTCTGTCTCTCTCGTCTCTTGTCTCTTTTTATCCCTCACCAATCATTTGATAGGGATGAACCCAAGATCATTGACCCCTGCCTGAATCAGTAACATGTCCGGGTACCCAAATCAATGGGTGAACAAACCTATGAACCCACTCCCCTGTTTCCATCGCATCCCTCTGAAGCTGCACCAGTGCACCTTCAAGCGCTCCTTGGGTACGCTCAGTTGCAGGCCATGGCAAGGGACAGTGGCAAAATATTCCTTCCAATAAACATACAAATGGCTAATCACCGAGATCTGTTTGCTGTCACCACATTGTCACCCTGTAACCAAAAGTCCTCCACCTCAATTCCTCCTGACCCTTGCCTGTTAGCCACAACCCTTTTCTAAATGCCTTAAAGAAGAGGGACCATGGAAAAGGCAATATAGAAAAGCAAACCCTTGTAAACAGTGTAACAAACCTCCTGCAATATAACAGATATCCTGGACGTCTCTTGTCCTTCTTTGACCTTTCCAGTTTTAAACCACATAGGACCTGCAGTACCATAAAATAATTTGTCAGGTCTTTTAAACCAGATAGCTTAGACATAACATTCCTTCATTCTTACAGCGCAGAATAAACCAAAGAAGGATACCCAATCTTTGTTTATCGGAATCCGCACCACCAGCTGTGGTAACTAAGGCAGACCACTTGTACCACACCGTCCTGTTAGCGGACCATGTTGATTGAGCCAAGGATCTTCAAATCAAGTACACCATCTCTCCTCTCCGAGTTCCCAGAGCACTTGTGGAAACTGCTCCCCTTCTGCTTTCACCTCTGGTACCAGCTGCCTGAAGTGACCACTGAAAACAAGACAGAGCATCAACGATACCATTTCTGAAACCCGTAAAGTGATTTGCTCTCACCACACATTTAAACACAGGCAGCCTAAGGCTAAAGGACCAAGCAACCAAATAATGGGAATGGACAACAATGTGATGTTATTAATGGTGTGAACTACAGCCATAATATCCATAAAGAAAATTACATGTCTATCCCTTAGCCCCTCTCCCCATAAAATTATAGGGACCACAATAGAGAACAGTTCCAAAAAAATCCTTAATTAAACTAACACTGAGATATAAGGTCATAATGTCTTAAAATAAATATGTATGCAGAGATTATATGAACAGTACTACAAGGCTCTTACTCATAACCTGTTAAAAGGCCACTGTAGTGCGAACATTTCTATAACACATTTTAAACATTATATATAAACTAGCATCTTGCCCATCAAAAATGACTGGGCAATAAAATGTGAAGCCATGGCAATGCTGTTTGCCACAAAATGTAAAGCTTTTTCTACTCTGAGGGCCTTCTGTGCTTATTGCGAGCCTCGTGCTGATCGCCTTTGGCGCTGATCGGTGGCTCGAATGAGCGCCTTCGGAGCTCATTGCAAGGTTTTCCTCTCGTACATTTTTTCTCCTCTGAGCACCTTTAGCGCTCATTGCGAGCCTCTCCCCTTGTGTCCTTCCAGTTTTGTGCTTTGCAACGCTCATGTTCGTCGCTCATCACAAAGACAGATATATATATCTATATTTTTTTAAATAATAATTTATTAATTAGTTACTTAATAAATGAATATACTGTACCTATTTCTAATTAATATATTCAGCAATCAATAGCCTGAAGAGCTAACAATCTCTTTTTATTTTCCTGCAGCATACAATGTACTTTTGGACTGTTGATGCCCTGAGTAGAAAGTGTCATCAATGTGCCAATTGTGCAGTAGAGAAAGGCAGCGTGCTCGAGGGCAAACCATTGGTTTAGTTGTGTAAAGAACCATTTTAGATTGGTAATGTTATTAGTTGCAAGTTAGTGTTGGAAAAAGGCGTGTATTGTCTATGTGTTACGCAGCTCGCAAGCATTTTCTGTCTTTTGTAGTAGTGTAGTTTGTACCTCGTACGTCCCTGGGTAAAAGTTGTACGTGGCTGGCTGTGTTTTGCGGGGTTTGGGGTCGTGTAGCCTCATTTTAATTTTATGTGGTCGCCATTTTTTTTTGTTGCTTAGCTGATTTTTGAGTGCCGAAACTCTGCAAATTCGGCTTAAATTCGTGTGCACCCTCACTCCCAGACGTCCTGGCTGTCCCCCCATGCTGTGTGTGATGTTTTTTTTTTTTGTATATTATTTAAAAAATGTTGTGTTTTTTGTGATTTTTGAATTGCGCAGTTCGGCCGTTAACTTCGTATTTTTCTGACCTCTTATTTTTTTTTTCTAAGTCCTGCATCTCATAATTTTTTTTTCTAAGTCCTGCATCTCATAATTTTTTTTTCTAAGTCCTGCGTTCCTCAACCGCTTGCAGCCTAAGGCGATCCCGTGTTTCCTAAGTGCTTGGAGGCTAAGTCCCGCATTTTTCAATGCCTCAACGGCTCGTCGTTTTGCAAGACTCACAGGAGCGCCTTCGGCGCTTATTTCGTCTAAGTCCCACGTCCTTCAATGCGCGAGGCTCATCGCCTAAGTGCTGCGAGTTTTAATGCCTCAACTGCACACCTTGCTATGCAAGGCTCACAGGCTATGAGCGACTTTGGCGCTCATCTCCTAAGTCGTATGCAACAGTGCAAAGCGTGACGACGTCTCGCAGTTTGACAATTATAATATGTGATCTATATGTGCCAAGACAGAATTTATAAGTTTATATTCTTTATAAGTTAAAATCAATCACAGTGCTGCTATTGTGAGGTGCTCAGGAATGTCCATTTTTTTTCAAATAAAAGCTGAACTTCAAAAAAAAATAATCTATAGCTTGCCAATAACCCCTAAAAATAGGGGAGGTGCCTCCATACCACAGAAGAGGTGCAGAGGACAACTCCCAAACTTCCTGTTAACAATGCAGGGTGTGAGGTATCTGTTACCAAACACAGTAATTATATATAGTATATTTTATATGATAGCTGTAACAATAAGCTAAGAATACAGTCTTTATAGCAGCTATGCATGATGATAAGCAGGACCCTAGTTGGCATAAATATGTATATGGCACTGACTTTAAAGGGACACTGTAGTGGTAACACTATAGCATTTAGTTACCGATTAGCAGTAAAATCAATATTACAAGAAAAAAAAAATCAGATTTGAACACATATGAAATAGTAGCTTTGAGTAGAGATGCTTATCCCTCACCCCTACTAGGGATCAGGGTGGCTTTGTAGGGTAGGTAGGTACTTTATCCTTGGTGTCTAGTAGGATGAAAGACATCACAAGGGACAAAATGTGTTTCCAAAATAAAAAGAACAATACAGGTTTTAATTTATTATGCTTTATCTGCAATTCTGTTGCAGTGGAATCTACAATATTGTTTACTGATTATCTGCTTCCTTAGATGGGAGGAAACTTTGAAAGTAGAAGAAAATTACATCTACATAACAGAAAAGTGGCAACTAAAATTGCTAGTGATTTAATTAGGTCTCGCCAAATGAAAATACAATTGAATAGAAAACACTGGACTAGGTACAAGTTAACTGCAGCTTAGTATTCAAACAAGTAAATCATATATTAAAAGGCTCTGTAATTCAGATTGGTCGAGAAGCTTCTAAATGGATATAAAACAGTCTTTTGTGCAAAGCAAATTTACTGCAGTTCTTAGGTAATTCTTTTAGCCCATCCATTTTCTAGTTGTTCCTAAGGAAGCTCTATAGTGGAAGCATAGCAGGAACCAAGAGCTGCATCTACCATCTATATTTAGGTTTAATGAAAAGCTCATTATTCTACAAGCAGGCCCGGTAAGACCCAAAGTCCCTGATCCCCCAAAAAAGACACAACACAACTGTTGGAGGTACAACTAGCCGCAGCGTGTTTTATTATTAAAATATGCAAACGGCACATGTAAATTCACTACAACGGGGGAGGAGCCCCGGTCTTGGCAGTAACCCCATCCCTTGAGCCCACGCTCAAGAGGTCAACCTCTGTGCCATCGTCACACCTTCCCAGGGGTAGGGACGGCCCCTTCTCACCATTGGCCCGGGCAACTCCCTCACCGGCACCAACACAACTAATAAAACTCTGCTGCAACAAACCACATACACACAACCATAAGCTCACCACGTGAGCAACAAATCTTACTGAATAATGACTTATTTATATTACATATATTTATTTATACACTTTTTTTTTATTTATTTTTTTATATATATATATATATATATATAAAACTTAACAATCTCAAATGCTCTTATAAAGGGGAGCGTGCGTGGGTACCTGGGCACCCGCGCTAGCCTAAAGGGGCGGAGCAACCGCATCCTCTCGCGCGAGGCCCGCCCCCCGTCTCCTGCGCCAGCACTTGGTTCCACAGAGTCAAGGGACCCCCACTGCGGATACCAGCTCACTGGTTCCGCCCTGGGGGTCCTTCATACAAGCTCCTGAAGCAGCAAAAGAAACAGTAAAGGAAATGGAACCCTGCACTAAAGAATAATTACATAGAAAAGCCTGGGTATTTAGGATTTATGCTGCCCTAGGTCACTCAGATTTGTGCACTCCCGACACCGCACTTGTATTTCCCCCTTTTATACAGTATATATATATGGTATGTCAGAAAGTGTCAAGTGTACACTTACAGTCAGAAATCTCACTGCATATAGACATTTCTGTTTATATACAAACAGATTTTAATGTGCTGCATTGCATCTTCAGGCATCCTGTTGCCCCCTGAGATAGACAATAACAGCAAGCTTTACCCAAACATACACAGCCGAGTCACATTATTATGATATAATATCGTGAATAAACACTGTGTGCGACACGGATATCAGCTAGTCGGCGTAGTAGTGAGCCAGTGAGATGCTGGGAGGTTGGCAAGGTTATCTGGAGCCATGCAGACTGCAGTGCATCCGACAGCTGCTGAAGTGTACATGGTGGAGGATCCATACGGACAACATGGACATCGAGGTGGTCCCACTGGTGCTCAATGGGGTTCAATTCTGGTGAATTTGGAGGCCAGGGAAGTACTTGAAAGTCTTTGTCTTGCTCCTCCAACCACTCCCAGACATTTCTAGCCATATGACACGTTGCATTGTTCTGCTGGAAGATCCCATCTGCTCAAGGGAAGACAGTCAACATGTATGGATGTTCTTCATCTGCAAGGATGGAGATATAACCCAATTGGTCGAGAGTGCCAGTGGACCGAGACAGTGCTGCAAAAATATTCCCGAGACAATAACACTGCCACCATCAGCTTATGTTCGCCAACAATGGTTGCAAAGTGTTTGTGCTTGACGGTTTCTCGCCTGACACTCCAATGTCCTTCCAGTCGATGGAGCAGAAAATGTGACCAAGAGAAGGCAACGGTCATGCAAATTGAAGCTGTTTTTGACAACGAACCCTTGTCAGCATGGGTGCAGTGACCAGCCATTTGCTTCAGAGCCGCATACGCTAAAGAGTTTGCTGTACTGTCATTTTAGACACACATCTAGCAGCCCTCTGGTTTATTTGGATGGTGAGTTGCTCAACTGTAGTGTGTCAATTGGCCCTCACATGCATTCGCAGCCAACGTTCACCTCTGACGTCAATGGCCTGTGGTGCTTACAGTTTTGACCCCATTTAATTGCAATGGTCCAATTTGTCCAGTCACGGTACACTTGACCCAGGGAGAACCTAGTAGAGCCTAACCCTAACTAACAGACCATTCTAACTAACACTTCCTTCTGAATTAAAAATAACGACACCTAGCTGGGGTAAAACAGGCCACAGCTTATGAATTTATTAAACATATAAACACAATATATATAACCTTAAGAGGAGGAGCCTGGCCAGACATGGTGACCTCATGCACCTGAGCCCACGCTCAGGGGCCTGTTCCTTTCCTTGACCACTCCCTTGAGGAAAGGGGACCCCCTACTTCACAGCATGACCAAGGTGCCTCCCCCACCCGCCGCTGTGATAACAATGGAAAAAAAACACAAATTACCAATAACTCATTCTCTCTTTTTTTATTTTTTATTTTTTTGAGAACAGCATATGAACAAAGTACAATAGTACAGAACATGATAACAAAAGGGCAGGGAGAGAGTGATGTCACACTGTCCAGCTGCGGAGTGAGCTAACATGCCGACAGTGTGCCGCAACCGCTCTAGCTCCGCCCCCTCGGCCGGCCGCATGACCGCAGAAACCAATCAGCCGCTCCCAGGCTCCCCTAACACAGGAGGCACTCTGTGCGAGAACCAGGGAGCCTGGGGCCACCTCCATGCCCACATAACTCAGGGAGAACCTAGTAGAGCCTAACCCTAACTAACAGACCATTTTAACTAACACTTACTTATGAATTAACTGCTCCCAATTCTCTTATTTCCCTCCTCTGGCAATCCTAGGCGCGCTGCCTCCATAACTGCCCTCAAACCGGAACAAATGAGAACCATAAGCTGTACATCAAATTTCAGCACTCAGCAAGGGACCCGGTACGTCCGGTCGTAACTCCAGGTAATGGCGTACACAAAGGGACAACAGTCTGTCCCCAGTCTCCACAGACTGACCTCCTTAATCCGTCATATACCTCCGTACTATTTGCACCCTGTCACCTTGAAGACAGACATACACCATTTGAATGCGACTTAAACCACACTTCCTTGCGGCCACCAGCTCCCCAATCCTGAATGCTCCAAAAAAGGTGAGTGAAAAGGCCGTTTTGAAAGGCACTGATTCTTAGTGCCTGCAGCACTAAGCATAACCATAATAATTCCGAAAAAGTAATGGGGTGCCTCTTGTTGTAACTGTGTTCACCACGGAACAGACCGCGCACAGCACGCCTTACCAAAAACTCCTTTGTCAGGTCCCTTTGCCCAGCTGGCTTAAACATTAAAGCTAGGGCCGCCACCTCAAGCATGCCACCGACTCCCCGGCGTCCTTACACCCGAGTAGGTACTACAACAGTACGCCCACCATCCTGTCCTCCGTAGCGGCTCCGCCTGCCAGACTGACCAACTCCTGACATTTCTTTCCAAACCTTCTTGTAACCGCTCCAAGTGGACGGTACCAGATAATTTCTATCCAGTGCGGCTATCTCTCTGCTCCAATCTCCCACAGGTGGGGGGGAATTTCCTCGACACGCGCCCGGAGCTAATAACCGGAAACGATCCCACTGTGAACGAGAGAGGGCGTCAACAATACCGTTGGAATACCCCCTTGGTATTATTAATGGCATCGATGACTAAACATATTGTCCGTGAAGAATAAGAACGCTTTCCCAGATTTGCAATGCTACAACGATCGAGAATAACGACAGGAAGGCAAGATTCTTGGTCAAGCACGCCTTCGACCATGACTCCTGCCATAAGCTGGCACACCATCTTCCACTGAAGTAAGCTCCCATGCCAATTCCTCCCGCTGCATCCATCTACAACTCCAATTCCTCGTTAACCAATCAATTCTGGTGTATCAAGGTCTTTCCATTGAACGTCCTGAGAAAACTAAGCCAAACTTGAACGTCCTCCTTCATCACCGTCGTAATGCTGACGAAGTGATGTGGTCGACCTACGCTGACTGTCACCAGTGCCAACCGCCGGCTGATGATCCTACCCATAGGAATTATTCTGCATGGAAAGTTCAACTTCCCAAGGACCGACTGAAGGCGCCTCAGCGTAATTCTTCTTGCTCCGCATATTGCTTCCAGCTCCTGCAGTAGGTTAACCACTTTGTCCATGCAGACTGCACTCCATGAGCTGAGAATCAATTTGTATGCCCAGGAAGCATAGTCGCATCACCAAGCCCTCTGTCTTGTCTTGGGTCAATGGAACCCCAAATTCCCCAGCCCCACGTGTGAAGGTATACAGGGTATGAGTGCAGTTTGGTGATCAAACTGGGCCTGCGAATAGGAAGTCATCCAAGTACAGCCTGCTTGTTTCTTTGTGACCCATTCCAGGAATGAACCAAAAGCTTTGAAGTAAGCACATGATATGGAACACCCCATCGGCAGACAGAGGTCCACAAAGTAGTTCCCTTCGAAGCTGCAACCCAACAAATGGTGATTGGCAGGGTGCACCGGTAACAGGCGAAAGGCAGACTCAATAGTGCTCAACAGTGAACCCCGCCCCAATGCTCGCAAAATCCCTGTTGCAGTGTCAAACGAGGCATAAGAGACCGAGCATAGACTCTTGTCAACGCCATCGTTGACAGACTCTCCCCGCTGGGTATGACAAATGGTGTTTCAACCTGAATTTGCCCTTCTTGGCCCACCATCCTGTACAGCAGAACTTCCTTGTCCAGTTTCTCACGCACCACCTCTGGAAATTCTGTAGCCAACTTCAGATTTTGAGGCTCTACACAATTAAGGTCAGTCTGGCCCGGAAGCCTTCCACCAGATTAGTCTGGCAACTCATCTCTTACCGTAGAGTTCTTGCCACAGCAACATTGCGTGAAGTAAGACCGGTGTCCTGCCCTTTGTGAGCGGGTTCAGCAGTTCTCTCTCCCTCTTGCCAACGGGTGTTCATTCCCCACAGTTGGAACAGGCATGCCTAAACCGGCAGTTGAGGAACCATTTGCAGACGCCCTCGTTGAAGGCGAAGCAAACCCTTCTACCCGCATAATATTATAATCGCCACCACGCAAGACCACCATAAGTGCAATATGTACTCCTGATATCTTTGAGGTATTCGAAAAGGGACAAGCACTGGCCAGGGGAATTTTTCCCCGATGATGCATGCCAAAATAGCGGACGCCTGTAACCAGTTGTCAAAGGATCAGGGTATCCTTTTCCAGCTGCCCCGCCTGTCGTCGCCTGTACAGCGATAACTGCACTCCTGCACGTTCGCCACCTGTGCAAGCGGGTGAAGGGAAAACCGTTCAATAAACTCTCTGCGCCATATGCGCTCCCCAGAGACTAAGAACCCGACAGGGATGGATGTCTAGGCCCTGGGAGGGGGATGGAAGCGGATGCTGTGGAGCTCCCGCACCCATGACTGGAACCAAACCGCACGGTACCGACACCGGATAGACCAGGGGAGAGACAACTAAGCCTTAGCTGCTAGCCTAGACACCCAATGCCCTAACTCAAACTCAGAAATTAAATGTGGACTTTATGGCTCTGTAACAACCCCTTTATGCCATTAATAAGTTTGATGTCAATCCCCCCCCCCCCTGCCCTCGCTGTCAGGTGTCGGCTGCTGCCAACCCATGCAGGCACAGTTTCACCTGTGACATGAGTAGTGGATGTGGTTAATCGTCCTTCCATCTCAGACCCACAGTCCGACCCAGAGCATGCGCAGCTGCATCTGCAAGATCTGTGACTGCAAGATCTAGATCTTTCCCTAGATCTCCTGGAAAGGCAAGAATAAATATTAATCACCCGACTCCTCCTGCCTTGGGAGGTCCTATGCCTACCCTCTTCCGAGGTCACGATCTGATGCCACCGCGGGAACTGGTAGGGGAAAGTCTGTGGGACCTGTCCCCCCATGTTGTAAGTTGTCAGGGTGGGCCACGCTTTCTTTCACCGGCCCCACAACTACGTTGTCCATCATTCCACCCTTAGTGGTAGGGGTCATTTGTTTCAGTCTGGGAATCGGTCTAGAAAAAAGTAGAGGGCTATACCTTGCGGCAGATCTCCGAGTCCTGGCGGACCTCACAGCATTAGTCTGCATGGAGGAGCCTGCTTGATCCATGGCCGCAGCCCCGTTCCTGTGCTGGTCTTCACCTCTTCTGTCAGAGTGCCTCGTGTATGATCTTCTGACGGTTATCTCTTCTATGTCTGCACGCCGACATTTTAAGAGAGAAGAAGTAGAGGATTTCTTACCTCTTTCTAAAGCCCTCTTGTGTACCGCAACAATGTCTGTAGGAACCTGATCAGGACTCCCTATTTTACTCTTACCCTGCCTTTAGGGAGTAGGTGTGGGGTGCGCTGATCCAGCACTGTCTCCTATCTTCTGCCTTTTCTCTAACTTGGCTCTCAGCACCTGGATAGTGCTGTGTGGAGGCCCCTTCAAAGGCACATGGCGCCCCACTGTCACCCTGGCTGGCAGCCATCTCTGGATGGGCCAGGAGTATCCCCTGGGAAGCATCACTGCCCCCCATTAGCTGTGGGTTACCCAAGCTGTCCTCCAGCCATCTGATCCATTGAGATAGCACCTTAGATCTCACAAGCTGTAACAGGTGCTCTAAGTTTGCCTCCTCCTGAGAGCCCATTGTATCACCCAGATATCAGTCCCAGCAACTGCCCAGGTACAATATGTAAAATACACACTCACAAGGACCCTGCACACACAATACACTAGCACACACTACTGCACACAGATACTTAGGGTTTGGCTGTTCAACTCCTCAATGGCATGCCTGCCGCAGCTCCTCTGCATGTCACGTTGGCCAGCCGTGCAGTGAGCTAAAATGGAGCCCGCGCGGCACCCGCTCTCGTTTTGTCTCCTTGGCCGGCCGCGTAACCCCAGCAACCAATCAGCCGCTCCCAGGCTCCCCCGAGTCAGGAGGCACTCCATGCGAGCCCCAGGGAGCATGGGGCCGCCACCATGCCCACGTTAACCACAGCAGCAAGCGAATAGTTAATAAATTGCGCTGTTTCAGAAATACTACCATTCTTGGCCAAAAAGCCAATGATCATTCCTTTTGCAAACTCGGATAAATCACAGGTTTTACCTATGACAGCGATGGTTTATACGTCTGCAGAATGCTTACATGTAACCTTATATACCCACCAAGCCAGCTCACATGTCATATTTCATTGGCTACAAGATGCTGATTTCAAAGTAGGCGGCGGGCATAATAATGGGACTCAACCCTTGACCCGTGAAAGGCCCAGCGAGTATGTCCGCATGACATTTTTGGGCATAACTTGCTCCCTGAATAATTTTGTTAGGCAAAACACTTCCTAAACCCTTAATAAATAAATAATTAGACACAACAACTTGTTTGGGGAAATACTGGCCACATCGTTTATTGGTAAACCCAAGTACACGTAATAATAACAATACCATTAATTAAATATACGTAAACAAGAGAGGGGAGGAGCCTGGGAACCAAGTCAGTACACTCTGCGCCCTGACCCTCGTCCAGGGCCTAACGTGATGGAGCATCCGTACCCCCGTAGGGTAGGATCACCCCCACTTTACCACTGTCCCAGCGACTCCCCTCACCACCGCCTCGCTGTGACAACAACAAAATACAGGCACATCATAACGCAGCCTAAATTGAAGGCATATACAACTGCTAACAACGTAGACAGATTAAAGTAATATACTTGACTTTTTGTATTGATTCTTTTCCATTTTTTTTTTTTTTTGAACTCATATTTTCCAATTTTCCATACATAAATATATATATATATATATATATTTACAATTTTCAATAACTTAACACCTATGTTCCAAATATATATAAGGGATGGGTGGGTGGGATCTGCATTCTTGAATAGCTGGGGGCATACTGGCCAAACTGGCGCCAATCCTCTAGGTGGCCCTGCCCCCCAGCTAGCCACTCCTACTTTACTCTACTCCCGGTCCTGCACGTGTCACGTTGCCCTCCTAACGACCCCAGGAGGCCTGTGGCGCTATCCAGCCCGTCAGTATCTATCTATCTATCTATCTAAATGTTTTCTGTTGCAATTTACATGGATTCATGCTAGGTACAGAACACTGGAAATGTAGGCATAAAAAAACAGTGCCATTAAGATATCAAAGCCATACGTAATTGAATAATACTGTTTATTGATTTTGCTTTAATTCGCCTTATATGTGTTCCGTGCATGCAAATGTCAATAAATACATTACAATTAAGCATTATTCATCTTATACTGTTTTATAACAGACTTCCTGAGTATATCTGTCAGTACCTGTGGGATGGTGGAAGCAGCAGCTGCCCCAAACCAGGAAGCAATGATTAAATATATATTTTGTTGTTGTCTATAGTGAGTGTGTAGACACAGGGGTGTGAATAGATTAATAAAAAGGGACCATGGGAGTCTGCTGAAGGATATGTAAAAAAGGGACCAGCTAATAACAACTAACAAGTACCTTTTAACTTGACTTTAATATTATTAAAGTCACCATCAGTTACATAATTGTGGGAAATATGCTTTGCTTTTTTTAATTCGCTGATAAATTAAGTGAATTATGAGCTTATGAAGTTAATGGTTTAGGCTGCTTCTAACCTTCCCCTGCATCAACAGATTACAAAATGAACTGAAACTACTACATTTCCCATATTAGTTCTAGATTAATTATATTGAAAGCATCTGCAATGTTATTAATCCCACCCATTGCAAATCATCTGGATTAGGGATGGACAAGTTCGGAAGTCCTGGCCACACTCAGGCCTAGATTTAAGGGTTTCCTTTCTGTGTACAGGTGAGTGTCAATTAGGATGACTGAAGAAGTGATAGTCTCACTTGTAGTACATTTGTGTTCACATTTGAATGTCTAAAACAAGTTAAAAAACTTGTTTCATGCCCAGAATTCTGAGAAATACAGTTATTATATATACACTAGCAACTTGCCCGTCAAAAATGACGGGAGTAAAATTGTAAGCCTGGCAATGCTGTTTGCCACACAATGCAAGGATATGGGCCCTCTGAGCCCCTTCGTCCCGCGTGCTTCAACTGTTCGGGCACAACGTTTTCAACTGTTCGGGTGCGGGCTTCGCGGGGCTCGCAGTGCAATGAGCTCTTTCGGCGCTCATTGCAGCCTAAGTCCCGTGTGCTGCAGCTGTCAACGGCTCACCTCGCTTCGCAAAGCCGAGCAAAGCGTGACCAATGGCCCGTATATCCACAACTATTATATGTGATATTCAAGATGGTCAGGTCATACTTATGTAAAAGCGGTAATCGGGTGCTATGAGACAAATGTGGACGTTATAATGCTTTTAAAAAAAAGTTATTTAAATCAATTAAATATATTTCTGTAAAAAAAGGTAAGAAGATGGCTTCAAACTCAAATTTGTTCCAACATATGGCTATTCTAAGGCTTATTTGAGCTAAAGTTTTTAAGTAGTTAGAATGGGTGGGCCAGATGGGGCTTTTTGGTTCGTATCTTATTAAATCTGTGTTCTATGATGATAGGGCCAGCCTGGAAGGGGGTTAATTCATATGTATAGAGAGAGAGAAAGAGGGAAAGAGGGACTGGGTGGTAGGAAGCTAGGCCTAGTGTATAGCATATCTCAGTTAGTTAGTGGATATCGTTGCTATGGAGACCACTGTGTTTTATACTTGTAGGCATGTTTCCCAGGGCACGTTAGAGCAAACTATTTACAATCTACTCCTCTGTCTGTGCACCTAAAAATGATGTGTGTTTTTTGTCATGGCCTATAATAGTGTAGCAAACTTGCTCATAAAAATGCTTGCAAAGCAAAAGCAGCCTAGCGGGTGTTATTGGGTGAGCGACGTAATCAAGGTTTATGTTTGATGCAAGGATTGGAAAGGCTAATTGTCCAGCAAAAATTGCAAACTTTCAGTAAAAATGGGGTCACTTAAGTAATCTAATGTGATCTGTGCCATCAGATAGACTGTTGAAAATCATATGGAAAAGTTGTTTACATTTCTTAAATTGATCAGGAATTGATATTGCCGAATAGCCCCATTCATAATGAGGTCCAAGCTATACCTGTCACACTGATTAGTTTTATTAATTTCTTAACTCACTTACCACTTAGAGATATGGTACAGTGGTGCTTACATTTCTTAAGTTTGTTTGACTCTACAACTTCAACTTTGTTTGACTTTACCACTTCAATTTATCAACTACTTGTTCTGTAAAATAGTACTTTGTTACATCACTCCTAAATCTCCCACCCTCAAGCTTCAAACCATAACTTATTTTTCTTGTATTCATATTTTTCTGGAAGACATTTCCCTCTTGAACTTTATTAAATCTTTTTGAGGGTTTCTGTTATCTATCCCCTCTGCCTTCTCTCCTCTGAGCTATACATATTCAGGTCATGACAGGGATGAGGTCAAAGTTTTTCATTCATTGCCGAATCTCCTCAAAGGAAAAGTCTGTTAGTTTTTCTAGTTTTTTTTATTTTTATTTTTATTATAATTTTGTTTTAGTATCAGTTAAACATATTTTGTGTTTTGTAACTATTAATTATTATTTTTTTGAATGTAGTTCTTTTCTTTTTGTACTTATAGATTCTTTTTGGGGAGATTAGGATAAGTATTTACATGGAGCCCAATGGTTAAATTGATCACTATATTAGAAGATGATAGGGCCATTGGGGATCCCTATGGAACCCAATGGCATTTAGGTACTATGGGGGTCCATAGGGACCTCCTCTGGGGTTTTTGGGGCAGTTAATGGTAGATAGGGTGGGGTGATTACCCACCCTAGCCCACATAGGCTCTTAGGAGCTAGGGTGGGCCTAGTTATGTGGGCTTTATTAAGACTAAACAGAGCCCGACCCAAAAGCAACATGGGGTGGAAAAGAGAAGAATTTGGTACCCCCAGATATAAAAGGGGTTCTGAGGAACCCCAAACATATTTTTAATATTGAATGTGGAAGGCCACATAGAAGGACAGTGTCATAACCCCCCATTCAATTTTAGTTTGATTAACTTCTAGTGTGCACATAAAAAGTTAGCATGCAATTGAGGTCATATTGAGTTACATCATTCTTGTGGGTGATAATCGTTGATAATTGGTACTTACTCACCGGTTGTCTGTTTTCTATCTAATGTCAGGTGAAAAAACATGATGATCGTATGCAGACACCATGTAGAACATAGCTTCACCAGCCTTGTTACTTTTTTTAATTTACTTTTATTTTTGTTAATTTCCTATGGATTTAGATTGAAGACAATACAGACAGATACTAGGAGATAATTAACAATTTTTGGGCAATAATCACTGAACTGATAACAGATCAGAAAGTTTGAATGATAGGCAAAATTGCAAGTGTATTTGAAAGGTTGATGGAAGAAAATGTTTTCAATTACATCCAATTAATTAAGTGCTTGTTATTATCTATATAGTTCAATTATAC
Source organism: Discoglossus pictus (assembly GCA_027410445.1). Taxonomy (NCBI): domain Eukaryota; kingdom Metazoa; phylum Chordata; class Amphibia; order Anura; family Alytidae; genus Discoglossus; species Discoglossus pictus. Next base: position 153,065,784 of record CM050164.1, on the reverse strand, counting down.
TATAGTTAATAGTGTGCACTGCTGCATAGTGCTAACTAAGGTTGCGGTCTGTCTTTGCTTGCTTGTGCCATTACAGAGGAGAATTCTCCTGATACACATCAGAATGTACCTACCCTTGAAGGCAGGCCAGAACTGCAATGCCAGGCAAATTCCCACAGCACAGGATAACTTAACTGATCTCCATATGCAGAGTGAGCAAGGGGCCCACAGCTGGGTTACCCTATATCTCTTAGGGATTTGCTTACAAAGGCAAAAGAAAGACTCAAACCTGAGAATGGATTTGATGTAATATTGGATAATGCCCACTTGAGAAAAAGTTGTATATTGTCACCTTATGTATTCAGCTTATACCAAATTGCAACATGCGTAAGGCTGGGCTGGACAAATCCAAAGCCGGAATTAATATTGCTGGGAGAAATATCAACAACCTCAGATAAGAGGATGATACTATTGATGACTGAAAATGAAGAGGAACTATGGAGTCTGTTGAAAATGAAGAGGAACTATGGAGTCTGTTGATGAAGGTGAAAGAAGAGAATACAGAAGATGGCCTGCTTTTAACATTAAAAAGACGAAGATCATGGTAAATGGCAATCTCAGTTCCTGGCAAACAGATGGGTGAGAAGTGAAGGCAGTGATAGATTTTATTTTCCTGGGCTACAAGACATTTACTTCTAGGAAGGAAAGCTATGGCAAGTCTGGACAAACCAGTAAAAAGTAAAGATATTACACTATTAACAAAGGATAGTTAGAACTATACAACAATACAACATACGGATGTGATATCTGGACCATAAAGAAGGCTGAGCACCGTATAATTGATGCCTTTGAATTGTTGGAAAAAACTGCTTTGAGTCTATTGGACTGCACGAAGATCCAATAAATAAGTACTACAGGAAATGAAGATAAAATGTTTACTGGAATTTTGAGGTTAAAGCTTAAATATTTTGGCCATATCATGAGAAGATAGATTTCCTTAGAAAAGACTCTAATGCTGGGAAAGATTAAAGGCACAAGAAGAAGGGGACAAGAGGCGGAAATAGGTAGATGAGGTAATTGAAGCAATGAACATGAGTTTGATGGAGCTCTAAGGAGCAGTGGATGAAAGAGGTGAATGGTGTGCTGCAGTCACGGAGAGTCAGACATGACTGAACTATTGAACAAGAGCAATGCCCACTCAGGGTACAGTTTCTCTTTGCTCACACGTTCCTGAAGCATATCAGTCTGTATTTTGAACTTCAAATGTGCCCCTTAAATAGGATAACTGTATTTAAGTTGTAAAGACATAGTTCTGGTATAGGCAGTATACCAGGGAATGCAAATTGAGCATATTATTAAACAAAAAAAAGAAAGAAACCTACATATTTTTAAAACATTTTATTTTCATTCCCTTTGAAGCTCTGATTGAGCACTACGTGTCTTCCTCTGCTGCTGTGTCATTACAAAAAATGACAAAGTAAATTATGAGGGTATGTGCATTACTGTGCACAGAGCTGTATGTGGGCTCACTCAATGAGCCTGGAGGAACATATTGCACTAAAACCCACCATATAATATACACAGAATCCTCCTTGTGTGACTCAGCAGCAAAGATTGAATATACTGCTTGATCAGAGCTGCAAATGGAGTCACATGGAATAAACATTTTTTTTTTTTAAATAAGTAGGTTAAAGTATTTTTTTTTTAATAGCATGCTCATTTCTCATCTTCTGACATATTGCTGTATGCCTTAAAAAATACAGGAATCCCTTAAGAGTATTAAACTACTGTAGTTAGGTGCTGACAAGACACGTTGGTACTTGAGGCACATAGGAATGGAGTGACTTGTCTTATGTCACATACAGTTTACATACCAATTGACCCAGGTTTCAGACTCAGTGTTGCTATCAAATACATTAACAAATTGAACCACTCCCTCTGCCTTCTAGTGATGTCATGCCTGCTCATCCTACTAGAGATGACATAGCCACAGCTTGCTAATCACATGAATGTATAACATTATATGCAGTGAACTACTAAAACAGCATTCATGAGGTTAAATAGAAATTGTGTAATAGGGAATCCCTGACCAGAAGAACTTGCCATCTAGTGTCAAGCATCATGCATTGTTAATAAAGACCCAGTGTAGTCCTATCCCCTTCTGGATCATAACCTTGTTGTGGTGACGTGGCTTGTGTACCTCAGTGAAGCTGTGAGCTATATTACGTAGGGTCACTCAAGATGGGCAGGTCATAGCAGAGAGGTCAGACAAATCACAGTCCACTGAAGAAGGAACTGGCAACCTGCTCCACTATCTTTGACAAGAAAACCATATGGGTAAGCACAACCAGATATATGACATGCGTGGTGGGCCACTTCTATAGAGTCAGAAACGACTAAAGGACTGAACAACAACAACAACGATAGTCCTATATTTAAATATACTCTTACATATAGGTTAAATGGTGTTGACATTTAAAAATAATAAAACCATACATTTTTATACCGTTTATATGCGATTATACTGCCATAGAAGCTAACATTTTGGTAATCAGCTTCCTTACGTGGAATTTCAGTGGAAAGTAAGTTGCTATCTACACAATGTGGCATTTAAAACTGACAATATTTTTATAGGAGTAATGGAAAGCTTATTAGTTTAGAAGGACACCCCCTTAATCTGCATAATGGAGAAGGGGCAGCTAAATCTGCAACTGGTTTCAATAGGACTAATGGAAAGCTAATTTATTTATAGGAACACATCCTCCTGAATCAAGCAGCTTTGTAAAGAAAATGGAACTTCACAGTAAAGAATAATTGCATAAAAAGTAAAAGATTTACAGCCTTATTAAATTGCCATTCTGTAAATTTAAAAGGGCTCTATTTAAGCACACAGCATGTTTTTTTTACAGAAGTTTTTAGGTAGTAAAGACCTTTTGGATAGAAGTTCACTAACTAAAAACTTCTGTAAAAAAAAATATGCTGTGTGCTTAAAAAGAGCCCTTTTAAATTTACAGAATCGCAATTTAATAAGGCTGTTAAAGTCTGTGTTGATTAGACTGCTTTTGTATCTATCCCTCTGTGCCTGCGCATGTGTTCAGCAGCACTGACAGCTGCAGTTCCACGAACTATCTGCTGGATGGTGCTGGTGTGAGAAAAGGCCAAGAACTATACCCCCCTCCGACGTGGCGCAGATTCAACGGCGCTGAATCAACAGCACGGCCATCGCTATGTTCTGCGCCGGCACACGGCCCTTGAGGGCCTTTTTATAACTCAAGCCTCTTCTGTCGGTGCGCCTTATATCAATGTGCAGCAGTATCCAAAAATCGGCAGCGCCATCTATCGATTGGTGGCGGAACTGCTGCTGTCAAATTTTGCGCGAAGAGGGAAAGGACCCTGCTTTCCCTGTCAAAATGAGTCCCCAAGGCCTTGTTCTAATACATCCCTTTCAAATAAAAGTCTCAGAGCACAAAAACATATTCAAACGTTAAACTGTTCTTTGGGCAAGCCTTCTGCCAGCCATTGAGATATACATATTAAAGTATGCTCTCTGCATTCCTTATTAGTTTATTTTATTTTTTGTTTGTTTAGATTCAATTAAGTAAAAAACAAAACAAAATAGAGCTGCTCAATCAGAGAATGGACATGATAACCCACTCAAAGAGTCTTTTAGCTCACTTGTGCCCTTCACATGGCAAAAAATCCTGTAGTATATTAGTCTAGTCCCACTAGAGTAATCCACCCCTGAAATACCAGGCAATTCTACCCTGAACAGTAAACCCCAAACATGCGTTTCGGCCTCTGTGGGCCTTGTCAGTGAGGAACAGCTGAACTCCTTAAGACACAGTGAGCAAGAAGTCCCCTATCACCCTTAGTGACTTAGCCCTAAGGGGCATTTGAATAAACAAAAAATAAAAAAAAAAGGGTCTCAATCAGAGAACGAACTAACCTTAATCGGTTAGTTCTATGAACAAGATAACCCACATGCTCCTTTAATTGCTTGGGGGAAAAAACAGCTGTGTTTCATGTACATTTAATACAGCATAATATTCTCTCTAGTAATAGAGATCTCTCCAGTTTCAAAGTTAGGTCCTATCCTGTTATGCTGGCGCAGCACAAAGCAGTAGCGGTGAGCATCCGCTAGATGGAGCAGCCGATATACAGGTGCCATATCAGAGTCAAGGCTTAGGTAAACTGTTATGGTTAGGGTGAGGGTTGGGGTTAGAATTAGTTCAAGGTTTAGGCTAACATTATAAGCTTAGAACTTCTCTCACATATCGGCAGCGCTGCAAAATATCGGCAGCGCCATATAGCGTTTGGAGGCCTCACTGCACTGGTGAACCTGTCCCGACAACATAACAGGATAGATCTCAAAATTATTCTGTAAAGCCTCTTTTTTACAAAATATTAGAATCTTGGTTGGTGGGTGGATCAGAAAGGCTGACTGACAGCTCAAAATGACAAACTTCAATGTTAGTTTAATGCCTTTCTGATCCAGCCACCAAGATTCTAATATTTTGTTATTTCTTAATAACATCCAACTGATAAAGTACTTGTTAATACCTATAGATTTAAATGATACCGTATTTGATCATTTTATGTGGTGATAAAAATGGACTTTTATACACATTTTACCTTTAGCTAAACATTAGCACAGACCACAAAAATAACAATTGAACCTTTAGCCTTTCTGGTAAATTTAGGCCATACCTCACCTTAGGAGGTGGCGCTAGAATGAACAGGAATGTGACTAGTGCAGTTTATGAAGGGAGGGTGGGGTCAGTAAAATAGGTGTAGGCAAATGAAGTGAACCAACAGGAATGAGCTATTTACCTGCTGGAAAGGTTGGTCTGTGGTTTCAGTTCCTCCTGCGTACAATCCACTGGGACTCTGGTTTCTGCAGGCTGCTTGGAATAATGCCTTGCTAGAGACGCGTCCTTTTACCAGGAATTTTTATTTTTAAATGATATATAATTATTAACTTCTATACACCATGAAGAAAAACAGCTCTATGCAGGGGACCCTGAATAAGCTCTTTGGAAAGAAAAATACAAACAATAATAATTCGCTTTATGCTGATAATCCACCGTGGATCCTACCCCAGGGAGCCAAGAAAGGCAACGAGGATTATGGTTAGTGACTGGGGGATTTTGACTTGATGATTTGGGCACCTGTTTGTGTAAAGTGCTCGCTTCCATTGGAATCCAATGAATGCATGCACTTCAATATATAATTGGCTAAATCTCTGTTTAATCGTTTCCAGAGCACTTTGTTGTAACGTTAAATTTTTAAGGGCAATTAAGTATGGTGCGGGCAAATCTCACTGCAGCCCTGTTGAAATTGTTGTTAATCTGTCATCTTTTTTATAGCGTTGTTTGCAATTTCTGCTCCGGGAAATTTGGGGTTATAAGCAAATATTTAGCAAAACCATTAAAAATATATATTTTTTTGTAGATAAAATTCTTAGTGTATGAACACTTAGTATTTTGTTATATATATATGAAATGTTTTCAGTACAAATAATAGTTGTGTAATACCTATACACAATTAGTATTTTGTGTTGGTACATAGACTGGCTGGCATTGGTCAGTTAGTGAAGAGGACGTAGTGTAGTAATACTATAAAAGCCATAAATTTAATGTGGATATTTTCTAAATGACAGGGTGAATAATAAACGGATCGGTAAGCCATAACCACCCTTAGACAGACTCGACATCACCAATATTTTTCAAACCACTAAATAAATTAGGTGCATTATAAGGTGCAATTAGCGTGTCATAGTCTCATTGACATTTTCATTGCTGGAAAAAAAAAAACGAGAAGCTGTATGGTCACTTTAGACTTCTTTCTGGTCATCAAGCATCACAAATAGATCGTTAACTCTTTAGGACAAAACTGTATTCTATTTGAAAATTTTCCTTGGCTGCAATTTCTGCTCTAAAAAATGTATTTCCTAACCTATTGTTCTCTATTATTCTAAAACAACACATAAAAATGTACAAGAATTCACAGATAACATTAATTGTGATACCGCCATACAATTTTTATTTGTTTGTTTCTGCATATTAAGGTGTTGGGTGCACCTTGGATATTGAAATAAATTATATTACAAGAATATAGTGAGTGACATATTTAGCTTGGATGTGCTCAGCTTGCTTCAGAAACATAGACTGGTTGCCAGATACAAACCAAAAGGCCCATTTAGTTTGTTCATTCTATCTAGCTTTATCTTTATTATCCTCAGAAGAACCTTATGTTTATTTAAGGCATGTTTGAATTCCCTTCCCTGTGCACTAGAATGCTATTGCGTTTAGTAACTACACCTTCTGTAAAGTAACATGTATCTTATACCTTGTAAATCATTACCTCTTGTTCTTGCATTCCTCTTCTTCTGGAAGATATATTTCCCTCCTGAGCTTCATTACATATTTTGATATATATGTATGAATGTTAAAGTCCTGAAATATTTCCTTATACATTTTTTTGAGACCATGCACTTTATTCCCCATTCTTTTGAAACCTTTCTCACTTGTTGTTTAGTCCAATCCAGTCATCTACCATCACTTGTCATCTACACATCCTATGTAAGAGTATGTGCCACTTTGCATGTCCCTCTCATAGGAGCTAAACAATAGTGCATTAGATGCTATAAACACTATCCCTTTCTAATACTGATTAAGTGTGTCCTGAAGCAGACTGGGATAAGAGAGACTGTTTGATCTGGTAGAAAAATAAGACCATCATTGAGATCATTTTAAAGGTGTGCTCAGTCTTTACTACTTGTTTTTAAGAGTCTGTAGTATATTAAATTGCATATAATGATGAATTCACAGTACAACAAAGCTTAATAATATAGAAACACTAGGAAATTGCCTGTCAACAATGACGGGAATAAAATAGTAAGGCTGGCAATGGTGTTTGGCACACATTGCAAGGCTATGGGCCCTCAGGCTAGTTTTACGTCCTTCAGCCTCGTTTCCGTCACGGTGCGTTTTTTGTCAGCCATTTTTTTTAACGCGTAGCCGTTTTTTGTTAGTGGAAAAAAGCCAAATATGCCTCAAATTAACTTCCAACCTCACTCACAGGCTCCCTGGCTCTCCCATTGTGCTGTGTGTGAATGTGTAAGTTAATTTGAGGCATATTTGTTGTTTTTTTCAGGTGTTTCCAGTTCTGTGGTTCGTAATTTTGCGATGTGCCCATTGCATGTACGGGTTTCGGTCCTAAGTCGTACTGGTCGTAAATCCTGCATGCCTCAACTGCTCACCTCGCTATGTGAGGCTCGCAGTTGCGGCAAAGTTCCACGTGCCCCAACTTCTCGCTTCGCAAGGCTCGCGGTCGATGGCTTGCCTCGCAAAGTGTGACCAACATGGGAAGCGTTCCCAATACTGACAACTATATATGTGATGCATCTTGACATCATATAAATAACCCAGACAGTATTTATATCTATATTTGCAGCCTAGAGCCCTATTGGAAACACATTGGGGTCTATTACTAATAGTAGTAGTGAGATGACAGGCGGTTAAATCTTTCATCTACCCCCTCAAGAATCACTCTCTTTCTATAAACAATTAGTTAAATAACCACTGAAATGTCATTATATGTTCTTATGAAGTACTTGACTTGATAATGTGCAAAATGTTTAAAATAAATAAATACAGCCTTTAACTATTGTATCAAATGTTAGCAATACAAGATGAAACCTCAAGGACAAATGTAGCGTCAATTAAATATGATACTTTCTCTAAAAATGCTTTTATGCTCCTGGCTTGCATAGCTACTGATGTTTGTTACATATTAGATCATTTTTCCAGGAAACATTCATTATCAAAAATTATTTTTTGTACCCTTTGGATTCCATTAGTGTGTGTACTGATTCCATAACTAGATATGTTATCTAGAGATACTTTGTCAGGTGTGTTCTCTATCACACAACTTAAAGTTGGAATTCTGCTGTTTTTGCCAAAAAAAATTATTTATTTTTTAATAATCATTGATTTAACGTCCAATAAAGGTGCGGTTAGCGTGCTTGACAAGAGTGGGAGAGGGGTCTAACTGCCAGATAATGCTGGGGGTCTTTATTATGGCAAGTGCAGACAGAAAAGCAGACTGTAACTATAATCAGCACATCAAAACAGCTATTTCATATGCATGAAATACTCATTTGCATATAAATACTGCAATGACAATATGGAATTTCACAGGATTCACTTTAGAAAAAGATGAAAAATGCAACATACATAGCCAGTGTTTCAAACTCTTTAAGAATAAACTAAAACAGTTTGAATTTGGGGTGACAGTCACTTTAAAGTAGTATTTCAACACATTATCCCTACATTTTCCAACTTCCTGCCATGACCTTGTTATTAAATTCCCCATTTTCAGGACACTTACCTATTGAACCATTAAATCATTTGATATATTTTAAGTTTTCTATCCTACCACCCTCTCTCTTCTGCCTTCTAAGTTAAACATCTTAAGATCAAGAAATCCTTTTTTTCGTACCCTGCTCCATTTTAGTTGTCCCTCTTGGAACTATTTCTGATTTGTTCATGTTCTATCCAGAGGTCCAGACTTTTTGCTGGTCAATTAAGACAGTAGTTCTTACAGAGCATCCGTGATCCACTGTGCTTCTTCAGTCCTCCAAGGCATACATAAGGATACTGAATAACCCACAATTAGATCACAACATGTATTTGTGTTAGACTAAAATATTACTTAGAAAATTTTAAAAAAGAACAGGCATATAAAATAATTACTTTTTTCTCAGGGACTGTTCTAGGAGTTCATTCATAGAGATACATTATACTTTTAAGGAGCCCCTTGGATTTTTATACTTTTGTGTATTTGTGCGGGATGGAAATTTCCTAAAATGTGTACTTTTTTCTTTTTTTAGACATACAATCCATCTCTATATGAAGTGATTCATTCCATAATCCTAGAAACTGTATGTCTGGCTATTCTAAAATCTTCCTGGCTCCTCAATTTGTTTGTTTTTTATATATCTTTTTGGACTCCTTAAAGGGACATGGAAAGTTTCTGGATTTTCTAAGTATATAATATACCTGTGTATCCTTTACTTTTATGTACTTTAGTTTATTAAGGCATGCTTATAAGCTCTGTTTTTACTGCCTAAAATCATACAAATAGTACCTGCTTGGATCTGCCCTCTGCAGTTAATGAAGATACAGACTCTGTAGTACTGGTGCAGAACTGTGCAGTTCTCATACTAGCCAATCAGGAGTAATGTCTTCGTAACACACTGGTGAGGCATGGTCACTGATTGTCTTGTATAAGAAACTGCACAAGTAGTCTGTGTATTCATGAGCTGCAAAGGGCAGACCCAAACAGGTATAATTTGTATAATTTTAGGCAGTATAAATTGGGTTTTTAAGCACTTCTTATTAAAAGAAATTACATAAAAGTAAATAGATACATAGGTATCCTATATAAAAGACAGTGCTTGTCACACATGACGAGTCCTATGCGCAGGCCCATGCACCGTGAGCGCAATAGAATGAATCTTCTCGGCTATGCCCTGCCGTGCAGAGAGCTGAGGCATTTGGGGCTGACAAACAGCGGTCAGAGCCAGCACCCCCCACCACAGCAAGCAGAAGGCAGAGCTGAGACAGGGGGACGAATTAACATGGATAATGGATATTCTTTCTTCCTTCTCTCCCCTGGCACTGTCCTCCCAACCTGAATACTTAAACTGTGACCGTTCTATTCTTATTATGTGCCCTTGAAGAGCCCTTTTGTTCATGCAGAGGGCCACAATATGGGGGTGATCAGAACTATTGTGTACATTTATTGATATAAAAGTAGTACCCAGGCATGTTTGGTATTGAAATGCTGCATTTTCCACAGAGAGTATCACCATTTACGAGGTGATTGGTTGTAGGGGATCCAGTACAGTGAGGGAAGAGCTAGCCAGCACCAGTGGACAGTGGATACTTAGGTGTAAATGGTGAAGCTAGGGCATATGGATGCTCACATACATCAGAGACTGAGTGTCTGCACTCCTGATCAGATACCCCCAAAGGGCCAATTAGTGGGTAGTAAATTAGGCTCCCGGACCAAGGGGGGTGACATCAGTGATGGACAGGCTCCCAATGTGGTCAGGGTGGGGGCTGGTAGAGTTTTGTTGGACTGGGTTGTGTGTAATTACTGGACCACATCAATAAAGGCTGTTGTCAGTTTAAACATGCATAATTGAGGTGTGTGTTTCATTCTGAGAGGAAAATTATTCATATTACTGGGATTATTGCTGCTGAACCTGCATTGGACTCACAGTCGGTAACATTTGCTGGGTGGCTACTGATTCATGTGGTTTGTTGGGCGCTTTGGTGGCTGTAAGCTGGGATGGTTCTGTTCCTACTATCAGGGATATACAAAGAACCAGACAGGTCTACTGGGTAGGTTTGAACTATGATCTCATCTGCAAAAGCAGTAAGTGGTCACACATGTGGACTGAGGAGGGACATAGGGACTGACCATCATTTATTTCTGGCTGGTAATTACTCTAGTATTATATACTTAATAAAATCCAGAAACTTTCCATGTCCATTTTTATAAGGGACAAATGAAGAAAAAAAAATAGGAGAGCAGGTTCCAAATTCTCTGAAGAAGAATGCTGAAATATCTTGCAAGAATTCTCTATTGTTTTATTACATGTTTAACAAGCTGCTGTCTGTATGACATACCTTCCATTTCCCAGTATTGTAACACACCCTATGGTATCACCCTGTAAAAGGCTCTGTAAAATAACACGTGTGCACCCAAAAGGCATGCTACTGTACAGTTGCATGTGATTTCCCTTTTCTGCTGTGATTAGCTGTTTTATTTCCTGCGTGTTTATATTGTGATTAAGGCTTGGTCTCCCTGTGAATCATGCAGGTGAAGTTTACATGTGCAGAGAGACAGAGCACATTCTGTATGTATTCTCCGCAGGGTGGAGTGCATTTCTAGCCAACTCTCGCACTCCCTTTTTGGCGCACAGCCTGACACCTCTTTTATCAGCTTTGACACTTGTATTTTAAAGGTTTCCGTCCTCTAGGAATCTCATTCTTTTGTATTTCCTCAATTTTAACCCCCAGAATGGTTATTTATAGCTTGAAAGACAGGGTGATTATTTAAATGAGCACTGGATTGTGTATAATGGCTGAACATGCAAACAATTTTAAGTGCAATCATTCAATCTCTATAGCAACCACTGAATGCCTTTAGTGCTCGGCACATTAATCCCTGGAGCTGTTTGTTTTTATGACTGTACCATTGCTATGGAATATAAAAAGGTCCGTACATATATTCAAGTTGCCTTTTAAAACAATGTAGGGGAGCACTCTATAGAATAGCAGCTGAGCTTGAGTTTTCATACTGAATATTGATTGGTTTTGAATCACTGAATATGAATGTTATTCATGCCTTACCATGACCTAAGCAAGGCCCAGTTGGTATGTGCATATAAGAATGTATACCCCATCACCCATTGAATATAAAATTAGACACAGACCACTTCTTGGGAGATAACTGGCCACAGCGTTTATTGGTAAACACAACATGATGTAAAGACCATAACGATAAATAAATAAACATAACCCGAGGGGAGGAGCCTGGACAGAGACAGTACACCCTACGCCCTGAAGCCTCATCCAGGGCCTACCGTGTTGGAACATCCGTACCACCGTAGGGTAGGATCTCCCTCATTTTCCACTGTCCCGGCGACTCCCCTCACCACCTGCCGCTGTGACAAAATAAACAAACTTTTGATACCATATAATATATACTTAATGATACATCCACAACGAGTACTTCAGACAATAAACAACATAATCCACAACTTACTATTCATCTTTTTTTTTTTCTATTTTTCTTTTTTTATTAACAGTACAACATATACATCACTTTAACAACAATACTTTAGGGATGGGTGGGTGGGCATCTGCTCCCATGACTAGCTGGGGGCAAACTGGTGGAAATTGGCGGCAAAAGCCTATAATGGCTCCACCTGCCCCAGCTAGCCACCTCCTGCCCCTCCCAGGTCCTGCCAGGTCAGGTGGTCCCTCCTTCCAACCCCAGGCAAGCCTGAGGTGGCCTACGGGCCCTTCAAGACATCTAGCTCATGTCTGTTGTTGTGGTACTTAAAGGGCCACTTAATTCAGCACAATTTGGAACACATCACAGTAAAGATCTCCTAAAAACATATTGAAATACTTTGGAATCCTTGAAATACGTGCATTTTTCACTGTAAATTCAATAAAGTAAAATCCATGTTTACATATGTCACTGACTGCTCACTCCCATATATGCAGCTACAGCTCTGTGTAGTGAGCAGGAGTTAAAAAAAAAAAAGAGTTACAAATCAATCTGTGCAGAGCATGGAATGCTGTATCGCCTAAACAGGTCAGTTATGGGTTAACTTTTGATTGCATTCCTGAGTGCAGAGGAAACTATCAATCACTCTCCTCACCTCTCTCCTTGACCGTCTGTTATCAATCATGAAGCGGGTACTTGGCATGACAGACTGTGTTTGTAAACATATATATATATATATATATATATATATATATTTTTAGCTCTTATTAGTGTATTTAAAAAAAATAGATAGTTCCCCTGACAATTTCCCATGACACTACGAGTAAGCATGAAGGACTTAATATAGTATTCCTAAATATCTCAAGAATAAAATAATATGTACACTTTTTAAAGCTTTTATATGAAACATGTTTTGTAGAGAGCTGCCATTATGGTCACACATCCTTTTCATGATGGGGTGGTTACAGAGCAGTATACAGTACTTGCAAGCTGCCTCTGCTGAGTCTTTGGCAGGAGGAGGGTGTCTAATGGTGAAACTTTATCTAAATAAACCAATTAATCAACAGCCCCCTGTTTTCACCCCCCTCCTTCCATTCTAAATGGATAATAAAAAAATAGGAAAAAATAAGTCTCCAAGCAAGTATGTAGTATGGAATGGACAAACATGGCCCTAGGCCTAACCAACAGCCTGTGATATTAATTTGTTACAGTCTTGACAGACATATAAAGTTGTTGTCCCCCCCCCCAAGTTTACAGTAGTCATTTACATTTCATTTACATTTCTAAACAAAGAGCCCCTTTCCACTTATCTTTGTTTGATCTCTGATAAGGAAATGTGTGAAGGTAAAATCAAAGCCTTTCCCATGAAAAGACCCAGGAAAAAAACATATTTATCACAAACTGCCAGGGAAAAGCTGTTAAAAATTAGCTTTTGGCTGATTTTAATGGACACAGCAAAGTCATAGTTACCAAAATTACAACAAATAACATGGTGTAAAAGAGCATTTAATTATTTAAAAATTTTTTGTGTTGTACTTGTTTATTATAAGATTCTTTCAGTGCTGTCTCTCTTTATTTCTAATGTTTGTTTTAGTTATGTTCAAGTGTCTTGTTATCAAAAGTTTAGTACAGCAGATGTGGGTAAAAGGGCAACTGTAGTCTAAAAATTCTTGTGTGCTTTTTAAAATATTGCTCATTAAATACATATTTAAGTTTCATATATTATTAATGCATCTTATAGAGGAGAATCATTAGTTTATGAAAACATTTTTTGCACAAAAAAATACATATAAATTATTAAGTATACCCTAAAGTTTGCTAAATCTCTAGAGTTTACTAGCAGTTGGTTTTGAGAGTTAACACCCTTTAAAGTCCCTTCTAAAATATCATAAAATTCATAATTAATTTTGGCAAATCAGAGGCAGATACAGCAGTCTCTGCAGCAAAGCGTCATGGGATTTGCAGGCTTAGTTCCCAAAACTACACCTCTCTCTCCTTCCTTGAATGATGCAACTCACCAGTGCAGCTCTGAATTTCTGCTGTTTAGTATAGGGTTAAAAAAAAGTACTTGAACACAGTGTTTCTATTGGTTAGTATGAGATGTATATTCATTCACCTCTCTGCTGTAGAAGCAGATCAGCAGAAATGAAAATTCTGCAATTAATTAAGCATGTTTAAAACATTACAAAAGTTGTTTTGTTTTTGTTTTTTGCATGCAAAAAAAATTAAACAAAACATGTACCTTGACACATGATCAAATACCATGAGCCCTATCCTATTAGAAGCCCACAAATGCCTCTAACCCCTTCATTTTGGCCACATTTTTTTTTCTCTCTCTCTCTCTCTCTCTCTCTCTCTCTCTCTCTCTAAATGTCTAATGTATTCTGTTGCCTCAAGCTCACAATTTACCTCCTTAAGCCTAAATACGTAAGCCCTGCCTTTTTTAAAGTCTGATTTCAGGGGGCGCTATCATATGATCTGACAATATTTAAGCAAGCCTGTAATTTACTTACACAGTCAATAGTAAATGAGACTATCATCATGACGTCAGTAAAACATGGAAGTTACACGTAATCTGCAATCGGAGGCTAAGAATAAATTAGAGCCAATAAGAAATAGTTGCCAATCGGGCTCACAATCAAGCAATCTATAAAATGCATTAGGTCATCTATTTTAGTCCATGGGGGTTTCATGATGTGTATTAACTCCTTGATATTACTCAGAAATAACGTTTAAAAATAATATTTTTTAATTGCATATTTGTGGTTTTGAGACTGTTGTATAATTAATTCTAATGCCTTCCCATGCTTTTTAAAGTAGAGTATTGTGTGTTTAATTGCTGTTACAGCTCTAATAAGTAGTTGAAAAAGACCTTGCGAGTCCTGTCTAGTACTCCTAATATTTTTATCAGAAAATTAACTTTTTTTCAGTTGTTGGTCAAACTTTATTTGCAAGCTTGAGCTACTGGTCTAATAGAATAGCGATTTTGTGTAACTTTAATTATTTAGTGCTAAAACCAATGGAGTTCTTTGGCTGGGCCATAGTGATTGTGGGCAGGGGGTGGGGGAGCTCCTAATCTGATTGCGAGTAGCTAATGGAATATGTGGCAATATTCAGAGTGGTTTTAAGTGTGTATACATTTACGAATTGGGCAATAGAATTTTGGTGCCATGTGTTTCTGATGCACCAAATAAAAAAAAAAAAAAAAAAAAAAAAAAAAAAAAAACTTTCCATGTCCTTTTAACCAGTTTAAGGTTGTATTAATCATAAAAATAATAATAATGGCCTTTTTTAAAGGGTCTCTTACCTCATGTATACTGCTCTGCACCATCATCTGGAGCAGTGGTTCCCAAACCTCTCCTCAAGACCAACGAGACCATGACTTGGATGAAACATTGTGTAATACACAGGTGAAGAAATTTGAGGCTCCACCACCTGTTGAATACTAGTTGCCTCACACAGTGTTTCAACTAAATCCATGGCCTGTCTGGTGGGTTTTGAGGAGCGGTTTGGGAACCACTGACCTAGAGCAATGGTTTTAAACAGCCAGTACTTGAGACCTTTTCTGCTGATCCTCTGGAACAAAGACGGAGGAGAGCCTGACACTTTTAAACATATATCTATCTACCATTAGTCACAGTTATAGATAGACTATTGATTAACTAATCTGCAGTTAAATTGTACTCTATTCAAATGCGTGCAAAGCTAAATGAAAATATAATTTGTCACGTGGTATTTCCCTGATAAACATTTTATGCATCTCGCAGCCATTCCCCATGCGTATAAGTAGGCGATCAGCCGATCCCCAGATCTAAAAAGGTTGATAACCACTGATAAAAACTGATTTCAATGTTTAACTGATCTAGGATTTTGCCCCTGTCGGCCAATAAGCATTAATATGGAATACTTGTCTGCCAATGAAATCTACAGTTCTGTACACTTCCAATTAGTGTCAATGATGTTTAAACAGGTTTACTTAATTACTTTTTAATGCAAATGTTTAAAGCATGCTCTTATACACAAATGAAAAGAAGAATTGTGTTCCATGTCCTTTTTAATATAGTAATCAGGAGTCACTTGTATATAAAGCAAAACAAAGCGCTGTGGGAGGAGGCACAAACCAAGGTGCTCAAAGCAATAATATAATTTTGTTCCATATTTATGCTTCCATAGAATAACTCTATAATAAAGCTTTATTACACACCTGTTTCTATGCAAAGCCCTTTTAAAGTGACATATTCCCTTTTAATTGGACAGTTGGACTGTATTTAAATAAAAGTGAAAGAGTTATTAATAATAACAATTTACAATTGTATTATACTAGCGACTTGCCTGTCAAAAATTACGGCAATGCAATTTGAAGGCTGGCAATGCTATTCGCCACACAATGCGAGGCTCTCCCCTCTCTAACTTGTGGGCCTTGCGATGAGCACCTTCGGCGCTCATTGCGATCCTCTCCCACCATCAACTTTATGAGCCTCGCGATGAGCGCCTTTGCAGGCCTTGTTCAACCCTACACTTTCATGCCACGCAATGAGCACCTTCGGTGCTTATTGTGAGCCTTTCCCCCGCATGACCTCTCATTTCATGCGTCGTCAAACCTGCCACTTTTGTGCCTCTCTTCACTCTCTGAGCCCTGTGTCTGTTTCCCCCTCTCTCTCTGCCCTGTCTTTTTTTCCACTTATTTCCCTCCCCTGTGTCTCTCTCCCCCACCCCTGTGTCTGTTTCCACCCTCTCCCTCCTCTCCCTCCCCTGTATCTTTCTCCTCTCTTCAAGTCTTCCGGGCCATGTGATGAGGGACTAAGTGTTACTACCTTCAGCCTCGTTTTTAGCCTTTTTCAAAACAATTACGGACGCCATTTTTCCCCCTTGTTTAGTCGATTTCCGATCTCCTAATAACGCCAAATAAATCTCAGATTAGCTTTAAGTAAGTTAATTTTTTAATTTAATTGGTGTCTTTTGGCGGTCTTCCGACGGCTTGTGAGCTAAGGGCTTGAATAAAAAAGCGGTCGTTAAAGTCATATTTTTTTTAAAGTGTTGCGTACCCTGCGCTCATCGTGGGCCTGGCAATGAGCGCCTTTGGGGCTCATTGGCAGCCGTTTTCAAAGTCCTGCGGGCCTCGGGCTCACCGCCAAATGCCTACAGCCTTCAGCGCTCATCTTGGGCCTGGCAATGCGCGCCTTCTGCACACATTGCCAGCCTTTTTCAAAGTCTTGTGGGCCTTTGGCGCTCATTGCGCCAGCCTGTAACTTTTAACATAGTGTTACTGACAAACTTGCAATTGCGCCAACAATTATTTTTTGATTTCATGGCTCTCACTTGCTCTCTGGACTTTAAAAAGTAATGGCAGAGGAGAAACTGGTAACTTTTCAGATTACTAATTTATCTTATTGTATGCTTGTTTAAAAGACACCTTAGGAAGTAGGTCAGCAGAAACCAAAATGGTAGCATAATTGTGTATATAAAAGGTAATAATGTAGAAGCTGTATTACTTTTTTAAAAACATTTTGCCATTTTTGAATGTAGTTATTCTAAAGAGTATGTTTTAAATACAGGAGTACAGTGGCACTTTCACCTAAAGACAAGTTATTCTTATATAAAATAATTCACTTATAGAAATTTTACATACGGTAGACAATGTTTTAGCACTTGCTTATGATTGCTACAAGATCTCTGTATATTAGGTGATGTGAGCTGCTGAAGAACACTGAGAATTAATGTTACTGTCACACCTTAAAACTACTGGTGTAATTTGGCTTTTGAATGTTTGACCCAATCAGTTGAACATTCTAGGTGTCAGCGAGAGATATGGAACTTCTAATGGTGCTTCTTGCTCCCCACAAACATGGAGCCGTAACTGGCAAACTAGACCAGCTTCATAACTTTTTCATAGATAGTTTATTTTCTCTAAGAGTGCTCTTAGCAAAAAAAATAAATAGTTGAAATGTGCCTTGGGGAATTATGAACAAAACAGGTAAGGATTTGGCATGTAAAGAAAGGCAAAAATAGTGACATCTGAATGCTTTCTTTTATTTACCTGCAACTATAGTACTAATCTGCATTGTGCATCATTGACTAAGACGCAGGTCTTGGAGAGTAGGTGTATCTATCTACACCCATTATGAGCTGTTCTTCTTTCCAAGGCGTGGACCAGTACGCATTTTATATGAAACCTCAAAACCGGTGGATCCTTAGTAGGAACCACACCTTCATCATTAACCTCTGCACTGCCTTCTGGGACATTATTAAACCAAATGGTTTAATGTAATTTTAAGGCTTTGATTGCAGTATAAGGGTTAATAAAGGTAGACAACTTCTATTTGCGTCTTTACAGAGCATGGTGCCTTGTAAACGTACAGAGTATAAACTTTCACTGAGAATAACCAAAGCTTGTAATGCCTTTCCTTGAAAGCCAGGATTTAAGCATTTTGTATCCACATAGGAGTCTTTCTACCCACTTCAGGATTTTAAAAAATGGCAGGATTTTAAAAAATTGCATTAACATGTGCATTTTATTGTAGCAAACTAGCATTGATGGTTGTCTATGTTATCTGTCAATCAGCCTTTCTGATTCACCTACCGATCTCATTCATACAGGTAACTTACAATAGTTGCTAATTGAAAATACTGAGTATGTGCAGACTGAGGCCCCCATTCAATTGAGGTTTCAGGAGATCCGGTAGTCCATAAGGGAGGTCGCAAAATAATTTGCTATTCAATTGGCGTATTTTGCGGGCTCCAATCGGCTTCAGAGTTACGGCCTTGATAAAATGGCAATCGTTATTCTCATAACTTACAGCCTCCTGAAGCCTTTGATATTTTATTTTTGCAAGGGTAAAATATCAAATTGCTATTCAATTGCTAGATTTCCCCAAGCCCGCAAATGGTTTCACACCGTAAATAGCAAACAGAGAAAATTCTACGAGTGCTAGGACTCGCAAGGGGGTTAAACGCCTATTCGTGGCACTGTAAATACAAATAAAAAAATCACTTCTGCACTGTAAATAACGGGGAAAGCGATGATAGACATTAGAATTAATCGCACAACAGTCTCAAGCTCTCAAATTGGCAAGAGCTTCGATATTTTTTTTTTTTTTTTTTTTTATACTTAATTTCGGGGATAAATCTATCTCTGGTATCAGTGAGTTAATACATATCAGGCCAGCAACATGGACTAGAACAGTATTGGCATTCATTTTCATAATTCTCTATTTTGGGGTTTTTTGCCAGTCTGATCGCATATCAGATCCCCGAACCTAATTGATTGACGTGTAAGCTCCATGTTTTACTGCCGTAATAATGACAGTCTCATTTTCTATTGCCTGAGTCAAAATTGTCAGTTATGGGATTGCTGAATTGATCATGTTCCCGCCCTGAACTGCTTTTAACCAGTGTAGTGGTTTATGGTCTTTGGGCTCGTAACCTGCAGGCTTGAGCAATTGAATAGCATCGCAATCGGAGACAAATGGGAGCCCGCAACACACCCGCAGGCATTCGGCCGTCTGCGAGCTTCGAAATGAATATGGCCATGAGTCGCTAGATATGCTGATTAAGCTAAGCTTACTGTTAGAAAACACAATTTTTAGTAACAAGTTCCTTCATATCAAATATTATAGCTTTAAAATAAAAGATATGTGGAACCTTCACTGTGTCACTTCTTAATAAGATGAAAGCAAAATCACTATTTTATAGACTGGTAAAGAAAAATAACCCTCAAGCAGCAGTTCATAGCAAAAGTCCAGTTATACAGAAGTGTACATAAATAAATAAATAAATAAATAAATTTAATTCTAACTTTATAGTGTGTGTGTGTGTGTATATATATATATATATATATATATATATATATATATATATATATATATATATATATATATATATATATATATATATATATATATATATATATATATATATATACATACTATAAAGTTAGGCTCCATGACTATCTGTCTCCAGAGATATGCCAAACCCTGATATATACAGGCACATTACATTGCATATTTGCTCCATAATATTGCAAATCACAGTGGAATATGTCCGTCTGCAAATGAACATACATTTATAAGAGGAGATTACTTGACATCATGATGACAGGCATTTCCTTACATAATAAAAAAAAGCTTGCCAGCATAGGGTCCCCCTTCTAGGATAGGCCCCTCACAAAAGTACCCGCTATTTCCAACCCAATCAGTAGCCCTGCTTTTTAATTTCCCCATTTCTAGGACCTTTGCTGTGTCCCTTTCACATAGTCACTTTGCCAAGATGGGACCGAGAGATTAAATCCCTATAGATTACACACAGTTGCTGGGTAACTCCATATATCAACATGTAAAGACTCCCTGACTCAGTGATCACTCTCAGCTGTGTCTCAGTGGTTTCAGTGGGAAGATGTTTCTGATTAAGTAATAATGTATAAATTAGCTACATCTATAAATAAAGGTCTTAATCAACTGGAATGTATATTACGTACTTGTGACAAGCAATTAACCCTCTTACGACCAGATAAAATAACAGTACTCTTTAGCAGTATAATATGAGTCATTGCACAAACAGATTGTATCCGTTCATGCAATCCACAGCAGATTATATGGACACAGCAAATGTCCCAGTTATTGCTGAGATCAAATATATGTACATTATTATTATTATTATTATTATTATTATTATTATTATTATCATCCTATATTTGCAACTCGCCAACAAATTCTATACAGGGATAGTACAAGGCAAAAAATGTAAATACAGCATAAAGATGGTGGGAAAATAAGCTAATTTCAGAGTTTTTTTTTTTTTTTTACAAAATAACATTTATTAAATTGATTTATATGTATCTTTACACAGAGGATAACTTAACTAAAAAATATATATTTTCAATCAGTATTTCACTTTTATAATGTATTTTCTTATATTAATACATTATTAAAATACAGGCATGATCCTAGTTGCTCATTATTTTGATTGTTTTATTTTCTACTATGGATGCCGACATTTTACTATTAACAGGTGTTTCTTGAGTGCAAGACCTCCATTTTGTTAATGTGGCAGCAACCTACTTCTTTACCTATTAAACCTTTACCTGGTAAAAACATGGGTCATTAGGCATAACCAAGGTCCGTGTGATATACATGGGATAAAGAATGTGCAAGCCTCTATTGCAGAATACTCTGTCGCTGTAGCATTCAAGTAATGGATCGGTTAGCTGCAAAATGGCTGCTGATTATAGTGCTAACTAGCCTAATCATGTGTATGTTATGATATACAGTGGCTTTATTTTATCAGTGTACTAATGCAAGAAATATGTCATAAAGAGGAATACTGATTAAACTATTTTTTTCTTTACTGACTTATTAAAGCTGGATCATTAGAAAAGCCTTTTAAGATGGCTAACTAATAGGAAGTAGATAATCTTACATCCATTTTGATCTTTTTTTACTGTATAACTTCCACAATATTTCAGGTAAAATAATTTGTACTTAAAGCTGCGTGTGTTTGTGCGTTTTGCAAGACCATGTAACACACATTTACAGGCTTGAGTGTATCCAAATATACATTTATTTGTCTGTATATAGACATTTCAACGAATACAGGCACACTATTCTGTACCATGACAATGGCGGATTTCACTAGTGATTAAAAAAATCAAACAACTTTACTATAATCTGGGTACAATCCTAGCTCTAAGACAAATTGACTTCAATGATGCCATAAAATGGACTTTTGACAGAACATTTGGAATTTCCATGCTACATAAAGGAACTACATATACCAAGTCATGAAGTACTGGAGAATTTCTCCATTTTTATGTTTTTTACTTTTTTTATGCATTTGATCCATATTTAGCTTTGTAGACGCCCATACAGTTCAAGAAAATAGACACTTGTTTGTCAAGTATTTACCAATTTAACCATATTTGCAGCTGTGTAAGCAATCGACAGAACATTTTTTTGTGAATAAATATTTAAAGACTCTTTTTATGAAAACAGGAATCCATTTTGTGTTTTTGTGAGTGTTGGGGGGAGTGTTTGTAGTTATCAGTGGAGGGAGGTGTGGGGAGAAGAGAAAAGAACAGGCAGAAGACCAATTGTTTTAGTAAATGATAAGATTCAAATTAACTCCACACTTCTCCTTACTCACTGGCATCGTTTAATGCAACCACAGCACTCTAGAAATGTAAACTCCCTTTTCACACACACCACTTTCTCCAGTGTATCATAGATCTCTCCAGGGTCCTGCAGAGGCGTCCAGATCTTTTTTTCTTTCCTAATTGCCGTATTGGTCTGAATATAAGCTGCACCCGCATATAAGGCACACCTGAAAAATTCAAGGGGAAAAAATAGAAAAAAGATAGTACTCAAATATAAGCCACACCCTTAAAATTGGAGAGAAAAAGACTCTCTCCAAGTGATCAGCCATTGCAAGAAACAGGCTTTCTAATTAGTACAAAACAACTAAGTCAGAGGTGCTCATCAGAGAACGAACCAACCTTAATAGATTAGTTCTATGGCCATGATAAGCCACTCTGAGAGCAACCTCTTTTAGCTCACTTGTGCCCTTCACAGGGAGAAATATCCTGTAGTATATCAGTCTGGTCCCACTCAAGAGTGACCAGCCCCGAAATACCAGGCAATTATACCCTGAACAGGAGAAACAGCAAACCCCAGACGGGTTTCGGCCTTTATGGGCCTAGTCAGTGAGATGGAGCTGAACTCCCTAAGGCACAGTGAGCAATTTTTCTAATTAGTACTGTAACTTTTTTTTGCAGGTTAAAGGCCTTACAGGATGTTAGAATCACTAAAACCGTAAATCGCTATTCAATTGCTATAATACCGCAGTCTCAAGCACGCAAATCGGCACCCTTAATTCACAGTTGCACAAATCTGCAGCAATTTTATGTCCGCCAATATAAGCTGCACACGTAATTCGCAAATAGGCAGTCATTTTTTTACGGTCGCGAATATAAGCCACACCCGTAACTCGCAAACTCAAAAATCTGAAAAAAGGTGCGGCTTATATTCGGACCAATGCGGTAAATGTTAACTGTAAGTCTTTTTTCTGATTTAATTAAACTCTTAGGCTTCATGTTTTCAATTTCATTATGCAGTGGTCCTTTTTAAAAGTAATTTCTCAAGGTAAACTAGGCTGTATGTTGATCCAACTAACTTCTATCAAACCTGGCTCTGCTCTCCCTAACCGTGCCTATGTAAATATCCAGCCGGGTAATGCAAATATTCAGCCTGAACTTGTCAATGGCCGGAGTTAACATTTATCAAGGCTTACAAAAACATGCCATTCAGTAAAGTAAACTGCAGAAGTTAATTCTTACTCCCAATCTATAGGGAGAATTGCAGGTAGTCCAAGGTCCAGTCAATGACAGATTTCAGTCAGAAAATACAGTGAGACCGCTCCAGACTGATTTTAATGCTTAGGCCTAAATCTCAAATGGAGTAAGAATCAAACTATTTAGGAAATACATATTTTACTTGGCTTCCAGCTCACTATGTGCCTTATGCTGCCCTTGTAATATATGTATACCCTTAACTACTTTCTTCCGTGAGGTAATTTCTATCATTTTCTCTTATTCAACCCTATGTTTCATTCTTGTCCTGCTTGGTTACGTGCAGTCATTATAGGTGTGGTTGAGAGAGCTGACATTTTTCTTTTTTCCTCAGAATATTTTTTGAGTTCTGACTTGGCAGTAATTTGATGTTAAAAGGACACTGTTACCCCATGTAGGTTTATCTTAAAGAACATTTAAAACCGTTGGTACATTGTACTAGTCTCATTCTTGATGTATTTATCACTGTTTCTTTGGCTCCTTTATGCTGATCTGTGGGTCTGTATGTTAATTTGCAGTTAGACTCCATGGATACCACGCGTTGCACTACTCCGCTGAGCACTGATTCGGGGTAACACTGTTTTTGGTCCCGGACCCCGAAAGTGCTATGTCTTGCGATGTCGCTTAGCGTGCTTTTTTTTCGCAATATCTCTGTTCAGTGCTATGGCAATTTTTAAAATACCCCATTCAGGTTTTCGTATAGCGCTCCTGCATGCAGGAACGCATACACTGCGCTAAACTGGATATTCCTGTACTCCATTAAAACAGACAAGCCAGCCGCGGTACCAATTAGCACGTAAAAACAAGTAACTTGGTATACAGGACCTGGTCATTTAGAAAAAAAAATGGGCAATATATTTTTATGCAAAGTGAGTATTCAGTATTGTTCATGTTGCTCTTATTACTCTTGTTAGGTATTAAGTCATCTTAATATTAACAACTTTACTCCACAAATAACCATTTCCAGTGCTATAGAATTTATTAAAATTGAGAACAATATCTATGTTTGCAATTTATCTGGGAATGAGTGCACTGATACACAGACATTCACTTGTAACATTACGTGTTACTAAATATTTTTTAGTGTTACATGTTAAATTGTATCACAGAGTTAGCGAGAGGTCTACAGCTCTTTTCAGTGGTTACATCATTCTCCCAGGGAAGTACGGTATATAAGTCTTTTTATAGTTACATTAATTCATTTTAGTTACATTCATTAAAAACTGTAGTGTAGTGCACAATATTTGAATGTTGTATGCTTAGTTTTGCAATATGTAGCCAGTTTTTGATAATCTTTGAGAGTATTTTTGAAAAAAAAAGTTGATTTTGGGGTGACCATAAAACCCTCCACCTCCAACCCCCTGCTCTCCTCTCCCCCGTTCCACCGCCCATGCGGTTCCTTTGCGGTTCTTGGAGGGATTCGGTCACCACAAGATCAAGTTGTTTTTATTTTCTAAGTTATTCTTAAAGAGCATGAAAACCCTAGCTCTAAATTGTTCAAAACTTTTTTTTTCTAAGGTAAGTCACTCCAAAGATCGTCGGCATTATTATATGTGCCATTATTAAGGGAATGAGTATCTCCCGAATGCTAATTAGGTGCTTTACGGTTTCACACAGTCAGATTATTTGTTTCTCTGGTGCCAAAAATAATGTTCCGGCCCTTATCAAGCACTCTGACCTACTAATTTAGCCTATTTGAAATAAATTATCTTAAAGGAGCCACACAACTGTGTTGAACATATCCAGACTGGTTCATTATGTGAGGGATGGACAATGCTTTTCATCCACCACCTTTGAACCCCTTTTTATTTAAATGTTTTCAAAATTAGGAGCTTTAAAGGGTAAATGAGTATTTTTGACTGTATTATAAAGTGACTTGGCACACTGATTATCCTGTTTCCCTTTGCAGATGGAATGTTGACCTCTTTTTCGTTCCTAGATGACTCTGGAACAGCGACCTTGAAAGCTCGTCCTGGGCCCCGTGCTAGGCCAACACTCCAGTTCTCCACTAGCGTAAGTGTGTGATAACTTCTTGTCCAATAGCAACATGTCTCTTTCTTTCATACAGGGTGTAGTTATTTAAGAGAGAAGGAAGAATGGCCAACTATGGGATTCAATAGGTCAAAACATTTTCCTGAATTTTCACATGATTTAATGACTGTTTGCATTAAAAATATATGGGGCATCAAAAGGCTTTAATAACCCCATTGCACACATCAGACAATAAAGCAGGGTTACGTTTTCATACTGAATGTTTGTTCATTGCATGTTGTGCATTGTGATGTCTACAGACCATGAGCTATACAAACAAACTAAGACCTAGAAATCTCTTGTGTAACCAAATGTATGCAGCAAACTGCAGGGTTGAGTTGAATTTCCCAGTATAAATATTTAAATATGTTTGTGTGTTATATTGCGGTGTTTTATTTGCCTCCTGGTGTGTAATAGATGTATAAATTGAAGTTTTTTGCATTGATTTGAAAATTCAATGAAAAAAGATGGAAACAATGAAAAGATGAATGCATTGTTGCGCAACAGGCATCCCAGGGGGTTCTCATAATAGATCTCCAGTTTGTTCTCTGGATTGCGGAATCTGGTACTTCTTCCGCAGCATACAACCATTTCCTCATCCCACAATTATTATGGCACGCCAACAAAATATCTTCCCTACTTTATATTACATCTTATATGGTTAATCTTCTGAAGAACTACACTTGAGAATGGACAACATGTTTTTGTCTAATATAAAAAATTAGGTACCCTCTTTATTTTTTTATGTACAATTATGCAGCAGTTGAATCTATCATTTTTGGTAGAGGTTTGAGGATTCTTTGTTCCCATTGGAAGATTCTATCTGCACAAATGGAATGTGGCGACTGAAACTGCCTGTGTTTCCACCAGATCTAATAGAAAGGTCAATAGCTTACAATGGCACACCCTCCTGAGCAAGAAGCAGTACAGAATAATTAAATAATAAAAGCTGTTCTGTTTTCTCCAAAACATCGACGATCCCCCCACAATCTCATATTCAGATATTTAGTTAATTAGTAATATGTCCATTAGGCACTAATTGTCTGCAGCCACTCGCACATGGAGCATGCTTTGTCTCTTTTTGTGCAGACAATTGACTGCGTGCCTCAGGGGCATATTGGTAACTAAACTAATAAAAATAATCTCTCATTAACAAAATATATAAAATATTTCTACATTGATCAGAAATGCTAACTGACAGAACCGAATAACATGATTTGATGTTAGTTTACAGTAGGAAAATTATTATCCTATTTTTTTAAATATCATGCAATTGATAACTAGTATTTTACTGCATATAGTTTAACATTTATATTATACTAGCGAATTGCCCGGCAATGAAATTGTAAGTGAGCTAATGCTGTTTGGTGTATAATAATCAAATAAATAATACATTAATTAATATACTTTACCTATTTGGAAGTAATATATGCAGGAAGCATTGTGTTGAAGAGCTGACAATCTGTTTTGATGTTGCTGCAGCATTAGTGGCGTGGAGCTGCTGTGTAAGCGTGATGAATGTGTGCAGTGTAATAGTGTGCGTGCGCGAGACCAAACCATTAGTGTAGTTGTGTACTGCCGCATTGTTCTAAAATGGCGAGTAACGTGATGTATGCGTCTTAGCGGAATATTGTAGGTCTTTTGTGGTGTTTTGCGAGTTTCTTGTGGTGTTTTGCATGTTTAGAGTGCTGTAGCCTCGTTTTCGTTTTGTTTGGTGGCCATTTTTTCTCTCGCTTAGAGTATTTTTTAGTGTCTAAACTCTTTTTTTATTTTGAGTTAAATGAAGGTGTAAGTTGATTTTTTGAGGTCCTGGGTGCTCCCTCTTGCTGTAGGTAAGCTTTTTATGTATGTGTTGTGTGTATTTATTGTGTTTAAAATTTTTGTATGTTCGCGGGTTGTGGGCGATTTTTGCGAGGTCGTAATGTGTGCTAACGTGTCTCGTATGGTGTTTGCGTTTGTAGCCTCGTTTTCGTTTTGTTCGGCGGCCATTTTGTCTGTCGCTTAACAAATTTTTTGGTGTCTAAACTCTTTTATTTTGAGTGAAATCAAGGTGTAACTTCATTTTTTGAGATCCTGGATGCTCCCTCTTGCTGTAGGTAAGCTTTTTATGTATGTGTTGTGTGTATTTATTGTGTTTTTAATTTTTTCATGTCCGCGGGTTGCGGACGATTTTTGCGAGGTCATAATGTGTGGTAACGTGTCTCGTATGTTTTTTGCGTTATGACGTGAAAATTGCGAGGGTCGCAGTTGCTGGCAAGGAACTACGCGAGCCCGCAAGCGTTGGCAACAACTCGTATGCTCACAACTATATATGTGATATATCCTCCACTGTGTCATTTTAATTGTTTGTGGGGTATGCTTGATGCAAAAAGGTCTCTGGGTAATTGCAGTCAGAAGGGATTCTGAGCTTGGCACGGCTGATCATAACTCTATGCTGATCCAGAAGCACTTCTATCTGATCATGGGTGTATTTTTTTGCTGCCCCAGGCAGGTTCGGTCCTTGAGAAGCACACACAGGCCACAATTTGAGGATATTCCTGCTGTGTACAAGCGAGACTATCGCTTTCTCAGTCATCCTGATTGACTCCCTTTTGCACAGAAAGGAAATCGTCAAAATCGGGAATGAACTTGCCTCCCCCTGCCCTAGGCTATTTGTGCAGAGCCCACACCCCACTTGCAGTTCCTCTCCTCCCCTTTCTAGATCTCAAATCCCTGTGTTTTTATGTGTATGCATCGCTAGTCAAAATGTGTTAAGCACACAGACAAAAATATCATTGCCTATAGACATGTATGTGCATTTACAAACATATTTAAATGTATTACACTACATATTCATGTAAATCTTCTGAAAATGTGCTTGCATGTGCCTCATGTGTCTAGGCAGAAGCACACTCCTATTCTGATCACGTGAAGCCACAGTGCTTCTGACTATCAATTTAAATATTATTTCGTTTTGCAACAGCCACATCAATTGCTCCCTGAGAACACAAGTTTAAGTGTGCCCTTAAGTGCACCCTAATGGCATACATTGCACAACAGGGACGACCTTACTTTCGTTTGGCATTATGCCCTTTTAGCTCTTATCCATAGATGAGTTGGCATGAATGCAGATGTTTCTTTTCTACCTTTTCCTTGTGCTATGTAGATTTCCTGACCTTAGATAGGTTAAAGATTTATACAAATATAACGTTGCAGTTTAAGCAACATATACTTAAATTATGTGTAAAAGTTTTAGCACTTATTTTCTTTTTAAATCTGGAGCATTACCTGACAAACTAGGCAGTGTCTAATGCTGCTTCAAGCAGACTGTTGTTTTGGTAGTATGAAGCTCCTCAATTGTGGGTGTGACATTAGGTCACAGGTGTGGAAGCAGTCCTAAGAGAGAACAGAAAGAAAGGGGATTGTAAGTGAAGTGTAAATGTCATATGATGATTACCTTGAGGAGGGCTAAATTAAGTCACGCAGTTAAGCATTTATATAAAACAAAACCATTCCAGAAGAGACCACCTTTTAACATAAAACTGACCCTTTAAACTTTTTAGGTGGTGAATACAATTTCAAATTGTAATTTTACAATTTTTAATGTGCTGAACACAATACAAATGGTGAATGATTTATAAATAAGTTCATTGATAAATATTTGAGCTTTAAAAATAGTTTGACCACTCCTTAACTCTTAAGAGGGTTAAAGGGGCAAAGAAGGAATTTGCACTTCACTAGGAATATAATAATACCTTTGTATCTATTTACTTTTATGTACTTTATTTTATTTTATTTTATTACTTTTTTCGTGCCTAAAACTTACAAATAGTTCCTAACTGGTTTGCCCCCTCTGATGCTCACAAAGACAGTGTACTTCTAAGTTCATAGGCCCTCATTCAATTGCGATTTGGCCAATTGAATAAGGCTCTAAATAAGCACATAACATATTTTTTTAAAGATGTTTTTGGTTAGTAAACATCTATGCAAAAGCAAGGTCTTCACTAACTAAAAACTTCTTTAAAAAAAATATGCTATGTGCTTATTTAGAGCGCTATTCAATTGGCAAAATCGCAATTGAATGAGGGCCATAGTGTGCAGTGTCTCATATTAACCAATTAGTTACGGTAATTCTGCAGCATGCTAATTGAGCGAGATCACTGGCTAATTTCAAACATTGCACTTCAAAGTCTGTGTATTCATGAGCTGCAGATGGCAGACCCAAACGGTACAAAGTCAGCACTTCTTAATAAAATAAAGAACATAAAAGTAAATAGATACACCTGTATATTCCTAGTGCAATCCAGAAACCTCCCATGTACCTATAAGTTTGAAATGCTCTAATTGGGATCACAGCAGTGCAGTGTTGAAAGTGCCTTGCGCATATATATATATATATATATATATATATATATATATATATATATATATAAATTTGCTTCCGTACAGTTTCCAACTCTGTGACCTCACTGCATAATCCACTTGATATTCATGGCAGAGATACCGGAATGGGTTGCCAGTTCCTTCTCCAGGGGGCCACAGCATACAGCCCAACCCTGCATGGCTTCAGGTTCGTGTGACCCCTTGGTTTCCTGACTGGAATTAAACCCAGGTCGCAGCGGTGAAAGCACCAAATTCCTAACCACTGGACCACCAAGGAACCCACATGCGCATATATACGAAAACATTTATAAAGACATGTCTCTGTATACAAGCCTCACATGAACACTATAACACAGTATGAGTGCTAATGCTTTTATGATGAAGTACCATACCTATCTGAATGGGCCGAGGGCTGTATAAACACTAAATATGTCCTTGCAGGCTAGGTTTAAACATTTATACTAGCAATGAATGTAACATGGTACCAGTTTTTGCTGGTCTGCCCTGTGTGTGCCTTTGTTTTACGAGCTGGCTTTCCCAACAAACTGTCATGCCCGAGGCAATAACCCCTTGGCTTCAGAGGCTGCATGTACACAGGGTTATAAGAAATAGTAAGGTGAGGGCATTCCCAGTAATGAAGTGAAACCTGTTCACTTATGTTATTTTTAGTCAAACTTTTTTTTTTTTTTTTTAACTTTGACACAATGCTATGTTAGTACATTATGTAGAGGTTATTGAACTGTATTAAAAAAAAAAAAGTGAGAGGCCCCTTAATATATTATGAAATAAACATATATTGATAAAATGCCATAGATCATTGCTTTGATTTGTTGCTCAATGTATTAGACATTTTTCTTGAATATCATAAAGAGAACACTGTAAAAGGTGCTATACATGTAATGATAATACAAAAAATAATGACACACTTGCCCCAAACAATTTTGTAAATATTTTAATAATGTATTACTTTTTTTTTTTTTGTGATTATCCATTTCAGTGTCTCTACCTGTTTCATTGTATTCCCTCATAGTGTCATATGTTGTATTGTTTACTTATTGGGACATGCAGCACAGCTTTGCTTCAGCACAGTGCAAGTAGTACATTAAGAGCTTTGGACGCAAGCACATATGCACTATTTGCACTGTGCTACAGCAAATCACAAGTAAACAATATAGCAGGTTTTGACACACTTGGGGTTGAGACAGGCAGGGACACTGAAATGAATTACTCCTATAAGCAAGCAAATTAATAATACAAATGCAGTAAAACTGTTTTTTAAAAGTTTTGCAGGGCAAATGGGGCTTTATTTATTTTGTTACTATGCTGCCACTACATTTACAATTAGCTTCTTTTACAGCTTTGTGTTTTTTTTATTATTCTTGAGAAACTCTTGAGTTCCCAGAAGGAAGCCATTTAAAAAGCAATACTGTAGAAGCTTGGGTTTCCATCTTGTATGGCCAGTGATTACACAAAAATATTACCAAAGAAGCTTCCCCTCTGGGACAACCTTGGTGGCTGCATTGAAAAAGGCCAAGAAAGAGTTTATGAAGTCCTAGATACTGAGATTTTATAGCTATGTGGATGGGTGTTGGGTTAGAACCACTAGTGGGTACCATCTGTGTTTTAAGCCCAAATGGCTACCGTGGCTAAATCAGTATGACTAACTTAATATATGGAAGTCTCTTCATAGATATGTCTGGTGTCATTGCACCTGATTCCAAGGTGTTTTTAAAACGGGCTTGCTTCTTATTTTTGTGTTTGAAGGAAACACAATCTGTAATAAAAATGTCACCGATAACCTGGTGACTGAGAACAGTGAGCTCAGTAATGG
Source organism: Discoglossus pictus (assembly GCA_027410445.1). Classification (NCBI taxonomy): domain Eukaryota; kingdom Metazoa; phylum Chordata; class Amphibia; order Anura; family Alytidae; genus Discoglossus; species Discoglossus pictus. Next base: position 153,034,432 of record CM050164.1, on the reverse strand, counting down.
TGTAATTAATTTCAGCTTTGTAACCAGTTTTACAGGAATGTTAATAGAGTCATTGATAAACTATGCACTGATTTACTAGAGTCTAATGCAAAAACACTAAGACAGAAATATCCGCTCCTAGGTTCCTACCTTCTATTTGACAAGAAGCATATTCTCACGGATAGGGACCAGAATAAAGATGGGCAGGCCATCATTTTTAAATACATTTTATAATATAAAGAGCGGTGTTTGTAATGCTGGATGGGTCCATGATGCCATAAAGGGATGGGGGTGACATTATTGAGGGTTCACACACAGTCTGTCTCTGTGTCTCTGTGTCTGTCTCTGTGTCTGTCTCTGTGTCTGTCTCTGTGTCTGTCTCTGTGTCTGTCTCTGTCTCTGTCTCTGTCTGTCTCTGTCTGTCTCTGTCTGTCTCTGTCTGTCTCTGTCTCTGTCTGTCTCTCTCTCTCTGTGTGTGTCTCTCTCTGTCTGTCTCTCTCTCTCTGTGTGTGTCTCTCTCTCTCTCTGTCTCTCTGTCTCTCTGTCTCTCTGTCTCTCTGTCTCTCTCACACTCACTAGTGACAGGGGCACAGGCTGTCATATCTACATTCCACATCGAATTCAATTATAATGTCACAAGTGTGTATGTCTGTAAATAAATAACATATAATTTATGTAATATATATATTCATTGACAACTGAGCGGGTGGTGTGGTCATCTGATTAGTTCATAGTTCTTGGAAATATGGTGACCGGCTGTGTTGTAATTACCAGAATATCATCTCTTTTATTGTTAAGCAACTCAAAATTCTAAGTGCCCACAACAAAAACGGAACACAATTTTTCTTCTACTTTTTTAAAATTAAAATAAGAGTATAAACTCATGATTAATTAAAGGCCGCATAGCAGATGTTCCACATATAGTATCATTTAAGTCTTTAGGTTATAACAGGTACTTTATAAATTGACAAATACAAATGTCAGTGTTTACCACAATAACATCCAAACACTCTTTCTGATAACCTCACACGTCTGGTGCTTTTATATTTGTGTTCGCATCTAATTGGTGCTAATTACTCCTGGAGGTTTGTTTATGTTCAGATTGATTTTCATGAGGGATTGGAAATTGAGAACAATGACCAACATTTCAATTATGTACTGAACATGTGCATCCACTCTTTGTATGATTATATTTTTCTCTGCTTGAGCTGATACTTAAAACAACACTATAGGCCTGTATTTATAGTATGCTATTTTGAAGAAGTAGACTTGACAATGGGCAACGTGCTTTAGAACAAAAACACTTTAATTAAAGTTTATATTTGTAACTTGTGGTCATTATATGTATGCTGCTTTTACAACTGGGAGTTTGAGATTTCCTTTTCAACATAAGCAGTTATATATTTCTCTGCACTGAAGGTCTCCTCACCTGTGGAAGCAAACAGAAACAAGAATGAAAGCTCCCACTAGCATATATATATAAATTTTAATAAATTAAAGTCTGTTGCAAAACACTTAAATACTTCCTTGGGCCAAGACCCAATGCTACATGCTTTTAGTCAGAAGTTAGTCTAGTTTTACATTACAATATATATTTAGACAATGGCTTTCTCAATTACACAATGGATTGAGCAGGTCCCTTAGGTATGTTCTGGATGTCTGACGCACCTGTTCCTAAGTTATCAGTCATCTCTGACCCTGCATTCTTTAACTGGGAAGGGACATGCATACCTGCTGAGGATCTTGAAATGGCTAGGTATGCATGCTGATCACCTTCTTAAACAAATACTTCCAGCTCTGAACTACTAACAAGGAGTTAAGCAACACTGGGCACATTTAGGGCCTCATTCTATTATTGGCCGTAAAACGGCCGCAAGGCTGCGATTCCTTGCGGGGGTTCCGTTATCTTGCAATTCAATTATACGGCCCCGCAAGGATCTCCTCTTACGGCCGGCCGTATATCTTGCAACCGGTCGTAAGCTCAGAAAACTTTAAATGCAAAAATAAATTCAAGACTGCACTGTACAGCTCTGTAAATGCTAGGGATCATTATGGGGGACATGAGGATTATTGAGACCCCCCTCTGAAGCTTGCACATCAGCCAAAATCCGAGTTTACATTTAACTGTTTATTTTCCGGCCGCAGCGTGGGCGGGTCTGAGGTGCTCCAAGCCCTCTGGACTTTTTCCATGGATTTTTTAGCTCAAAGGCTTACCTCTGGCGCAAGCGGCCGCAAGGGATAGCAAGGCGCCGGCCGCAAGCCTGCCGGAATCCCCGGCCGGAGGGGAATAGAAAAGGCAAATAGCTTGCGGCCGGTCCTTGCGGCCCTGCATCTCCTACGGCCGGTAATAGAATGAGGCCCTTAGTATTTATCCATCTTCTAGTTTGCAGGGCAGATAATAAGTGTATTACTTCTTAATACTATGCAACAACATCAGAGCAGCCATGCCCAAGGCAGGAGGGTAAATGTTCTATTATTATGGCCTGAACAGGACATAGTGGATCTGTGGGATTTGCATTCCACCTCAGGCAAAGAAGGTTTTAATCACATTAGCTCAACAAACTATTATCTCTGTATTATTTGTGTTTTAGTAAAGCCTGAATTTAACCTAGAATTGATCGTTGGAGCAAACAAATTGGGTGGCTTGTAAATCCCATGCATTGTCAGAAGCAGCTTATTGATGATATATGATGGCTTAAAGGACCATTGTGGTCAACTTTTTCCCCCAAAACCTTTTCTATTATCTGCCCACCAGCAATGACGGTCAGTGGCCACTATTCGGTCAATATCCTAATGTTGGTTTTAGGGTGAGGCTAGTGGCAGATGATAACCTTTACATAGTAAAAGAGTGGCGTGCATCATCTGCCACTACCCTCACCCTAACCCTAACTCCTAAATCTAAATCTTACACCAACCAGAAATTGAAGAAAGTTTCGGCAATCCACCACAGCGTCACCTAGTACATGCTCACTGCCACTGCTAGTGGGGCAGAAAACGGATAAAAGATCTTTTTTTTTTTTTTTTTCTATATGATCTTTTGAATAACTAAACTTGATAATAGGCCAGTAAAAAAATACTTTATATGTTTACTTTTTTATGATATATATATATATATATATATATATATATATATATATATATATATATATATATATATATATATATATATATATATATATATATATATATATATATATAATGTGTGTGTGTGTGTGTGTGTAGCCTGCTATCCTTGTTTAGTAATAAGTCTTCTTCTTTTTTTTTTTTTTTTTTTTAGTACTAAGTACTGAGAATTATAACTGTCACATCCCACTGTACAGATCTCATTCATTCAAAGTCTCTTTCTACCTCAGGAGAATTGTAGTGTTGCAGAGAGTGTTGCTGTGTAGAAAAAATGGAAACCAGACAAATCACAGTTAGAAAGGTCATACTGAATTATATAGAAGGGAGGTACAAATTAACTGATTGCAGTACCTTCGTGCTTTTTATATATATGATTCTACATTTTGAATAGTATTTTTTATCATCATCTGAATAAAAAACAAAAAAAACAACAATCTTTAGTGCAAAGCAGATTTGATGTAAGTAATTTAATTTAGTCCATCCAGCTGGCAGTTGGTAGCTGCAGCTCACGGTTCCCAGTGTACTTCCAGATGAGATTACATTAGTTCTGTGGTAATATCTCTCTACATGTTTCACCCAGTATATGGCTTCCTCTGAAGAAAATAGAAGCTAGCTAGGTTATACATTGCAACACCTCCTCAAAAGTCACCACCAGCACAGCAGGAACTGCAATCTACAGCCACTATGATATACAACTGCAGGGATTAATATATTACCTTAGATTATACATCATACTTGAAGAGGTAACATTTTATGAACCTGTGTTCTAGAAGAGTGTTTTGTTTTTATATGGGATGATCACTTACACTGGTTTTGTTTTCTTTCTCAGAACACCGAGACACAGGGACTGGCAGTGCCAACTCCATCTGTGCCAGCTGTCTATTCTGACAATGCCACAGGTAAGACAGCTGAATCTACAAATCGGACTCTTGTCTGTATATTTAGTACACAATGCCTTGCAATTTATAGGAATTGCAATACAGGGAATAAATAATTGTAGAAGCACTGGTAAATATTTTGGAGAAAAGGTATGGAACATTGTTACTTGAGACAAATGTGTGTAGAGTTCAAATATTTCAACTGCCAGTGTCATTCCAGTTCTTGGCATACTAATAATGACTGTTTGCTATTAAAATGTTTCTTTATTCAGCTACAGTAAACTCTCAATTATCCAGCACCCACAGGGATAAACAGATGCCGGATTAATGTAGTTTCTGGTTGCTTGAGAGTCACTATTAAAAGAGACCTAGATTAGCTGCACCTAGGATGCTCTGCTAAGTATATTTGTCAGTTAAGGCTGTTCTAGCAGCAGCAGCAGCTTTCACTCCTCACTTACACACAGATACGTACGGCTGGAGGGTGCGGTGATGAACCCAGGGAATGTAACGCCAACACTGCACTGGCTCAGTCACTCATGCCTGTCTGCTTCCAGGTAAAACTGAATTGCAAAGATGTACAGTGGATTATATCTTGGTGCTTGTAAGCATTTTGTGGCATGAGAACCTGACTCCTGGCATTTGTACAATATTATTTTATTTTTTTGCTTGAGATTTCTGGTTGCTTGAGTTCTGGCCAACTGAGAGTCTACTGTATTTCCATAATATTATTTAATACACCATTTAGCATTACTCAGTGTAGCTATTTTATTGCTCTTGCATTTTGGATTACTATTTTTACTAGAAAATACAAACCATGGCAAAATTCAGTGTTGATTTACTGTAGGAAAATGTGTGTGTGTGTGTTTTTTTTTAATAACATTCAGCTGATAAAGTGCTTGTTATCAATTTGTATAATATGTGTACTAGCACATCCAGTCAGCACTCAGGCAATATAAAATGAATGTAGGTGATTTTTTATTTATTTATTTATTTTTTTTCCCTGTAGGCAATGGCGCAAAACTTAATGGAAACTACAGGCTGTACAGTTCTGTTGGTGACTTGAGGTCAAGTGACTATTATGGAGAGTATGTTGATGAAGAAATCCCTGCACCACCATCAATGCCACCCCCACCACCACCTACAATGCCACCTCCACCACCTCCTCCACAGCAAGATCCACCATCACCAGCAGTTTCCTCTCCAGCTTCCCCAAGTCTACCAGACTTTATACCACCAACACCAAACTCTTCTGCACCTGTGGCACCTACCCATATACATCCACTTTCTCCGACTTTTGCACCATATGGCGACCAACAACAAATACAGAACACCTCAAAATGGAAATCGGAAACTATTCTGAACTCTTTGCCCTCTGACCTGCAACATGGTTTGCCTAACAGGTTTTCTTTAAATCCTGATATTTTACATAAAAACAAAGATCAAGTTTCCAAGTATGATGTGGATCCTCATTCTACTTTGCCCAGATCCTTTAAGATTCCTCCTCCTGCCCCAACTAGGATCTCATCTATGCAGTCAGAACATATGCCCCAGCAAAATGATAATAGATTAAGTGTCAATTATTCCACTGAACCTCCACCATCACCTGTACCTTCAAGCTTTAAACCAAGTGTCCAAGCTAAGCTTTTTTCAACTACAGGACAAGGAGACAAGTCTATCTATGACACCATAAACAAGAGGAAATCTATGATAATAATGGAGGATCCAAAAATGCTTGCTCAAAACTCTGATCTGGGTAATACAACTGAGAAGACCAGTATACAGACTGATACTGGAATATTTGGACCATCAACCCTAAAAGCCAGAGTTGACGTACAGGGGCCTTCTGGAGTTGCTATGGACAAATCCCATAGTGGGAATGAAAAAATGAATCCTACTTATACTAACCAAATGGACCCTTACTTAAGCATTCTGCAGACACCTGGATTTAATGACAATATACAGAAACAGCCAAGTAAAATAAATAAAATTAAAAGTGATCTAGCATATATGGTGTCTGGTAAAGATAAAACTAAAGACGGACCAAAAGGTCCTCAAATAACATTAAATAAGGACAGCTTCAAACCTGAGGGGTCAAAAAGTTTAAAGCCCACTGTCAAGATAATCTCACTGAAACCTTTAATAGGAGACAGTGTGACAATATCAAATACTAATGAACACTCTAAAAATGAATCCTTGAGTAGAAGGAATATAGAGGTTATCAGAAACGAGCTGTTGGCAATGAAAAGTGGAGAGATGGTTGATTCAGAGGACCTAAAGGAACCCTCTGTAAGGGAAGAGCCACCAATGCCCCCACCAATGCCACCACCACCACTCCCAACAATGTTACCACCAAATCCCCCATTCACACCACCTCCACCACCTCTCATAACTGCACCATCCCTTCCTCCACCCCCACCACTCAAAGCACCACCTGTCATGAATAATCCACCTCCACCTCCTCCTCCTCCTGCACCTCCTCTTGTAGCTCCTTCACCAAAGGCATTTCGATCATCTCCATTGTTGATCCAGAAAACTGCAACTTTACCTACTCCACCTGCATCACCAAAAGTAGCTCCTCATACATCACCTTCAAAAGCGCCACCAGCACCTCCACCATTACCGCCACCTCTTCCAACAAACCAGCCTCTTCATCTGCCCATAAATAAGGCATTACAGGCAAAGGAAGAACATTTGAAACAGATATCCAAAAAGGAAAACTCTATAGAAATTAGACCTGCTCAGTCCGTTTATGGACCAGTTGATGATGATCAAAAAAATAGAGTTGGCAAAATCAAGGGTGAGCTTGAAGCTCTCTTAGGGTCCCAAAATAAAGATGAAAAGAAACTGAGCGGATTTAAAAATTGCAAACCGGATGCAAACAAGAAGACTCCAAATATAAATGCTTCACCATTCAAAGGTGGAGAAAACACCCTTGTAAATTCCTTGATGATGAAAGTCCCTCTCTTACCTGTAGCTCCTGAAAGGGAAGATGCAGATGCTGATTGGCTTCCTAAAAGTAACAAAGTTTTTGAAATTCCTGAACCTGACTACTTGCCAACTACAAACAAGCCTAAAATGACCTCTAGCATGAATCCTGTGCGACCCTTCAAAGCTGCTGAGCCTTCAGTTTCAACAACACCTTCCCCTCCGATACTTACAGAGAAAATTAATATTACCCACATCCCAGCCTCTCCAAAACCTACAGATAAAATAAATGTCCACATTCCAGCCTCTCCAAAACTTACAGATACAAGAAATGTGGTTCAAAATCCACTCCCTTCATACAAACCACACCATGAAAGGAAGGCTTCTGCTGGCAACTGGACATTTGAACCTGTGTCACCAATATCTTCTGCTGCACCAAAGTCTGATACTTCTGAGAACTTAAAACTAGATCTTACACCAACATCAAATTTGTCACCAGCATCTCCAGTTACTCCAGAATCCCCCATTGCATCAGGAGCCCATATATCACGTCGTGACAGCCCACTCAAAGATTCTGTGACTGGCGAAAAGATTGATCCTGGGTCTCCAATGGCATTGCTCATGGCTGCCAAACAACGGGCACAAAAGGGAAAACGCTCTGTGTCTCTGGAACGTAGTAATCTGCCCAAAATATCTGTAAGAAGTAGTGATTTATTGTCCAGCTCATCTCAATACAATGATGGAAATCCAAACTCTTTTACGGTTGTGCCTAAAATGTTACAAAAAGATGTGTTCAACGGTGGGCAAACGGGCCAAGTTAGTTACACTGGTTCATTAAATGATACAAATTATTCATCTGGGAATTTCAGTAGGAGTTCAGAGGAACTTCTTAACAGGTCAAGCTGGAAAGATTCTCTGCAGACCTCTACGACTAACTCTCTCCGTCAAAATCAGCCATTTGTTTCTTGTCAGACTGAATACCAACTATCTGCAAGTCCACCAGTATTAACCAGTGACAACAAATACAAATCGGGTGACTGTCCTAATTCTACACGCACGCTGAATAGTGGTGATATGACCAATTTCACAATTTCCTCTTGCCCATCACCAACACCGGTTTCACGGACAGACGAACAAGAATTTGGGATTATCCCACCTCCAGCTGAATTTAATGACTTCAGTAGTTCAGATCTGAACCCACAAGGCATGCAGAAGAAGGAAATCCCATCTATGTATGATAGAATCACAAACATGAAATCAGACTATGGTTCTCCACGCTATGATCAGAGTTACACGACAAATCAGTCTATGGTTTCCCAAACAACTGGGTACAACAGGGACTTTAACAACTACTTAAGTGATAATTATAGCATTGGTGTCTCTCGGGATTCAAACAAAGGTTCTCTAATTAAGAAACGACTGTACATGCCTGAACCAGAGAGCAACAGAAACTACGGCAAGAGCATGGGCTCTCTAAGGTCAATGCCACCCATGTCTTATAATGCTATGCATAGTCAGTCCAGCTCTACAATGGTTGATCCACGACGTTCTAGTGCTGCACAGAGGTACAGCACACAGGGCCGGAGGGTATCTGCGGAGAATGTTTACAGGATGCCTCCTATGAATGATATGAATTATGCAAGCAAGCCATCAAGCAGGTATGTTCATAGATCTGTTTATAAAGTAATCAAATGTTTTAGAATTTAAACTAGATATATTATTATCACTTCGCAAGCTTCACTCTTTCAGGAAAAAGTAAATGTAATAAACCATTGGAAATTGAATTTAATTAGAGGCAGTCCTATTCAAGGGCTTATTGGCTGGTCTCTATTTAGACTATCTTGAAACAGACCTCACTAAACTTTTTTAGAAAAAAATTCTGTGGCATTTAAAAAGCAGAAAAAAAACACATTTTAAATAATAAAATCTAAGGTGTATTTTTTTAAAATTATTATTGTGTCCGCTATCAGTGTTGCTTTTAACTACCTCTAATGACAGAAAAGCAAATTTTAATTAATACAATTTAAGGCAAGGGTAGTCAATAGATCTGAATTGGGAGCTCCAGCCTATTTGTTCCAGACTTCCACATGATTATTACACTTTCTGTACATCACTCTTAAAGGACCACTGCAGTACAAGAAAAAAATACACTTATTTGTAAAGTATGCACCAAACTAACATCATGAACAGCTGTGCCACATAAATATTTTTGGGGAAAAATCAGATTTTTTGAAAAGTAGAAGAATCTATTTTGTGTTTTGTCATATCCCAAGACCTGGATAATGTGTGTGTGGTTATCAGTGGAGGAAGAAGTGAGGAAGAAGACAACACACAGAAGTCCATAGTCTTTTTTTTGATAACTGAACAACATTTTAATTGACACCACACCCATTCCCCCTTACTGGCCCAGAAACGGGAGTGGTAGCAAAGGGTGCAACCCCAGTTTAAATGTAAACACCCCTCTCAAACACACCCCTTCCGCCAATATACAAAGGATCATATATATACTAGCGACTTGCCCGTCAAAAAATGACGGCAATGAGATGGGTATGTTTGTGAAGTTATTTAGTTATTAATATACATATTGAATTGTAAGGTAGGTAATGTTGTTTTGTGTGTACTACTAAAATATATAATCCAAATGAATAAATGAATATACTTGACCTATTTGTATGCATTGTGTTGAAGATCTGTGAACCTTGTTTGATGTTGCTGCAGCATTAGTGGTGTGGAGCTGCTGTATAAGCATGCTGAATGTGTGCAGTGTAACACTGTGCGTGCGCGAGACCAAACCGTTAGCGTAGTCGTGTACTTCCGCATTGGTGTAAAATGGCGAGTAATGTGTGGTATAGGTCTGTATCGGAATATCCGTAGGTGTTTTGTGGTGGTTCGCGAGTTTAGAGTGCTGTAGCCTCGTTTTCGTTTTGTTCGGCGGCCATTTTTTCTGTCGCTTAGATTTTTTTTTAGTCTCTAAACTGTTTTATTTCGAGTAAAATCGAGGTGTAAGTTGCATTTTTGAGGTCCTGGGTGCTCCCTCTTGGTGTAGGTAAGTTTTTTATGTATGTGCTGTGTGTATGTATTGTGTTTTAAATGTTTGTATGTCGGCGTGTTGCGTCCGATGTTTGCGAGGTCGTAATGTGTGTTAACGTGTTTCGTACGTTGTTTGCGTGCCTCGTAAAATTTAGCGAGTGTCGTAATTTGTGTGTCGTGTTTTTTGAGTAGCGACGTGAATTTTGCGAGGGTTTGAGGCCCTTGCTCAGTGACCTCGCCAGTAACTGAGTCCCTCGCTTCGCGAGGGGCCTCAGTTGCTGGCATGGAGCGCCTTCGGCGCTCCATGCCAGCAACTGAGGCCCTTGCCCAGTGACCTCGCCAGCAACTGAGGCCCTCGCTTCGCGAGGGGCCTCAGTTGCTGACATGGAGCGCCTTCGGCGCTCCATGCCAGCAACTGAGACCCGTGCCCAGTGACCTCGCCAGCAACTGAGGCCCTCGCTTCGCGAGGGGCCTCAGTTGCTGGCATGGAGCGCCTTCGGCGCTCCATGCCAGCAACTGAGGCCCTTGCCCAGTGACCTCGCTACGCGAGGGCCGCGGCTCGCTACGCGAGGGCCGCGGCTCGCTTCGCGAGGGCCGCGGGCTCGCTACGCGAGCCCGCAAGCGTGAGCAACGACTCGTACGCTCACAACTATATATGTGATATATATATATATATATATATATATATATATATATATATTTTTATTTTTATTTTTTTTTTATTGTGCAGTGGTCCTTTAAATCCTCATTCTTAGAAAAGTTTTAAGCTAATTGGTAACCTTTCTCTATATTTGGTTATTTCCTATGAAATCTTCCTCCCTGCCATTTTCACTGCCATTATATTGAACTATTTGTATGTGAATTCATTTTCCACAAATGCATTTGGACCGTTGTGGAGTTTGTATTATGTTGTACATAGTCTTATTATGTCAGCTATGAGTGATGCTTTTAACTACCTCTACAAATAAGTGAAAAAAATTGCTTCTAATTTAGTTGACATGGTAGTATCATAAACCACAACACTAAGGGTCAACCGCCTTATTAAATTGCAATTCGGCCAATTGAATGGGGCTCTATATAAGCACAGAGCATATTTTTTTTTACAGAAGTTTTTAGTTAGTGAACTTTTATCCAAAAGCAAGGTCTTCACGAACTAAAAACATCTGTAAAAAAATATGCTATGTGCTTAATTAGAGCCCTTTAGAATTTGCCGAATTGTAAATGAATAAGGCTGCAAGTGTTTAGTTCAGGTTATATGAATGAGGTGGCATTATTAGTTCATTTATTTTATCATGTAATTGAATAATGTCTAAGGTCAGTGTACATGTACAAGGTCCTATTGTACATTTCTATGACATGTTGTATTTTGTAAATACGCCTCTCTTTTTTTTTTTTTTTATATCTGTCCCTGAAAGTTTTTGCCTATGAGCCTTTTTTTTTTCCATTTTATTTTTTTATTATGTTCATTATCTGAGAGCGGCTCCTTTATGTCTGTATCTTTGTGTATTATGATATGAAGTGGCAGTGAGGCAAGGTTACTCAGTATGACATATATGTAATATAAATAGAAACACCCAATGACTTCATGCATAATATGAAATAAATACTTGAATTGTAAATAGGTGCATATTAGTGTAGCGTAGCTAATTTGGGTTGTTTTTTTTTTTTTTTTTACATTAAAGGGAATTTCTACTAATTTTGAGGAACTAATGCACAGAAATGTCAAGATTTCAAGTCTTATATAATATTATGGAGAATAAACAGATTGAAATCATTTAAATATCTTCCATAACCATGTAATTTGTAAGCCCTTTTTCTCTCATCAATAATTTCCTATATTCTCTTGAAAAACAGTATCTTTGCATGAGTACTAATATTTCAGAGCAGGCATAAACTAATCCGGTGCTTGAGGGCTGTTGCCAGGCATGGATCTGATATCTTAAAAGCAAGGTGGGCTCTATTTTAAGATCATTAAAATTAGCTAAGCATTTGATTTGCTTTTTTATGTATAATAATCAATTATTTAGACAGATATCATTGTCCATGTAGTTCATTTATGCTAAATTGTTGTTTAACCTGATAATTTATGACACAGTGTTGTTTATTAGTGAGAGGTTTGAAATGGATGATAACACTAGGACTAAACCTTATTGAAAAACCAAATCTGTATATTGTGTAAAAAATTAGCATATCGAAGACATACATTTGCATAATAGAGCTGCACAAACCATGATGACTTATTAGAGAAATTAAATGGTTAGTACAGTGTATAGTCAGTTATTTATATTCTAATAAAAAAAACTTAATTTTGAAGTGACAGGGCTTTTCTGCTTGAGGACTGGGTCACAAACCTCTGTCTTTTTGATTCTCGGCTGCAAGGAAATTCTGAAATCTTTGTTTGTTCTTAGTATTTTAGTACAGGTTTTCTTGCCACACTTCTTAAAGAATGAATGCATTTAATTTTAAAGGGACACTGAAGTCACCATATGTATTCTGCACCATCGGACAATGGAAAATCATGTGGGAAAAGTATTTTCTTTTTAAAATGATAGATAAGTGAACTATTGTCCGTTTTAGTTCCTTTCAGTATAGCTTCTGAAGCCCTCTCACAAGACTCTGCTAATATAAAAGGTACAGGTTGTAGCTGTCACACTGGTTTTATTTAAGCTTTAATATTAAAAACACCTTTTGTAGTATTGAAAAAGTATAATATAAGTAACATAGAGCTATTTGTTTAAAATATAACATTTTTACTAATCAACATTACTACACCCATATTTGTCTTTTATCATAGTTAATATACAGTATATTTTCAGTTTTATCCTAGGACCAAAGTAAAATTTATTTATATACTTATAAAAAAGTGGTGGCAGTTGAGAGACTAGACACCTAACTACTGGACAAACTGCCAACATGCTTTGTTACAGGTGAAAAAGAACAATATATATAATCCAGAGCTGAATACTGTAATAGGTTCTTCCACAGCCTGCCCACCTGATCCATAGTGCAGATCATTATGTATTCTGAGTATGCAAGGGTGGATTAGAAGCTGCTAAAAAACACTGACTTCAAACACTCTTAACTCAGTTATTTTAGCAGTGACTTTAAAAGGAAAACACTTTTCTGGCCTCTATCTGATGGAGCAGTGAACATATAATGAATTCAGTCACTTTTAATATACTGCACGAACACCACAAAGTTACCAAAAAATACCTGGCAATACCTACATATCCCATGTATCATATATGATGATGAGTTCTCTTCTCTATATTGTATCCTTTTGTAATCATATAGGTATTTTTGTGTGAAATAGACACAATTATTTTATACATGAGAGAGATTGGGAGAGTTATATTGCCCTTTTTAGAACATTGATACGTGGCCTTTTATAGTTTAAGGAAAATAATAGGGTTATATTGTAATGCTGTCTTGTGCAACTCCTACACCACCCACACAGTAACACATTTAAAGTCAAATGGCACTAAATGAATGACTCCGTCAGCTGGGGATTTGTGTGTTAGACGGACACTGTTATTAAAACATACTTGTAATCAATAGAGGCAGTCAGAGCTTTGGGTACAGAATGTACCATGGAGCTTGCAGACAAGTGCAGCACAAAACATCCTGCCGTGCAACTTACAAGTGGGCGCTAATGGGGCTGATCATTATTTGATCAGTTCAATTCGTGGAATAGTTCTTGCTGATAAAATCTATTCTCATTGTGTGTTTTTTAAATTAAATGTCAGGTACAGAATGAGAGATTGATTCATGGAATTTTCTTAGTTTAAAAAAATTATTTCAAAGTCTGATATTATCAACAAATGCTATTCATGAAAGAAAATGTCACTTTTAATAATATTACTGTAAATATGTTGCAGCTATTTTGTTTTGCTCTTGTTATAAAGCTGGGATATATATAGCAAATACCCCTCCCATGCACTGATGAAATTAGAGAATTGCATTCATATTACATGGACTTGTTGCAATGGCTAAGGTTTCACTCCCTATCAGAGGAAAAGCCAAGGTTGGATTATACACAAGCTGGGAATCCCACCCACGGACAGCCGTTCCAAGGCTACTGCCTATCCTCAGCATGGGGTGGGATCCAGTTTGTGTTGTGGACCTTATGAGTAAATAGTTCACTGCAACAATCAATTAATAACCTTGAAACGGCTGTCAGTGCGTGGGATTCCCAGCTTGTGTATAATCCAACCTTGGCTTTAAATGTAGGCCTGCTGCATTACACAGCTTTTATGTAAAGGAAGCCATATCTAAAATGGTTATGGATTGAAGAACACAGCATTTGTGGGCACATTTGCATGTCCCTGCTCAGCTTCCCAGAATGCAGTGTAATAACTGTATTTCTCTCGGAATTCTGATCTGGAAGCAGGTTTTTAACTTGTTTTAGACATTTAAATGTGAACACAGATGTCCTATTTATATACTGTACTACTGTATGCTGGAGGGCTTCTATCGCTCTTTTGCCCACAATATATTAAATGATTGCTGTGGTGAAATATATATAATGTGTGTGTGTGTGCGTGTGTTCTATTTAAAGGGATTTTGTAAGGCTTTTTTTTTTTACGGTCCTCCTTTTAATTTCCCATACATGGGATTTCTTCCTAGATTGCTTAGTTCAGACCAGGGTTATCCAACTCTACTACTTACGGGTCACAATCAGACCAGGTTTTCAAGATATACTTATATGAGCACCAAAAATGAATTCACATGGTTTAACAACTGTCCACTGACCGATTTCTTACTGAAATAAGACTTCATGAAAATCTGTCATGATGCCTGACCTCAAGGACTGAAGTTAGATAACCCTGGTCTAAACTATCGGTTCTCAACAGCTGGTCCTAGGGCTGGTGCTAGTCCCGAAGATCTTATCTGTTAGTCTTCAGAAACAAAGACGGATGAGGAGAGCCTAACACTTCAAACATAACCTTGCCACTAGTCATAGTCATAGATGGATTACTTATGGACTTGCCTGTAGTTAACATGTACTCTATTCAAATAGGTACAAAAAAATGAAAATTTAGTGTTGTATTGTATCGCCCTAAATGGGTTCCAAATGCAATTTCTATGTGTACAGAAAAATATTAGCTACTGGCCTAGACTGATGTCTGGATTTAAAATCACAAAACTAATGTTATGTTTGTAAATTTCATGTCATTTATAACTAGCCCACACAGATTTTGCTGATGTTAAACTGTACCAATAGGGTCTCTTATATTGTGATGTTTTTCCTGACTAATATGATTCTTTTTATCTCTCCAATGTAGACCACCGGGCATGACCTTCACTGTGAGACCAGGCACCAGACAGCCTATTTCTCATAAGTATCAAGGAGGCTATCTTTGAGGCTACTAACCCTTCGATTGGCTGCCATCTTTATTTATTGGGAGAGAACCTCATAATTAAAAGTGGAAGTGCCTCTTCTGAGCTTAACTCATTGACTTGATAACTCTAAAATGAATGGACTCCTATCTGTGAAGAAAAAAACTTTAAATGGTGCAGTTTTATTATTTTCCTGTTTTATGTTTTGTAATATCCCCGATTTTTATCCTGGAGGAGAAATTAATGTAAAATATTACTGTCTGGGCTCATAAATATGGCTGCTCTTGTAAAGTTTCTGTTTTATATACACCACCAATTTACGGATCATTCAAATGACTCGGCTCCGCATTCTTTCCTATTAAGTCATATAAAGCTTTGTTCTACAGCCATTTTCCTCTGTGCATGTTTGAATTCTATTGCTATGTAAGAAGAAAAAAAGAAAAAAAAAATGTGCTAAAGAATAATGCTTCATTGTTGTTTTATTGAAATACGTCTTTACATCAGTATATTCCTAAAACCTACATTTTTATTTCCGTTTTTAAAGTTGTTGTTTTTTTTAATGTTTTTAAGCTATTTTTGTTTGTCTGTTTTTATTGCAATGCCTTTCTTCTTTTTGTTTGTTTTTGTTTTTATGTATTATTGCAAACCTTCCTTTAGAATATAAGTTGGTTGTTAAATATTTAGGCTGTATTTCATAAGTTGAAAATAAAATTATATTATAAATATATAAATATGTATTGAAATAAGACCATTGTATAAAGATATTTTGTTTTTGAGATGTATATACGAGGAAATCTCTGATTTCCTATAGAAAGCACTTTCAGATATACAGTATATGTTAATTTTACATGTAAATTTGTGTTGGAACCTTTTTATGTGCCTTCTTATTTAGTGTTACAAAATACAATATATTTACCTCTGTTTTTGCTTTTGCATGTCCCTCCCTCATTATTTTAGAACAATAAAACATTTTATGCAGTGTACGCAATGCTCGTCTAAGTTTGACTTTCTTTCTAGTGTAAGGACAGCCTTTTCATAAGAAGAAAACTTACCTTGTATTCTCGTTCTTCAAAATGTACATTAATTTGCATAAATGCCTTGGGTGGTGTGTTTCCAAGAAGAAGGCCAAGAACACAAACTTAAAGGAACACAACTGTTTTTAAAAGAGCCTTTACAATAATAAGGAAAACATGTTAGAACTTCATTGAAACGAACAGGTAATGCAGAGAACATAATTTAGCCTGGAGATATCATTAGCTGGCAGAGGGCAAGCCCCAAGAGTAGAGTTATGGATTTCTATACTCAATCCTTAGAGATATGGAAAAGTGGTCAAAAAATATCTGCCTGAGAACCGTATTTTGAGAATTCAAATAAGTGTTTGTTTGTTTTTACAATCTGTGTTATTTAGTTTAAATTATTTATAAAGCAGAACCTTTCCTGTTTGCTGTCCCTGCGCAGTGCTGAATTTCTTATGCTTTAGGGTTGGGGTGAGGGGTGTTAGGTGAGGGGTGTTAGGGGGAGGGGTATTGGGTGTTAGGGTTAGGTACTGGGGTAAGGGGCATTAGGGTTCAGGTGCTGGCACATTATACGCTTTACACTGAATAAATTCACAGACTCCTCGCCTGCACCACCTAGTGGCCGATGGCCAGCACTGCGCATGGGCAGCGAACAGGAAAGATCCATAAAGCATTACTACTACACAATTGTCTCAGAACACCGTTTTTACTTTTATACATTTTCTGTTTTACCTTATCAAAATTTAAAAAAAAAAATTAAAAAGAGAGCCAAGAGAGGACAAAAGAAATCTGGTTTAGAGCATGCTCTTTAGTAAAAATGACCACTTTATGTATTTCATATAGAGAACTATACTTTAAACTAATACAGAGGTGGCATATGGTACCCACGAATATGAATAGAATTAGTAAGACTAATTCAGAAAAGTGTTGGCGAGGATGTGATGATAGGGGTTCCCATTTACATATTTGGTGGGAATGCCCACACATACAACAATATTGGAATATTTGTATAGAACAGATTGGAGAAATAACAAGTATAAAGATACCTATGAGTCCAGCAATATTGCTATTTCACATGTTTGAGAACCACAACTTGCAAAAGCACAGATGGCTTATTTCCCATATATTATTAGTTAGTAAATGGTATATAGTTAAAAGGTGGAATTCTAAGGAAACCCCCAAATGGTCTGATATTGAGAGGACAGTAGATAGGGATAGGGAGATGGAAAAGGGAATGATACGATATAACAAAGAAGAAGAAATCGCTAAAAAATGTTTTAAAATGGGACAATAAATAAATTCAAAAAAAAAAAGAAAAAAAAATGACACCCCTGATCTACTAGCTTGAATATCGTCATAAATATAGCCTATCTTTCCTATGCCGTATTCGATACATGGATTCCTTATATTAAATAGAGCAAATATCAATTGGCTGGAGTGGTAGAATGAATGTTAATGTATAAATTGGAAATTTTATTATTGCATATATATTATATGTATTGAATGTTGTGTTTTTATGTGAAAAAAATAAATAAAAGTATTTATATGGGAAAAAAAAAGAGAGCCATCAACATGTATTTTATAGTCTATTTGTGTAACCACTAGATTATAAATAACTCCATTCATTTATCAGTAATTTAAAAAAGAAAAATCCTTTTTTTCCACTTGCAGTCACACCTTCTATCTGATGGTGCAGAGCACATCTGTTGACTTCAGTTTCCTTTTACGTGTAAATAGATCTTGCAAACTTAGTGTCTCTATAGAATACCATAACGACTGGAGATTTCCTGCTGTACAAATGAGAACACTTGTTACAATGAATATACACTGTTGTGAACGTTTAATATCTATATCTACCAATATTATCAGGGGCATTTATCCGATGAGTAATCAATGGAGTGAGCATTGAGTGGGGCAGACTGAGGTACTGTTCTACTTTATCAATTATCTCTCAACATTTTCTGTGGTTATTAGTATGAGGTTCTATTAAAAAAAGCAAATAAGGAACTGTTCTTTTTTTTTTTTTTAATGGCTTTATTAACACTTAAAAGCTTGTCTACAAGTGTCACATGGCCTGGGATAATAACAACAGCTGACACATAACAATGTTCATGAGGATAAGAGGACAGTGGCTACATTTTTATGGGTGCATATACACAAATAGTCACATTGAAGCTTCCACATTAAAATGTGTGGATAGCTGGCATGGCCTTCATGAGAGAACTCAGGGCCCAATACAACAGGGCTCCCCAACACACATTTCTAAATTTCCGTAACTTTTAAGATACTATATATATAAAGCAAGGTAATAGATATATTTAGACATAAACTAATTAGATATTTTTTAATGGACTAATAGTATATTTCATAGACACTTTTGCCTTCCGCCTTTATCAAGTCCTAAGCAATGCTGACAAACAGAATCCAAACAGCCTGCAGAAGTAACTAGACACTACATACATTGCATAGGAGGTGGGAAATACACATGATATGACAGATGTTTCGTTCTGTGTCTTTGTTAATGAACCAAGTAATCCTGTTCATTTCAAATGGTTTATTTCTTGTTTGGTTTTTGTGCCCTCAGATTATTTTAGTTTTGATTGATAAGGTGTTCAGCTGGGGTGTAGTAAGTTTATCTTTCCATTGTGATTTTTAACGTAATTTCTGTGATGCTAACACAAGTACCTGTTCTACTAGGCCAAGGAAGGCCCTGCTGGTTGTTCATTTCAACCCATGGCCTGTAGTGACTCACAGATTGAAAAGGGCACAAGGGAGTCCTAGTAAATATGGGTCTGCTTTTGTGTGTCATAACTCCACTCCCTAGTCCCTGACCGGTTCTGGGACTCAGTCAATCATTATCAAAACAGTATTTTAAAGATATGGTTTGAATTACACCAAAGTGCTAGTTATAAAACTCTGTTATGCAATTCTACAGCAAGTATTTGAGCTACTTGCTATACTACTACAGCTGCTGTATCCTATACTGCGGCTAACTACTGTTCATGTCTGGCAGGAGTTCCGCCTCACCAACTACTCAACTCAAGTTCCAGCTTTCACCTCCACATGTGTGCTGGTTCCTGCCTCCAGCTCCCAGCCTGCTCCTGACTGCCTCTGTTCCCTATGTCTGCTCATGTGGTCTTCTGCTATTGATGCAATAGTCATCTGCTGCATTGCCAGTCTGCTTGTAGTGCTTCACTATTATTCTACTGTTTGTTCTGTACATGGACTGATCCAAGCATTGGAACTTTTATTTAAATAGGTTGCATTCAATTATTTATACAGCCTCACCTTTGAAGGGTCCTTATTTCTAAGTACCAGCAGCTTTATTAAATAGCAATTCGGCCAATTCTATAGGGCTCCATATAAGCACATACCATATGTTTTTACAGAAGTTTTTAGTTGGTGAAGAACTTTCTTTTGGATAGAAGGTCACTAACTAAAAACTTCTATAAAAAACTATGCTGTGTGCTTAAAATGTAGATTAAAAATAATATATGTCCCACTGAAACTGATTTTCTTTGATAATAATAAATAAGGATCAGCTATTTTTCACCAGAATTTCCACACTTTTACCTTTTTAAAAATATCCTTTAGAACTAACAAGTTTTGTATATAATAATTTGGTTCATGTTTTGATAGTTGCAGGGAGGAGCTGCACCTGTAATGATCTCTGAAGCAATACATATATTTATAGACTATGTTACAATTTCCTTCAGACTGGTTTCCGATTGTTTTATTTATTTGTTTCTTAACTCTTGTTATACTTTAATTAGTAATCTGGATTTGGATTAATTAAGTGGTTTTGTGACTTCCTCTATATTTAGGATTGAGTGAAACTGATTTAACTACTCCCATTGCAAGCTTGCAGGAAGATATGCAAAATTCAGTTCAGGTAAATGGGACAATAGCAGTATTAAAGATTCCCTCACCTATGACAAGGCAGATAAAAACATCAATACTGAAACAATACTGATACAATATTTAAAGGACTATTGACCTCTACAGGGTCTTCCTTTTGAAGAATTTAATTTGAATAATTATATAAAATTTTGTTTTACCTGGGAGGGATTCTCAGAGCATTAACAGCTATACAAAAATATTTTAGGTACATCCTTTATAGCAGATACTGCTGTGCCTGATTGAATACATTTTCTCTGTACTTTTTGTGATCTATTCTGGAGTGGAAGGAGGTGGGATGGAGGAAGAATAGGGAATTGTTGACTCATTGATCAATTCAAATTAAGTTTATAGCATTTCACACCTTCCCCTATTCCCACACATGCTCAGTAGAAGGCAACTTGCTAATATACTTTCAAAACCTGCTTGCCTTGCCTGGATCTGCCTCCTCATGCATTGAAAAGGCAGCGTTACCATCATGTCAGCTCCCATGAACTAGAAGAGTCAACTAAAATTACAATTTTCTATGGAAATGCTTTTATGTTCATGGGATAGGTGTGTTCAGACCTAGACTCTGAGACACAGGCCTACGGTGGTATCATTTTGGGGTGTTTTTGCAAACCTCCTTCCCCAGGATGTGAGGAAGAAGCAGTAGGTGATAGAGGGATGGAGAAGAGAGGGTAAAAGAGGAAGAGATCGAGGAAAAGAAAGAGGAAAAGGGAGAAAGGAGATAAACATATACCTATGCCTTTGTGGGCACATTTGCCTGTCCCTGCCAAGATTCCCAGAATGCAGTGTAATAACTGTATTTCTCTCAATTCTGTGTTGGGAAAAACAACAGCATGTACTGCATAATATGTATACACTCTGCTCTTGAGTTGTAGATGGATGGCACTGTGCAGTTTAGAGTACTGTTTATATATGTATATGAACTTCTTGGTACTCACAAGAAGGAACTTCTTTGTTTTCTTCACTTGGTTTTTGTCTCTCTTCCTTTTTTACTTTTTACCCTCCTGGTTGCTGTTTCAAGTAAACTGATTTATAACTGATGTTATAAATATTTGTTGTTTATAGAGCTGGAAAAGGTACAGAGGAGGGCAACAAAACTAATAAGGGGAATGGAGGGGTTAAGTTATGAAGAAAGACTAACCAAATTATACTTATTTTCTCTAGAAAAAAGGCGTCCAAGAGGAGATATGATTACATTATATAAATACATCCAGGGTCAGTATAAAGAATTGTCAAGAGGACATCCCTTGAGGTTAGAAGTAAAAATATTTCACCTTAAAGAAAGAAAAGGGTTCTTCACAGTAATGGTGGTTAATCTGTGGAATTCTCTACCAGAGGAGGTGGTGACAGCGGATTTGATAGATAACTTTAAAAGGGGACTGGATTTATTTCTTATTAAAAAGGGAATTCAGGGTTATCATGGATAATTAGAGAGACAGTATTGATCAAGGGAGAAATCCGATCACCAGTATCTGGGGTCAGGAAGGAATTCATTTATTTTTCCCTTTGAGACGATTGGCTAAGTCTCACTTGTTTTTTTTTCTGTTTGCCTTCCTTTGGATTAATTAATAATTAAAAATAAAATAAAATAAAAATTAAATAATTGATTAATAATTAATTAACAACTAATTCATTAATAACTAATCCGCATATTGCAGATCAGATCTTAAAAGGTTGAACTTGATGGACTGAAAGTCTTTTTTCAACCTTAATTACTATGTAACATATAAAGCCAAATATGGTTCTTCACTATATACCAGTGTCTCTTTTAGATGCATAACTAACATTATGGGCATGAAACAAGTTTTTTAACTTGTTTTATACGTTCAAACACAAATGTACTATTTATTTACTGTACTACTGCCCAACATAAATTAAATGATTGTTGTAGTAATCTACTTCCTCAAAAAATCCACTACACAAGCTAGGGAACCGGCCCCATGCTGATGAGAGGCAGTAACCTTGAAACAGCTGCACATGGGTAGGATTCATGGCTTGTGTATAATCCAACCTTAGCTTTGCTCAAAGCTGTGTGATACAGAAGGCATTTACCTAAGGGAAGCCATGTTTGAAGTGGTTATGGATTGCAAGAGGGAAGCCTTTGTGGGCACATTTGCATGCCCCTGCCAAGGTTCCCAGAATGCATTGTAATAACCGTGTTTCTCTGAATTCTGAGTGGGAAACAAGTTTTTAACTTGTTTTAGACGTTCAAATGTGAAGATAAATGTACTATATATATATAAATATATATATACACACATTAATTTTTATATTTATTGTTTGTTTACAATAACTGGGCGTCCCAAGAAGCCAGTACGTAATTTGCTTTTTGTTTAAGGAAATCCTTCCAATGGGAACTCCTTCTTAATATAATTGCTAATTTAGGTGTAGTATATATATATATATATAAACACAATATTTAGCTGTTCATATGTGATGACTACACAGGGCGTGCATCAGCAGGTGGGGTGATTCTATAAAAACACAAGCATGTTGAAACACGAGAGAAAGCCTGTGCGACACATACAAACTCTTCTATTTAAATGCTTGCACTTTCAGCACTTCTCTCTAAATTGCACTTTCTAAATCTCTTAATAACCAGAAAGTTTGACTTACCACCTAATAACCCTACAATAGATGTAAGTGAAAGTCTATTTAGTTTCATCTCTAAGACAATTGCTTCAATTTTAACAACCCTTAGAGATGCTTGGGAATCTAATCCATGGATATCTTTAATTGGCATCAATACTAATTTACTTTTGTATAAAGCAGAGAAACACAAACCTGTTTTATGAAGAATATATATTTTTTTAAATGAAAGGTCTACTGTAGTTTCTGAAAAAAACATTAGTTATTAGTTTGTAACAAATTAACAATATTAGCAGCTGTGTAATCTTTGGGCATAATGGATTTTTTTAACCTAAAATCTCTGTTTCAGTAGACACTGATTATGCCAGAAGGATGCCATGTTGTTATTTTGCACACTTCCAGTTTCCTTGGAGGCTGAGAGGGTGTGTTCTGCTAATCTTTCATATCTCACCAGAAGTGGAAGGAGGATAGAGAAAGAGAGAGTAGTGGTGGGTTATTGATTCAGATAAGATTTAAGCACAAGACACCATCCTCCTCCCTCAGAGAGGCTCCATAGAGGCAGTTTGTTAGTATTCTTGCAAGCCTTGCTTGCCATACTCTGTAATCGTCCACTTATGTTTTGAAAAGGAAGTACTACTGTCATGGCAGTTTCTATCTGATAAAATAAAGATTTTCTTTGTTGTTAGTTTGTTGTATACATGTATTGTTGTTTAGTCGTTAGTTGTGTCTGACTCTCCATGACCCTATGGACTGCAGCAGGTCAGGCACATCTTATATCTGGGTGTGTTAATCCATAAGGTTTTCATGGCAAAGATACTGGAGTGGGTTGCCAGTTTCTTCTCCAGTGGACAGCAGTTTGTCTGACTTCTCTGCTATGACCTGCCTATCTTGTATGACCCTACATGGTATAGCTCAGAGCTTCATTGTGATACACAAGCCAATTCACCACAACAAGGTAACGTTCCAGTATACATGCATACATGTTGCAAAAATGTGAAGTGTTTGCTAATCTTCATTGGTCTCTTAAAGGACCACTGTGGTTCCATATTATCTATATAAAAAAAAAAAGGTTCATGAAGCAAGTTGTGTCCTTGTAAAATAAACATTAGATCTGTTGAAATGGCGAAAGCAGTGGCAATTTTAGCTGCCACGCTCCATTGCACTCTCCCAACAACAGGAGGTAGATCAGTAAAAACTAAAATGTCTGCTTCAGCATAATTGCATATAAAAGGTAATAAATTAGACATAATGTTTTTTTTTTTTACAATCTAAAAATATTTTACTCATTTTTAAGAGCAGTTGATCCATTAATAAGTGCAAAGTTTGAGTCACTTTATATATTTACTTCAATTGTAACAACTGAAAGAGATGCTTTGGGAATTTAATGCATGGATTTCTTTAATTGGCATCAACATTAGTTCAGTTTTGTTTAAATCAGTGTGAGACAAAACTGATTTATAAGGATGACTTTTTTTAAAAATACTGTACATATTTAGCATGAGTACAGAATATGGTGGTCCAGTGGTT
The DNA here is from genome assembly GCA_027410445.1 of Discoglossus pictus. Lineage (NCBI taxonomy): Eukaryota > Metazoa > Chordata > Amphibia > Anura > Alytidae > Discoglossus > Discoglossus pictus. Next base: position 153,010,119 of record CM050164.1, on the reverse strand, counting down.
AGGATTTGGCGCTTTCACCATTGGGACCTGGGTTTGATCCAGTCAGGGAACCAAGAGGTCACACCACCCTGAAGCCAAGAAGGATTGGGCCTGGTCAGTACTTGGATGGGAGACCGCCTAGGAATACCAGGAGCTGTATGCTGTGGCGCTCTGGAGAAGAAACTGCACTCCACTCCAAAAAAAAACCCACTCCAGTACCTCTGCCATGAATACCAAGTGGATGAGCATGGTTATGGTCCACAAGGTCACAGAGGATCGGACATGACTGAACAATGCAAACACAGAATTTAAAAATTAAACGATAGCATGCAAAAAATTATCAGAATACTGTAACTGCTGACTGGAAAGTGGATGCATTGGTAGATAATGGAAAGGTTTAAGCTACATGAGTTTATTAATTATTTATTTTCTTAAATCTAGTCGGAAAACCGAGCAATGTCCTGCTTCACCAAGGTGGAAACTACCAAGTATTTGATTGGTTAATACGAAATCTTGAATATAATATTAAGTAACTATTTTCACATGCTCTGGAGATGTATGTCTTTTAATGCCAGTGAAGAAAGAGTGTAACTTGCCCTTCACGTATAATTTTTTATTAAATTACAACATTTTTTTTATTTTCTAGTTTTTTCAAACTATATAAAAATAATGTGATTTTCTAAAAGAGATCTAACTGCCTATATTAATTACGTTAAGTTGGTGATACATTTTAAGTTTAATTTGCCTATGACTACCCAGAATCCATAGAGGCAGTTTAAACAATATTCATTGAGTAAATCTGTGGGAAAATATGTCTATTTAGGTGCACTTAGAATAGTCATATTTTTTAATAACAAGCAATTTCAGTGATGTTTATTTTGACATCTATTTTATATTTATAATGCAGTTTGTGCTTCTTTAAATTAGATACAATTGTCTTTTTAAACTGTTAAGGTTTTAATAACATCCCACTGATTAATTATATCAATAAAAAACTAACAAAAAATAAATTAGCAAAAGAAAAATAATTTATAACTGGTATTTATTTGTCATACCATTGCCAAAATAGCTAGATTTGTCTCATAACATAAATGGTACAAGAAACATTTTTCATTTCGATTACATATTAATACATATTTTTTTACTAATAAAACGTACCTTAGTCTTGCGTTTATCTCTATGAAGGAGACAGGTCATGCTTTACTATTTTTGTGTCGTGCGGTAGTGATGGCAGCCATATTTGTTTTTGCATTATTTGTATTGTGGGTGTGACCACCATTACAGTAGTGTTTGTGGTGTGGGTGCAGTGGCCATATTTATTACTAGCACAGTGATTGTCCCTTACATATTTTTAAATATATTTTTATTGGAAGAGCATAACTTTCACAACCCAGGGCAGGGGGGGTGCTTTATCACCAAAAACTCTTGCCTTCAGCTACAGGAATTCTCCCTCAGGATCATGAGAAGGGAAGGTATTCTAAGTGCCCGGTGGTCATATTGTATCATCAGCAGAAGCATTGTGAACACAGAATCACTGGATCAACATAGTCGTCATGATCTGCTCTTCATTGGGCTTGAAAAGGTCAAGGAGACCAATCCTACCCACAGATCCAATCCGGTTCTCCAAATCTTCTCATAGGATTGCAACTGAGATTCAGGATACATAGGGCCTCATTCTATTAGCGGCCGTAGGAGTTGCGGGGCCGCAAGGACCGGCCGCAAGCTATTCGGCTATTCTATTCCCCTCGGCCGGGGATTCCGGCAGGCTTGCGGCCGGCGCCTTGCTATCCCTTGCGGCTGCTCGCGCCGGAGATGAGCCTTTGATCTAAAACGGCCGCAAGAGTTTCGGCCGCAAGAAAAGCCCGGTTGCTATTCTATTGCTGCGGGAACCCTCTCTGCAAGGCTAAAAGCGAGCCGCAGCTTACTTGCAGGAAAAAGGTCCCGCTAGCACCAATTAAGCACATTATAAAGCCCAAATAAAGCCATCCTGCACTCTGAGGAGACTATAAAGTGATTGTAGGTGTTAGCAAAAATAGCACAACATTCCCCTATACTCCAATCGTTTTTATATATGTCAAATATCCATGTAAAAAGTCCAGAGTGCTTGGAGCACCTCAGACCCGGCCACGCTGCGGCCGGAAAATAAACAGTTAATGTAAACTCGGATTTGGGCTGATGTGCAAGCTTGAGAGTGGGTTACTTTTAATCCTCATGTCCCCCAATATGATCCCTAGCATTTACAGAGCTTAACAGAGCTGTCTTCAATTTATTTTTGAGTTTTAAGATTTCTGAGCTTACAGCCGGTAGCAAGATTTACAGCCCGCCGTAAGAGGAGATCCTTGCGGGGCCGTTTAATAGAATTGCAAGGTAACGGGACCCCCGCAAGGAATCACAGCCTTACGGCCGATTTACGGCCGATAATAGAATGAGGCCCATAGTGATTATAGCCCAGTAAAAAAATAAACACCTTCCCTCTAAATGAAACACAGCATGCATATGTGTTGCAAACAGAGCATAAACTTTATTTTTTTCCAGGAACTTCAATTTATTTTAGCTTTTGCTCCAATCAGCAGTGGACTAATCTCCTAGACAAACACAAGTTTCACACCTCCTGCCCCTTTGAGTTACCCCCAAGTGGGCTAGCACTGGCTCCAAGGACCAGTCAGCAGCTTGTCCATTTCCTCAGTTAGGTGCCAAGGAGTCTTTAGTCCCAGCTATCAGCTACCTCCGGGCAGGATCTGGACACAGCAGGGGCTGATAAGGTAATGTGAGCTCCGGCGCCAAAATTAGTAACTTTAAGAATTGTTTTTAATAAAGAGTAATTTCTACAACTATTACTTTGAAAGGCTAGATTTTTATCCCAATCTTTTTTATCTATATGAATGTTTAGATTATTTTACCAATCAATTAGATGTTTGATACAGCATAGTGCCAGCACGTACCACTGCACTGTAGCACTTACATAGGAATGTGTAGATGGAGTCTAGGGCCACATATTAGAATATGACTAAATAAGATGGTTATTTAAAGAAATGTATTTACTTTTTATGTTGTCTGTGTTGTTATGGGTATATTTTAAGTAATGGCATTTTATTACTAAATATAAACATTTTATCTGGGTTAAGTAATTCATTGTATCCTCCAAGGCCATACCCACAGGTGAGGGTCTTCTCACTACCAGTGTAATGCTGTTAGCAAACAGACAGTGAAATATTGTGTGTTGGCATACAGCTGCATAACATTGGTAGTGTTAAGACATTGTGGGCACGGCTTAAGGATACAGCTATCGAACATGGCAGCATTCATGAGAGGGAACAGGAAGAAATAAAGCTGAAACTATATTACTCTTCTTAGAAGTAAGGGAAGTGTACATTTTACACTGAACAGCATAAAAGTAAGTACCCTGTTTAACGCATGTTTATAAAACAAAAGGGTTGCGAAAGAGTCCCTTTAATAACGAGTTTTCAAATCTGCACAGCTTTTGTTATTTTATTTGCATGTGGACCTTTAACACTGAACCCTTGGGGTCACCAATGTCATGTAATTCTTTTACATAACTCTCCCTATCCCTTGCTACATTGGCAAGGGCACATCCAAAGGATTCCAAGCTAATCTTCTTAGTGGCTAGATAAGAGGCTCAGGTTAACTCGTCTCTCTGTTGAAGAGCAGGTAATTCTTTGTTACACATTTATAGACTGCTTAGAAAATGCCTTTGAACACAGAGCAAAGATCACGTTTGTGTTGTCTTAGCGAACATGACATATGTTATAAAATGAAGGTATGCTAACATATATATATATTCTTATCCACATGTCACAAATACTGCCACTTCAGAAAAACCAAGAAAGCTCAGCACTCAAGCAACATTAAATACATATCCAAAAGTATAAAAGGTATTTATTGGAAAATAAAACAATATATAAATAACAAAAATACAGACATTCCCAAGAAAAAGCTGCAGATAGCTTTTATCAGAAAGTTTAACGTGTTTCATCCATACAATACTTACTCAGAGACTACATTTTAGCTGCATTGGTTGCAAACACCAATCTCATGTGTGCATTAATCGGGCAAAAACATAACTATTGCCAAATAAGTATGGTGGATATTGTAAAATGTGAAATAATGTATCTACAAAGTATTATTGTTGTTGTTTAGTTGTTCAGTCGTGTCCAACTGTCAGCAACACTATGGACAGCAGCACACCAGGCACATCTGTCAGCTACTGCCCCTCTGAGATTAATCAAGTTCATGTTCATTGCTTCAGTGACCTCATCTATCCACTTCTGCCTCTGCTGCCCCCTTCTTTGCGTGCCTTTAATCTTTCCCAGCATTAGAGTCTTCTCTATGGAATCCTGCCATCTCATGATATGGCCAAAATATTTGCATTTCAGCCTCATAATCATATCTTACAGTGAACAGTTCGTCTAGATTTCCTGAAGAATTGATTTATTGGATCTTCTTGCAGTCCAAGGGACTCTAATCAGTCTTCTCCAACACCACAATTCAAAGGCATCAATTCTACAGCGCTCAGATCCGTATGTTACTACTGGGAATACCATAGTTCTAACTATGCGGACCTTTGTTGATAGTTTAATATTTTTTGTTTTTACTAGCTTGTCCAAGCTTACAATAGATTTCCTCCCCAGAAGCAAACGTCTTTTAATTTCATGATTACAGTCACCATCTGAAGAAACCTTGTAATTGTATGTAAAAGCTTTTAATTGTTTTAATATTCTTGTTACTTTAATGGCAGGAGTTATGTATTTCATTGTTTATGGTTAAAAGCGGTGTAGTAGTAAAGTAGTATAGGGATTTTTTTTCTACAATGTATTTAAAAAAATACAAACTATAAACCCCCGCCTTTTAATTGTTAACGTTTACATGCAATTATTCTTTACTGAGTGGTTCCATTTTCTTTTCTGAGCAAGAGGAAACAACTGAGCTTTCCATTTGCCCTGTTGAAAGCACTGGCACTTTTACAAGCTGCATTTCTGCTGTGCAGATAGAAGCTTCCTCTGCATTTAGTCTCCTCGCACATTAGAAAGCTAATTAGCAGAAGCCATAATGGCAGATACCACTGCAGCATAATTTTATATAACATTTAATAAATTAGAAGCTGTATTATTTTGCTTTTTTATTCTAAAACCATTACCTATTTTCATGTGTACTTCTTCAAAAAAGGATATTTGAAATAAAGAAATAAACTGGTTCTTTAAAGGACAAGCCCCTTCTGGATCGCTTCTTTGTTGTGGTGAAGGGCTTGTGAACCTCAATGAAGCTGTGAGCTATACCATGTAGGGTCACCCAAGATGGGCAGGGCATAGCAGAAAGGTCAGATAAATTTAGGTACACTGCAGAAAGAACTGGCAAGCCACTCCAGTATATGTGCCAAGATAACCATATGGATATGCAATACCAGAGACATAACGATCGATGCACCTGGTGTGCTGCAAGTACAGACAAAGTTTATATGGACGAAAGGTGTTTTTATTTGACATTTATTGCTTGTTGCTGCAGAGCGGAGCTTCCTTGTTTTTCCTGATGTTGGACTATAGAGCTATGGCCTGCCCTACACTACAGCCGGGTGCTCTACCTTTGAAGTGTCTCCAGTGCCTGCGTTGGGGAGATATTTGGGTTTTCTTGTTCTTTATCCTTATTTATTTTGGATTTTGCTGTCATTTTTTTAATCGTACTTACGTTTACCGTATATACTCGAGTATAAGCCGACCCGAGTATAAGCCGAGGCACCTATTTTACCACAAAATACTGGGAAAAGTGAGTGACTCGAGTATAAGCCGAGGGTGGGAAATGTGCTGCCCCCTGTGTCCCTCTTGTGCCCTCTGTGTCCCCCTCTTGTGTGCCCTTTTTTGTGTCCCCCCTCTCTCTCCCCTGTGTCTCTTCTCCCCTCTCCCTCCCCTGTGTCTCTTCACCCCTCTCCCTTTCCTGTGTCTCTTCCCCCCTCTCCCTTCCCTGTGTCTCTTCCCACCCTCCCTTATCACCCTCCTCAACCCCCCTCCTCATTCTCAACCTCCCTCCTCAACCCCCCTCCTCATCCTCAACACCCTCCTCAACCCCCCCCCCCCTCATCCTCATCCCTGATAGTAAGTATATTGAGCCATACTTAGCATAAAGAAGATGCAAAAATCTCAGGAATAGTTTACTATAGATAAAAAAGTCTAGTACAATGAAAAGGCAGTTTAAAGTTTTTTTTTTAAGATGAAACCAACTTCCTTTTGGGAAGACAGTGTTCCTTTAAATTTGTTAAAATTTATGTTAAATCAAGAATTTGAAGTATTTGAGCAATAAGCATGATAACACCACTAACTATTGCGTGGCGGAAAGATAATAAATACATTGCAAAGAATATAATAATATATGTCATCCGACACCATTATAATAACACAAATTATATAAATCATATACATACAATGATAGATCACAAATGGTCACATATAAAAACTGACTTAATTATGCTGCTTGTAAAATATGTTTATACGATCACTATTAATAGTAGCTGCTTTTAAATTATGTCTATTGTTCTCTTGTCATCTCTCGGATGCTCATGAAACGTTCATTGCATAGTGTGTGACCTATATATCTTTGTTTAAGATACTAAAGAGGCACCACCCTAGAGTAGGTAATAAATATTTGCGCATAACACAGCCAACTTATGTGTTACTGCAGTGTATCAGAGCAAGTTTTTCTCAAAACCCAGGCCTAGGGCACCACATTTTCATGGGTCACCAGGCTGCCCAAAGTTTCCAGGGTAGTATGCACATGACCATGGCATAGCCCATAGCGATACCCAATAAATTACCGTACATACACCAGAAATAAACACTCACAGACGTATATAGAGTATAATGTTGGCCACAGCCTTTTATTAAATATTTTATAAACTTCCCTTAGACTTAACTTTTTTTCCCAACACAATAATTTTGTTAACCTTCTTGCAGCACTTCATCATGGTGGCGTCGCCTATGGCTGAACGCCACTTGAATCTGTGTATCATGTGAGACCATACTAGAACCGTCTGAGGGAAACGGTGATGTAACCTAAGCAAATCCCTCTTAATCGTATCTATCAGGCATTTCCCCGGCATAACCCCAAGGTCATTAACACGGCATGTATTACTAAAATATCCGGAGGTGCCCCCAACCTTACTGTCGCTGGTAGTACCCCATCCCAGCGCATGCCTCGCTGACCAAACCACCTGACTTGTATCTCACTGCTGCGGTTCTCCGGGCCCAATAGATGTATGAATGGCCAATGATCCAGGCCTGTAAGGCTCGTGCAGCACTCTCACCACGTATTACTGACCGCCAACTAGTAAACCAGAACCCTCACCGGTGTCCAAATCATGATGAAGTTTATTTTATTTTATTTATACACACACATATATATATATATATATATATATATATATATATATTTTTTTTTTTTTTTTTTTTTTTTTTTGTATTTTTATTTATTTATTTATTAATTTTTTCTAAGAAAGTCGAACAGAAGAAAATGAAAGAATACCAGCATCATAATAACAAACATGTTTGGAGATTTTTCACAGCAGTAACAAAGTTGAACATACACAATGAAGAAAATGAAAGAATACAAGCATCATAATAACAAACGGGTGTAGATTTTTTCAGCTTGAACCCAATCGTCCGGGAGTCCTCAGCCTGGGGTCTAACATTTGACCATCTCCCAGATACCCTCCGGACAGGGGGTTGGCTTTAAAGCCGCCCCGGGGGCCAATGACCTGAATCTTTGACATTGCTGCCGGGACAGGGCATCCGCTATGTCATTCTCCACTCCGGGAACATGCACCGGTCTATAATACACATTATCAGCCTTATTAAATTGTGATTCTGCAAATTTAAAAGGGCTCTATATAAGCACATAGCATATATTTTTTACAGAAGTTTTTAGTTAGTTAAGACCTTGCTTGGATAGAAGTTCACTAACTAAAAACTTCTGTAAAAAAAAATATGCTGTGTTCTTATATAGAGCCTTTTTAAATTTGCTGAATCTCAATTTAATAAGGCTGTATGTCTCAAGCATGTTAGTATGCTAGTATGTTATCGCAGTAAAAAACAACATATTGGTCCCATAACAGGTTTCCCCATAAAAGCACCGCTACAGCTATCAGAAACAATTCTAAAAAAGTCATTTTTTTTACAATATCGGAATGCACAGGCCTTATACCCCCAAACCCACGCTGCCTGCTGCATCTGTAAAGAGGTAAATGTCTTGGTTCCCCACTTTTTTAGCCATGAACAATGAACGCCCGTTAAAACCTTCCAAAAAGGCTTTTCATACTCCCAAATCATTTCTCAATGACTTTGTGATCCTGATGAAATGATGAGGTTGTTTGGTGCCAGCCGTGGCCAGGGACAGCCGTCTAGCGAAGATTCAAAGTTAAACTTGCCCAACAGTGATTGTATTTCTTTTACTGTCGCTTTCCAACGCCCCACCATGTTAGGGATCACTTCAAGCAAATCCTTTACTTTACACACCGGAAAAGATGATTCAAACTTAACTGAGTAAAGAGAAATGCCCAAGAACTGAATAGCCCTGACCGGACCCACTGTTTTTTCATTCTCTAAAGGGATACCAAAATCACGCTCAATATCTGCAAAGCATCTCATGACGTGTAAGCAAAGGCTAAAGGAAGGCGAGACTATTAAGAAAACATCAAGATAGTGGATGAAGTCCTTGGATCCAACCATCTGTTCAACCACCCACTGAAGGAAGGTACTGAATGACTCAAAGTAGGCACCATAGATGTAAACCCCCATAGGCAGACACAAATCCATGAAATATTCACCTTTGAATTTACAACCCAGCAGGTGATGAAAAGCCGGTTGCACCCGCAGTAGCCGGAAAGCCGTTTTGTTGTCAAACTAAACCAAGAAGGTCCCCCGACCCTCTTACCAGTCCAATGGCCTAGCCAAAAGAAGCGTCATGAACCGAAGACAGCGACTTGTTGATCCCGTCATTTACCGATGCACCCACAGGATAAGATAAGTGATGGATGAGGCGAAAAGCACCTGGCTCCTTTTTGGGAACAACTCCTAAATGGGACACTCTGAGATCAGACAAAGGGAGGTGTTTGAATGGCCCTGCTATCCTCCCTAAGCGCACCTCTTTGCTAAGTTTGTTCTCTACCACGTGAACATGCTCCTTGGCCGACACGAGATTACCAGGACACCTGCCTATGGGACTCAACTAAAACGGTATTACAAACCCAGAACTAAAACCATTCAACAAGAATTCAGCTGCAACAGAGCGCCCCTCTACCTTACATTACCGTCTTAACCAAGGGACCATCCTTCCGACCATGATCGGCGTCAACCCCCTTTTAAGTTGCATCAGACCCACCTTTGCTCTTCCTGTAACACCGGAATGCTAGATGGGGGTTGCCGCATTCGCTACACTCGGCATGACAACCCCCACTTACAATTGCTTTCGTTGTATTGGAAGCAATGACTCTTTCTACTTGAACTCCCCGATGACCCAAAAAATTATTTTCCGTCTGCAACTCGAAAGGACCCAAGCGACCTGGCAGGAGTAACGATGCGCATGACCCCATGTCTCTATCATCCCAATTCATATCCCTGTTCACAGCTAATTTTTGCCTGAAGTGCTCATCGTATAACCATCTTGTCCAGATGGCAAAATAACGAGGAGCAGTTCCCGGGGGCCTTTTCTCCTACTATACTGGCCATGATCACAAACGTTAGAAGCCATTTGTTAAAAGTCTTGGGCACCCTCCTGTGCCTCTTTTTCCTCTCTTCCTCTTCCTTTTTGGTTTCATCCTTCCTCTCCTTGACCTCAAAAAAGTTGTCAAGGGGAAGGAGGGAAAACATTTCAATTAATTCCCTTTTCCAGATTTTTTCCCTTACTTCTAAAGGAACATGTATCTCGATAGGTCCCTTTTGACATAAAGAAGGCCTCCCTTTTGCTGTGTCGGCTATGACCAGAACCTCATCTTTATTGTTATTACCGACTGGACGCAGGGAAGCCGACAACCTGATTTCCTTATCCCCCATATCCGTCATATCACCACCCAATTGAAGCAAGGATCCTGCCGAACCCGCGACCAAGACAGGTAGAGACCCACCTGGGGGAACCCATGCACTTGCTACGCTATTATGTCTACCCTCCAACTGAGCTAATATGTTCCTGAGATGAGTTATAACCCCTTGGTTATGTTCTGATGTAGGTCTATTGAACCTTCATTGGGAGGCACGTCACTGTCGTCACCACTTCTCGCATGCAACCTGACTCCAGAGCCGCCAGGCCATATCCGCTGTTCCTGATTGGCGCGATCTGCAGGCTTATGCCTCATCTCCTCTAGTTCTGACACCCCACGATGGCGACCAAACACCACTGCTGGAGTGGGTCCTCTTCTCCTGTGTTGGAGGCTCCTACGGCTGGGCACTGGCGTATCTGGAACAAAATCAACATCATCAGATGAGAACTTGCTGGTCCCAGGGGAATCAAACAAATCCCTTGACCCTCCTGATCTTGATGCCTCTCCTTCCGATTTGTATGCATCAGCGTCTTCCTCATCACTAAAGACAGTAGGCTTGTCCTGCAACAGTCTCCCCTGCTGGCCCTCCCCTTTCCTCACTAGGCCAATCAGAGAAAACTGTGGCCCCTTGTACCCGAGCCCCTGCCCTACCGGTCCTGATAGATGCTGTTGGACCATTGCCTATTTTGGGCCTTACTTCCCTGGCAAGACACAGGACTTGCCCACCCTTGCAGTGTCTCTCTAGCGATCCCCTGGTCCAGAGGCAATTTACCATTGGATCCACTAGGCTCCTCTTGGTGCTCCACCGGTCTTGCTTCCACACCTCTGGGCCAACCTGAACCCCCACTTGGCTCCTCTGGCACCCAACTGAAGGGGGGAATTATAGAGGCCAGCCATTCTTGACCCCTAACCTCTGCTTCCCTACCTAATATAGCCAACAAATCTTGAATAGCCTGAGAAGTCATTCTCAGCTAAATTAGATGACAAGATAATTTAATGTTGCAGCCTCATGCAACACTAAATCCCCTTATGTTGCTGCCTCCTGTACTGTGCATATACTCCTCCCCCAGTCCCGAGCTGTCCTTACTGAGCTATACCCCTATTGACCCTCTATCCCCTTTGCTATTCTCATCTTATGTCTAGCCCTGGTCAAACCTCCAATTTCTCAACTGTGTGAGGCTGTGGAGTTGCCGAAATGTCTATAAGCAGCACACAGCAGAATCTCACTCTCCATCTGCCATTTTGCCAGTTCTAGGTCCTTTCCTATTTCGGCTATTTGATGTAGGGTTGAGGGGTTTAAGTTAGGCATAGGGTAAGGGGTTAGGGTCAAGCATAGGGTTAAGGTTAGCTATAAGGTTAGGCATAGGGATTATAGTTAGGCTTAGGGGTTAGGGTTAGGCATCGGGTTGGGATTAGCCTACAGTTAGGGTCCTATTATTTATTTTTACATCTGTACAGGCGCGCTCACTGCATTGCCAGTGATGATGCACAGTCAAAAAAGAAAAGGAAAGATCCCAGTTCTATCTACCATCAGGACTGAAGCAGTCATTTCTTTAAGAGGCTCTGCAAATACCACTGGGCCTCATCCCATCCACTCAACAGAATCTCACTCTCCAGCTGCCATTTTGCAAGTTCCATTTGCTTTGTTTTCTTTTCCTCTAGATCTAGACTCTCACATGTCCCTGAACTCATGTAACACATCCTCCTGCCTATGATTTGTTTTAATTTATAGTGCAGGTTTAGTATTATCACCTCCATTTCTCACAGCTGATACACTCCAATCGTAATCACTAATTTACCCTCTACTCTCTTTTCAATTGCTTGCCAAGCCCTTGTTTCTTCCTTTAATAACTTCTCTTTTTCTTTCAATAATCCATGTAGATTGTAAATTCGTGAGTTTTCAATCTTGTATGGTATTTTGAACAAAGCACCATGTATATAAAATTGTAAACCCAATTACAGGGCCCCCTACTTTTTGGCATGTGGTTAACATTGTATTTTCATTTTTTCCTTCATACTTAACCTCTTTACAGCACTACGGAATATGTTGGAATATGATGCTGGAAAAGATTGAAAGCACACAAAGACAGGACATCAGAGGCAGAGATAGACGAATGAGCTAATTGAAGCAATTAACATGAATTTGAGGGAGGTCAAAGGGGCAGTGGCTGACAGATGTGCCTGGAGTGCCATCATCCATAGGGTCACAGAGAGTCGGACATAACTGAGTGACTAAACAACAACAAATTTTATCTTTGGGATGTAGCAAGAGGAAATGTGGAGTAGTAAGTGAGGTGTGGGGGTGTACAAATCTGGTGGTGCCTAGGGCAGTATAAAACCTAAATACATCCATAATGAAAGCTTGGCCCCCCTGACTCATATATTAATGCATTGTTACTCCCATAGACGTGCACTGTGTGTAGTCCAGAGATGTGTACAGTCTTATACCCTCTGTCTATCTGTCCCTGGCTGAAGTGTGCAGGGCTATTGGAGGAGAGGCCTGATAAAGACACTACAGATCAGTCTTGCCCCACCTTGTGGCAGTGAGAGACAAGGTGGACTCAGGGTACATTCTGCACTCTGGATTATAGCTTAAAGGGACTCTGTCACCCCATCAGGAAGTGAATTTCATTTTAAAGAGCAAAAGTATTGATAAGTTGTACTATCAGTGTTTTTTTACATTAAATAATTTTTCAAATATTTAGAAATAGCAACTTGCCCTTATGGTCCTTGCGATCATCTTGCGCAAGTCCTCATTGCGAGCCTCTACCCACCCCTGTGTCTGTCCTACCTATCCTTTCTCCCCGATCTCCCTCTCCTGTGTCTCCTCCCTCCCTGTGTCTCCTATCTCCTGCCCTCTCCCTCCCCTGTGTCTCCTTTCTTCCTCCCTCTCCTGTGTCTCCTTTCTCCCACTCTCCCTCCCCTATGTCTCCTTTCTCCCACTCTCCCTCCCCTGTGTCTCCTTTCTCCCCCTCCCCTGTGTCTCTGTTCCCCTCCTCTCCTTCTCCCCTGCGTCTTCTTTCTTCCCCCTCTCCCTCCCCTGTGTCTCCTTGTCTCATTTCTCCCCCCTCAGTGTCTCCTTTCTCCCCCTCTTCCTTCCTCTGTCTTCTTCCCCCCTCTCCCTCCCCTGTGTCTCCTTGTCTCATTTCTCCCCCCTCTGTGTCTCCTTTCTCCCCCTATCCCTCCCCTGTGACTTCTCCCCCCCGCCTGCCCTGTGTCTCCTCACCCCCTCTCCCTCTCATGTGTCTTCTTTCCCCCATATCCCTCCCCTGTGTCTCCTTCCCCCCTCCCCTGTCTCCTTCCCCCTCTCCCTCCCGTGTCTCATTTCCCCTCCCCTGTGTCTCCTTCCCCCCCTCCCCTGTGTCTCATTTACCTCTCCTTTCCCTCCCCTGTGTCTCCTTTCTCCCCCCTCTCCCATCCCTGTGTCTCTATTCTCTCCCCCTCCTGTCTCCTTTCTCCCCTTCCCTCCTGTGTCTCATCCCCCTCCCTCCCCTATGTCTCCTTCCCCCCTCTCCCTCCCCTGTGTCTCCTCCCCCACCACTGTGTCTCCTTTCTTCCTCTCCCTCCCCTGTGTCTCATTTCCCCCCTCTGCCTCCCCTGTGTTTCCTCGCCCCACTCCCCTGTGTCTCCTTTCTCCCCCCTCTCCCTACCCTGTATCTCCTTGCCCCCTCTCCCTACCCTGTGTCTCCTTTCCCCCTCTGTGTCTCCTTTCCCCCTCTCCCTCCCCTGTGTCTCCTCCCCCCACTCTCCTATGTCTCCTTTCACCCTCTCCCTCGTGTCTTCTTTCCCCCTCTCCCTACCCTGTGTCTCCTTGCCCCCTCTCCCTACCCTGTGTCTCCTTTCCCCCCTCTCCCTCCCCTGTGTCTCCTTTCCCCCCTCTCCCTCCCCTGTGTCTCCTCCTCCCACTCTCCTATGTCTCCTTTCCCCCTCTCCCTCCCCGTGTCTCCTTGCCCTCCCCCCTCTGTCTCTTTTCTCCCCCTCTCCTGTGTCTCTATTCTCCCCCTCTCCCTCCTTTCTCCCCCCTCTGTCTCCTTTCTCCCCCCACTGCCTCCTTTCTCCCCCTCCCTCCCCTGTGTTTCATTCCCCTCCTCTCCCTCCCGTGTTTCCTTCCCCCCTTTCCCTCCCGTGTTTACTCCCCCCCTCCCTTACCTGTGTCTCCTCCCCCGTGTCTCCTTTCTCCCACCCTCTCCCTTCGTCTTCTTTCTCCCCCCTCTCCCTCCCCTGGGTCTCCTCCCTCCCCCTCCCCTGGGTCTCCTTCCTCTACCCTCTCCCTCCCCTGTGTCTCCTTACTCTCCCTCCCCTGTGTCTCCTTCCTCCCTCTCTCCCTCCCCTGTGTCTCCTTTCTCCCCACCCTCCCTCTCCCTCATGCTCTCGATGCGCATGCCGTGCATTGAGCATATGCACCCATGGCGCAATGCCGCACATTGCGCATGCGCAACTTGCAAGTTATAGTTGTAGAGTTTGTCATAACTTTTAACATAGCGTTACCGACAAGCTCGCAATTACCACAACTATTATATGTGATTGAATTTGAGGCTCCTATCTGTGCGGCTCAGAGTGGCTGGTAAGAGTGGGAGAGGGGTCTAACTGCCAGATTACATTGCAGGACTATTTTGGCCAGCGACAAATAAGCAGACTGTAATTTTAATTAGCAAATCAAAGCAGCTAATTAATATGTGTGTGCTGCTCATTTGCATATAACATTCATATTTTCTAGGACTAATAAACTTTAGAAAAAATGGATAATACAACATATAGCCAGTTTTTCACACTCTTTAAGAATAACCTAAACAGACAATAACTTTATTTTGGAGTGAGAGTCCCTTTAAAGGCACTGAACAGCCTGCTGTATAGACCTGAAGCTACGTTTAAATCATTCAACCTACTGCTTTTACTCAGTATATAAATGCAATTATGCTGACATTTTGGCTTCTGAATATCTATTTCCTGAGGTTTGAGGAGACTTTGAATTCACAGGACATTTCTGTCTACACTGTGTGAATATGGAATCTGCAACTGCCAGTGCTCTCAGCACAACTGAAGAGAAGTTCTTAGAAAGTATAGGACAGCGGCGGGCAAGAAAAACAATGGAGCCCAGCAGTAAAAAAAAATGTATTGCATATATTTTTCATAGCAAGTATTATAAATCTGCACCCACTGAACTATGAAGCTCTATGGAGAAATAGTGTATTATCTACATGAAGGGCCCTGTTAATATCCCCTTTAGGAGTGAAAACCCACGAGTGGTTATTTAATCACAGCCTCACATTAGTCAAAGCCTCACATTGATAAAGGTCCCATTAAAAGTATTCATACTAACCAGAAAAACCTTCTAATAGATCAGCACAACCTTTCAACCAATAAACACATTTAATAAATCTCACCACAAATTCAATATATAAATGTATATATACTGGCCGGTGACAGTACATGAGCTGTCATAGTCCCACCCCCGCATTAAGTGGGGTATAATTGTGCATTTTGTTTTCATGCAAGAAAATATTTTCTTACATGTTTAAAATTTAGTTGTTCTCATTATTCTGTCATACATTAAAAAGGTTTGTTTTTACATGCAAATTTGTCATTTAAAGGTTACAGGACCACTCTAATCATTTGTTCTGTATATTTTTCTGAATAACTAAAACTGATAAAAAGGAGAAAAAACGTTTATAGAAACCAATAACAATAAGCAGCATTTACATTTTTAATTTTACTAGTTATTCTATACCGTGTGGCTCCATTTTCTTTTTGGTCTGCTACTTTCTTAGAAGGAGGTGTCATTATAAACAAATGTGCTTTTCATTAGTCCTATTTATAGCACTGGCGTTTTAGCAGACACGCTGAAATTGCCCAGACAAAAACTAGCTCTGCGTTTTGACTCCTCTCCCTCAACAAGTTAATCAGCAGAAACCACAATAGTAGATTCCACTGCAGGATAACTGTATAAAAAAGGTAATAACTCTTTCTTTGAAAATATTATTTTTTTAAATTATAGATAAAAATTTTGTTTTTGTTTTTTGTTTACACAGAAAGATGCAGCAGATGATTGATCCACGGCTGCAATTTTCTCATACCACCCAAGTGGACAAAACATACTGAAGTCAGACAAGATGGAGCAAATAGTCTTCAAAATTATGATTTTTTTCTAAAAAAGGTTTTCATGTTCATAGCTTACACAGCTGCTAATGTGCTTCCAGGGTCCAGTAGAGGCATAATTGTTTTCTTATTGCGAACTAGAGTTATGACCAATGATGCTCTTATTCAGTTTCAACGTTTTCAAACATTTGCCTATGTCATCGCACAATAGTAATTTAAAAAAAGCACATGTAGAAGTAACTAAATATGGCGGCCCATAAAATAATCACAAATACATGAAAATGTAATCAAATGTTTACTTTAACGATGCATGGTCAATATGGGTTCCCAAATAAAATAACGCCACACAATAAACAAACGTACACCAATATTGGGATATAAAACGACCACAGCTACTTTTATTGAAAACTTAATGCTGTAAACATTGACCAAAACAAGAGGTTCTTGCCACCCACCAAAGGAAATCAAGCCAACCCCCGTGTCCCCTGAGGACAGACACCACCAACATCTGAAACTGATGTGGAAAACTCACTGAGGGCAAGCACCCCCCAACTGTGACAACTCAAACCCCTTAAACAATATAGAACCTTAACATCTGTGATGCTACAATAACAGGGAGGGAAAATGAGCTAGGGCCATATTCAATTCAGAGCCCGCAACTCGATCGCAGACAGCCATATGTCTGCGTGTGTGTTGCGGGCTCCAGTTGGTCTCCGATTGCGATGCTATTCAATTGCTCAAGCCGGCAAGTTACTGTCCCAAAGCCGAAACCATAAACCAGGCACTGGCTCGTAGCAGCTTAGGGCAGGAACATGATCAATTAAGCAAGCCCGTAACCATCCATTTCGAATCAGCCAATAGAAAATGAGACATGGAGGTTACATGTCAATCAATTAGGTTTGGGGATCCGATATGCGATCAGACTCGCAAATCCAAAAAATAAAGAATTATGAAAATTAATGGCCTGCTTTGTATTAACTCACTGATCGATTTAGCCCTGAAATGAAACCTAAAAATACATTTGATTTCCTGCTGATTTGCGTGTTTGAGACTGGTGTGCAATTAATTCTAATGTCGGTCATCGCTTTCCCTGTTATTTACAGTGCAGTAGTGATTATTTATTTGCAGTTACAGTGCTACGATCAGGTGATTAACCCCCTTGCGGGTCCTCTCTAGCAGTCGTGGGATTTTCTCCTTCTTTTGCCATTTAGGGGGGGGGGGGGCATTTGCGGGCTTGGGGAAATTGAGCAATTGAATAGCGATTTGCGATTTTAGCCTTGTGAAAGATCCAAGTTTTTAAGAGGCTGTCAGTTACGGGTTTAACCATCGCAATATTCTCAAGGCCGTAACTCGTAACCTGTTTGTAGCCCGCAAAAAGATGCCAATTGAATAGCAAATTAACTTGCGATCTCACTTACGGGCTACCGGATCGCCTGAAATCTCAATTGAATATTGCCCCATGTCTATGACTCAATTAGGACTAGAGAGGTTCAGCACCCAGTAATATAACCTCTTACTTGCTATATTATGTTCCCACCTACTTTTACACCCCATTAATTAACCCTGAAACAACTGTATTCTCATCTTGGTTAAACCCCCACTACCCACTAAATATCGTATGGCCGTGGGTTACTTTCTAAAAACATTGCCAATGAGATCTAGAGTTGCGCAAACTCTCTGCCCACAGAGGTATTTCCTCTGGCATTTCTTGTTAGGTTAGAATACGTTTCAAAAGGTTTTAGTAAATATGTTTTCAAGAAAAAAAAGAAAAGAAACATTTATAATGTTTAAACTATGCTCTTTTGAATAACTGATAGAAAAACAATTGCATTTTATGTCTCTTTAATGCACAGCACGTCATTATTGTAAATGACTTTATTGTCCACGCACAAGCTGGCCGTGTATAGGTGTGATCAGGTCACTACTGCTCTCTTGTGGTGATAATTTGCAAGTGCGCCATGTTATAATTCATTACTTCAATTAAGTTTCTTTCCAGGTCAGGCTAATGTAATCTATTTGCACTGGTTAGATTTTATAAAATAACATAACATTTGGAGGGGTATCCCCTCACAAGTAAGCAAGCTCACCATAATATAGATATTTTTTTTAGGGCAGAACTGATCACTAAAATCCCCCTTTTGAAGGACACACACAGATAATGGACCTGAAGGAGGAGCAAAGTCTCTGTTCCAATAACTATAACAAAATGTAACATCAGTTATTCACTGGGAGGCAAGCAAAGAAGGTGCATAATGTTTTCAGTATTTTAAGAGAAGCTTGGGGGGGGGTTGCAACTGAACTTCTACTAAGATAGAAATCACTCAACATATAACAAGTAGGATACAACAATAAATATGTTAACAAGGCTGCTAAGTTATGAAGAAAGACTAACCAAATTAAACTGATTTACTCTAGAAAAAAGGCGTCTAAGAGGGGATATGATTACCTTATATAAATATATCCAGGGTCAATACAAGGCTTTGTCAAGGGAACCTTTTGTGTGAAGAGGTTTTCAACTGACAAGGGGACATCTTTGAGAGTAGAAGTAAAAAGATTTTGCCTGGTTAATCTGTGGAATTCTCTACCAGAGGAAGTGGTAACAGCGGATTCAATAGATAACTTTAAAAAGGGTTTGGATATATTTTTAAATAAAAAGGGCGTTAAGGGCTATCCTGGAAAAAATAGAGAGGGAGTATTGATCCAGGGATGAATCCAATCGCCAGTATCTGGGGTCAGGGAGGAATTTTATATTTTTTTCCCTGTTGAGACAAATGTCAAAGTTTCACTTGGGTTTTTTGCCTTCCTTTTGATCAATTAACAATAAATCTGCGTATTGCAGATCAGAGGACATCTGAAAAGGTTGAACTTGATGGACCAAAGTCTTTTTTCAACCTAAATTACTATGTAACATTATTTCAAGCAGTTGATGCAAGAAAAGCAGAATAAATTAAGGAGTATTTACTGGACATTACTATTTGCACTAACCACAGCACATGTTCAACAGGTAAAGAACAACAGTGACAAACTTGGAAAATGGGAGTGAGAATAAGCTAGTGTACAGCATGACAGAGTAAATACTGAGATTACCTTAGTAGAGATAGACACACTCTATTGCTCCCATGCACACCTATATTTCACAGGCCAATACACATTTTGGTGCCTTAAATGTTAGACCAGTTTATGGGTATATTTGACCCAATTCCATAAATGGCACCAGTTTTCCCCTGTCAGCTCTAGTTGTTGAGACACAGGACAATCCCACACAAGATTCTAATAATAGTCTGTCATCGTGTGTGCATCTCATCTCCCTTGGTATCTGGCTTCCATTGTTTTTATGTCTTGGTGAAATCTTTCTTCTTGCTTTACGCTTAAGTCACGAAGGTTCTCTGGAAAACAATCTAAGTGACTGTACCGATAATGGACTTTAACACTCATGTTACAGCCAATCCTGTTGAAATTGTGTGTAGTTGTCTGCCTTGCTTCACAACAAGAACAAATGAAAACTAGGCACATGATACAATTTAATTCATTGATGCTATGAAATGTTGGTCATTTATAAGTTGTCTGATCTGTGGACCATCAAAAATTCCTACCTTTAGTTTTTCAAATTGGAAGTCCAGCTAATTTATGCGCTATGTATTCAACTCCTGAACCGTTTTTATTTAAAGCCTTTACAAATTGTTTCAACAGGCCTAGCTTTATATGTAGTGGTGGCAGTACGATTCTCTTGTGCTACCAAAGGTTCACCGACTAGATTTTGTCCTCCAACATATGCCCTTGGAGGCCAATCTTTTCTTTCCCAATGTTCATGTTTGGCTCTACTATTCCATATCTATATCTAAGAAACTAGAGCAGATGCGGTGTATCCAATGATAAATGGTGAGCTTGCACTGGGTCTCTTTTACCAAGATTAACCATTCTTGAGGAGTGTGGAGAGAGAGCTATGGACATAATTTGCAAAGGAATTTTGTTGCAGAGGTGGAAAAAAAAATGTTTTAAATTTGGAGACATGTTTTTTTCACCAACTTGCCGATAGCCTACTAACCATATTTAAAAAAGGTATATACAATTTTCCTGGGTTTCAAATGTTGGTAAGAAACATGTAGTGATTATCAGAAAAATAGGTGTTATATAGAAACATTTGGTGAACTTAGAGTTATAGGCAGGAAAGTAAAATCCAGCTTTGCACACCCACAGGGAGCTTACCTAACCAAGTACACTGAGTAAAGCAGCCATGTACAGAGTTTGACCTTTCAAAAGGCAGTACTTGCTGCAGGATGGATTATTGTGTGTGTGTGTGTGGAATTTAGCGAACATCAGGGTGAGTTTGTTAATGTTTATTTGGGTATTCTATCATGAATAAAATGTTTGCATACACTACTGATTCTCCTCTATCAGATGCATTCATAATCCAGTAAACTTAGATATTCCTTTAAGTTACTATTCAATCAACTTTAAATAGTATATAGCATGCTGGGTAGCAGAAAATACAGCATATGAATTGCCTATATACTCAAGAAGAACGGTCACAAATGTATGACTGCCATTCACAAGGCTTCAGCACCAGGAGTAATTCAAGAGCAGACAGAGCAATGAATATACAAAAAAACAATCCTTTAAAGGATGACTATATTTTAAGAAAAACGAACACTTGTGAAGTATGTAACCAATTAATATTAGCAATGGTGTAACCTATTAACATACAACACTTCCTGCTGGCTGGGAGCCTGAGGGTATGTAATAATGTACTGAATAGTAGGTTTGGTGGGGGGGAAGGGTAAAGGAAGAAAAGAGAATTGTTCTATAATTAGATATTTTAGAATTTCTACCGTCTTGTACTACGAATAAGACATCTTACAACAATAACTGCACATCCTGCTCTAGCAGCAGTGTAATAGCCCCCTTACACATGCAACTTTCAACAAAGAATCAAGGGTGCATCTAGAGATTAAACATATATAGTCTAGCTTTACAACCTTTGCCTAATTATACCTTTTTTATCATATAGTAATATATTGGATGTATATTGCAAAGTGCTGGATTTCCATATAAAATTAAACATTGTTGAATGCTTGTATACTAAAGTTCAACCATGATTGATTAAGTATAACTGGATTTTAGTTGTAGGTGTACATAGTCATTGTATAACATGGAAACCCAATTTAATTGATAATTAATTTAACAATCTCTTTAGAAAAATGAGAGCAACAACAAACAGTGAACTCCATATTGACAATGCCACAGGTGTTATATAAAAAGGACCTCTGACCAACCAGATATGACAAGACAAGACGTGACAGGAGATTTTTAAGTTAGAAATACAAAAGTCAACCATAATGTAAATAAATCCTAGTGATAAGTGCATGTCAAGAAACGTTCTCAAAGAAAAGTTGTAAGCTGGTCACATATTGTCTGAAAACAACTGGAAGCTTCTATAGAAACAAATACTGAAAAAAGATGTGTTTACCCAATCATTGGCAGTAGTGCCTTGAAATGCACTCTCTGGCAAGAATAAAATTGGAAAACAAAATGCATTTTTATGTTAAATATTTCTAAGAGCCAGTCTTTGGGGATAAGCTGCCAATGTCGCTTTGCGGTCTTATGCTCATCACTTCCCAAAAGCTCTGAGAATGAATGCACAGCATTAGCACGCTGTGTGACTTAAGTAGTTAGCTGCTCTCTACTGGCTTTGACATTAATCCTGTGCGTCAGTCTCAGGAGACGAGAGGCTGTGATGAAGAACTTTGTGGTCCCATCCAACAGTGGTGAAGTTTGAGTTATTGAGGGGCGACCATGCTATGCCAGTCACAAAATCTGTGTGGGTGCGGTCCCTGAAACTGTAGGATCAAAAAACAGAAAAAAAAATAAGTATGATTTTACAATTCGGTGCGTTCATTTATAGAAAAAAAAAATATTAAATAACAATTTTAGAGTAAACACGGGAGTCTGGTAATGCAGGCTTCTGTTTTTTCCATCTGATGTGTCAGTGATTTGTCACAATCTTTGAAGCTTACTGTATTATAGTACAGCCCACTATACGGAGTATAACATAGGGGACAACATTGGTACTGGCAGATAGGTACACTCTTTAAGAGAGCCCAGTGTATATATTGTATTAATGTTTTACATAAAAATAATAAATGCACAGTAAAATCAGTCCCATAAGGATGACACGAGAAAGAAAACGGCAGCAACAAGCCGAAGTGATGAAGGCACAGAATGGTCTTCATAGGAAGATTACAGGAATCAAACAGGTTCTATGTACTGACTGCATGGTCAACCACGAGACAAGTAGTATTTGAAAAACATGTTACTGTGTCAATTTAAATTAAACCGGATACAAGCTAGAGAGTACAAGAGAAGTCTGCAATGGTTAGAGAGCACTAACAGTAAACCAGTTTCACTTGAAGGGCTTCATATGCGCCTCGTGAGCCCTTAAAAATTACCTTAATGTGCTTTATACCTTTTTAAAGTAACAGTACAAAAGGAATTACTTGGTAATAAAGATGTATAGAATGATAAGAATGCAGCAGGTCAACTGGGTATCATTTGTTAGTGAGATATAATGGACTGTGTTGAAGAGTGGCATGATCCCCACTGAAGAAATAAGCCTGATGGATGCATGATGCCCCTGGTCTGCCTCTTGCCCCCCACCACTGGTATAGAGAGGTAATGCATATAAGGTTATTTTTATGACCGAGAGCTATTCCTATTCAGCATTTGGAAAATGCACTAATTTAATTTCAATTAAGTTTCCTTTTGTTCAGGAGCAGAGGAAGAATTAATTGAATACCAAATTGTTTTAAAATAATGAGGAAGGCTTATTAGAAAGAAAAAAAAAAAAAATTGTTTTGGGTCTTACACTTCAGATGAATTGGAGTCCAGGACTGCCACAGAACAATCTTCACTAACTGATGCCAGGAATGGAGAACTGGAAAAAAGATAAAACAAATATTATAAAAACAACAACAAGCAGGCCATAAATCACTTGCTACCATGGCTAACAGAGAGGCATTAATGGTTCCAGTGTCCATTAGAATCAAGAAGTATTTTGTATGCGATACATTTTTTTTCCAATTCCATAAAAGAGTGAGAATCCAGACTCATACCACTATTGTGCAATATTTTGAAGAAATATACTTGATAATGGTAAAACATATTAGACAAAGTAAAATATAAATGTATGTAATTTATTAACTAGTATCCATGATTATGCTTTAGTGGGAGCCTCATTTCTTTTTATCTATTCCTTGAAGTACAACAGAATATGAATGCAGAGAACTTCAACCTGTTTCTATTGAAAGACCCATCCCTGTTGAGAATTATACTCTATTGAATAGCTGCCCCAGTGTTGCATAACTGCATATAATTTAAAGAGCGTGTTTATTTTATCTTTAAAAAAAAAAAAAAAAAAAGTCCATCATAAATGTTTCTTTTTCAAAAGAGCACTCAGCAAACATGGGCCTACCGTTGGTCTTCAAGTCTACTTGGTAAATTATAGGGTTTCTATGGACCCATGTTCAAAAACACCACATTAGGCGAATGTCTACATAATAGTTGCTTCTACAAATGCTTTTTTTTTTTTTTGTTCCTATGTTAGTACATGTATTCTCATTTCTGTATGAGATCTCAATTTATTTAAATGATTATCTTCCATACAATGCTATAGGAATTGGAATAAATTGTCACAAGTGAGAAAACGGTCATCTTCTAATATAACCAGTAAGGTTGTGTATTGGGGGTGGCGTCTTCTCTTACACCTTCAGTGAAGCACACAAGATTTATATTTCCTTAATTCTCACCTAATATCCAGACTACCAAGAAAATCTTCCCCCCAAAAAATAAAAAAGCCTAAACAGTAATGGAAAGTTAGTAATAAAACATTCTGTACCTGTGACTTGAGTATGCCAATCCTGTGACGGTCTGTGAGTGCACGGCCAACGGCACTGGTGCATCTGGGCTTTTCAAACTAACTATGTAAATATTTCCATTTTCATCTCCTAATTAAAAAAAAAACATGTGACATATTTAGAAATAAAGTGCTTACAGATTCCATTTGGGAAACACATGATATAATACAGCAAAGCCATTGTAGCAAGTTTCACAGAATCTAGAAGGTTTTTTAAAAAACATCATATCTACATCATTATAATTTTAGAATATACACTTTTTAGGAGTCATTCTAGTAATTTCAGAATAGAAGTCAAGTGGCATACCACAAGCAAAAGTATCTTCCTTGGAAGGATGCCATGCAAGTGCGGTAGGATAGCCAGTTGAGTCACAGTAATCTGGGGGAAGAAGAAGAAAAAAAAATTCACAAGATTAGATCAGTAGAACAGCATTATATAACAGACAGAATATGCAGACGCTTTATTTATTAATCATGGGACAAGTTTACAGAGGATTATGTGAAGTAAAGGTAGTTTAAATATTTAAAAAAGCTAGGACATTATGTTATATTATAAAGATCAATAGGGTGTAATGTGCTAAATGATTACATAGTAAAAAATAAATATATATATATAAATATATATATAAATATATATATATATATATAAATATATATATATATATATAATTATTATTATTATTTTTTCAGTGACTGTGGAAGAACCTGCAATGAATATAGCGACTTACCACATCACCTCTAGGCTGCAGCATCTCTTACAAATGACATAACTTATGTAGCAGAACAAAACTTACTTTAACTGTGAGGAAGTCGCAGTATACTTCACCACAATACAAAGTAGTTTTACTGCTAAAAATGCAAATTTCAAAGCATGCTTTAAGTAGCAAACCAGGGGTGGAAAAATCCTGAAAACCTAGGAGACTGGACCCCTAAAACTTTACATTTAGCTCCTAATATGTTCCAGATATACAATGCATCTCTATGGGTGGACTTCACCTCTGACTTATAGAAACATTTGCTTTAGCGCTGAAAAAAAAAATAACGTTTTGTAAGTTTTTTTCCAGCCCTGTAGCAAACTATTTTTCTTTCTAAATTAAAAATTTAGATTTGTTTACTGTGATCTATAAAAATATGTTTTTATTGAAAACATTTAAGTTATTGACCAGAAGGGACCAAAAGAAAATCACTTACCAATCCGAGTAGCGGGTTTAGATTTTCTGGTGTCCCACAGTAAAACTCGACCATCCTTCCAAAAAATAAATAAAATAAAAACATTAAAAGTGGTTAAAAAGTTGAATACCCTCATTGCTGCCAAGAGTTTTACTAAAGAACATTTGTCGATTGCCATACAGCTATGTTTAAATAACAGTAATGTGTTACCTCACTACATGACAAGAAGATTGTGTCTTTCCCAGGACAAGCAGCAACGCAGGTAACTTGGCTGGAATGTGCTGGGAATATAAAGAAGATGCAATAAGTATTTTTGGAGGATGTAAACAAACATTAACCAACATGAAAGAAAAGGCCGCATGTGGCTAGAAAAGAACACCAGGCTTTCTGTCCTAACCTCTCACAGACAGTGCCATCAATTTTACAGGAGCAAGGAGTTTAGGAAAAGCGTTGTGTTTGTGTAGCTTGTTACAGACCATCAATAATAGCAGCTATGTAAGGAATTATCATTTCTACAGAAAATCTTTATTTTTGCAGACTGATAGTGTATAGGAAGTTTCATCTCATCTGGCAGCCTGATTACATGCACTTATCTACTGAACAGTAGAGGCAAGGTAGGTGGGAGAGGGAGGAGGACTTGTTTTATCACTGGAGATTTTAATATTGGACATCTACACGGCACATGCTCGGAAACAGACAGTTGCAGGATAACTGCAAACCCTGCCGAAATGTAAATGTCCCTCTCGGACTTCTCCATAGTCCAACAGAGGCATCAAAATGTATTTTGTAACGTCCTAGCCTTTGCTGCCTAATTATGCAAACATGTATATGCTTCATCATACAGTCATCCTGTAAGGGCAAGTTGTCTTAGATGATTATATGCACTCACCTTTGTACGATTTCAGCATTGATTTTTGTGGGAGATCCCAGATTTTCACACTAAAATAATAAAAACAAATTAATAAAAATAAAGAAAAAAAGGGCAATTATCATAACAAAGTTAACTTCACACTCACCTGAAATCTCTGCTCCCACTTATGGCCTGTGTTCCATTAGAGAACACGCTCAGAGATGTTACCATGTCATCGTGCTCATATTTGGTGAATTTATTGACAAGTAGATACTCATTATCCAGTATCTCCCAAAGCTCCACTGCACCTGGATAACAAAGATGCAGCAATACAGTTACTTGAAAAACTCTCAACAAAATGGTAAGGTGCAGCAACAGATACAAACAACCACCAAAAGGAACTAAACATATTGCCCAAAAAAATGATCATACATTATCTTACTGAAGTGTTAAAGAAGTGACATAAGTTACAAATGTGTTATTTGAAAGGCATTTTCAAAGCATAAACCAACACTGTATTTTTCAGTATTTAGCTGTCAAACAGCCTTTCTGAATACTTGTTAATGTGAGATTGTCTTAAATTAGTGATTAGCCCCGGAAACATTGGCGCCATGGTCTTCCAGGCATCTGCCTGCACACTGGGCATGCCTGGTCTTTACATGCAGCTGACTGCACTTAAACTAAACTGAAGCCTTCAATGTTCATTTACTGTACCAAAATTATTATTTTTTAAATAACATACAGTTGATCAAGTACTATTTTACCTATAGTTTCAAAGTATATCATATTTTGAACTTTTCCTGTGTCACTTAACGACGGCTGTAGATGGATAAAAACTTCACTTGTTTGTAAAGTGGGTTACAAATATCATTAGCTTGTATGCAAGACCCCAACATAAAAGTCTTTTACAAACAATCTTATATTTTGATGACGGATTGTGTCATCTGTGTTTCCATCTATGTCTGCTAATCTGAATTTAGTTAGAATAGGAGGGTTATCCTATGGACCTTACACTGCCATTGTATTCCACTGTGAAGAGTCTATTTAAAAGAAGACGTTGGACATAGGACTGGATGTGGTGATATCCTTTCTGTGCACAGGTGAGTCTGACAGATGACTGAAGAAGCAATAGTCTCGTCTGTATGCAGCAGGGATATCCTCAAATCCAGGCCTGTGTGCGGCTTTCCCGGACCGAACTTGCCCATCCCTTCTCTAGAATGAATAAATCATTTCACTATTGAGCTCAGTAACTCAGCTGCTGCTATGCCCTAACATGCAAGAACAAAACATGTCAGAAAACACAGTATGCCCAGAGAATACCTTTTTATGGACAGATCTGTTCTACTAATTAGATACTGATGAAGGTTGAGAGGAATAGCCGTGAAACATTTAGAAAATTAACAAACCATATAAGTGGTACATTTTTGTGATCTTCCTGTCATCTTGTCTGGATGAAACACATAGGAGCCTATTATGTTGTTTTCCTGATACTCCTGTTTTACTTAAGCCCATAATAGTGTTTACATGCTATACTAATGGGTCATTTTGCTCTCTTCCCCCTCTTTTCTATATATTAAATACATTTAAAAAAAAAAAAAAAAAAAAAAAAACAACAACACACACACGTATATCTTTTTCTTGAAATTGTTGTCAAATAAAACCCTACTGTATTAAAAGTAAATCGTTCCTTTTACTTTGACAAATACTGTACATTCAGCAAAGCGTCTCACATTTGCAGATGCACATACCAGAATCTGAGGCCACGAGGATGCCTTTATCTTGTACCCAAGCTACATCTGACACTCCTGCTTCAGTCTGAACTCCAGTTGTACACAAACTTTCAACAGGAGCAGCATGCGGATCCTTGAACACCCAAATAGAACCTCCCCAAGTGCGGGCACTGAGGCTGGAGGCAGCAAGAAGCAGAGCCCCATCTGGAAAAAACAAGATACAATAAATACTAGCTCATTACAAGGAGGGAGATGCGGTCATGTGTTCATCAAGAAGGTGTTCCATAATGTGCCAAAATGTGCTCAGAAACGTATTCAGATTTTTAAATGGAATCTACAGACTAAAGTATACTCGATTGTGTTTCCCTTTCTTTAGGGCTAAATTAAATTAAACTAGCCAAAATGATTGTGTACACAAACTCATATGTGATCTGGTCATAATGTGCACCCAATGGAGAACACATTTATTATTTTCCCTGTGAATTCCATATTTAATCATCACTATGTGGTTCTAAGGAGCTTGTACCTCATCCTGGAGGGATCTCTGTAAGTTTAGTAGAACAGATCCACAGGGATCATTAACAGTGAGAATATGTGGATGTAAGATCTCCCCCTCCATCCCTCCTCCCGCAGGTATCTCCCCCTCCATCCCTCCTCCCGCAGGTATCTCCCCCTCCATCCCTCCTCCCGCAGGTATCTCCCCCTCCATCCCTCCTCCCGCAGGTATCTCCCCCTCCATCCCTCCTCCCGCAGGTATCTCCCCCTCCATCCCTCCTCCCGCAGGTATCTCCCCCTCCATCCCTCCTCCCGCAGGTATCTCCCCCTCCATCCCTCCTCCCGCAGGTATCTCCCCCTCCATCCCTTTGCCCCATCCCTCCTCATGCCCCATCCCTCGGGCCCTTACACTCTGCTCCTTCTCTCACCTCCCCTGTACCGTGCAGTCTCCAGCTGTACCTCCATGCAGGCCGGGGCTCTCACAGGGACACCCCACGGGTTTTCTTTACTCATCTCACCCGCACGTGTATCAGTAGCTCTCACAGAACCCTTCCTGTCTTCCCGCCTCGCACTGCGCGACAAACTCCGCCTGCCCTGTCACGTCATATAACAGGGAAAACGCTACGCTCCTGCCCTTGAACTCTATAGTAAGGCATGTAAAACGCAACTGTGGCCATATTTGACTTGGTCTAAACTGCCCACAGTTTAAATAATGCCATTGTAAGGAGGGGAAATTTAAATGTCTACCATTTTCCAGTGGATGCAATTAGGAAAACAAATTTTACTACTGAGACAGAATCAAATTGTTCTTTTTGCCAAATGTCAGATATATTGCTTGAGTCCTAGATGGGCATTCTATACCCTTTACCCTAATGTCATATATCTTAATTTTTCATGTGAGTAAGATGGGCTTTCTCTACTATGTCTGCTTATCTCTAACTAAAATGGACATTCTATAACTTTTCATGCTATCAGGCATCTGACTTTATTCTTGATACTAAGATGGGCATTCTGTGCCTTTTTGCCCTAATATTAGTTATTTGACTTTGTTTTTGTTTCTAAAATGGGCATTAAATTCCTTTATGCCCTAATATGAGATACCTGACTTTGCTCTTGTTTCTAAGATGTGCATTCTGTGCCCTTTTGCCCTTGTATAAGACATCTGACCTTGTTCTTGTTACTTAGATGGGCATTCTGCACCTTTTTGCCCTTGCATCAGACACCTGACTTTGTTTTTTGTTTGTAAGATGGGCATTCTGCACCTTTTTGCCATAATATCAGACACTTGACCTTATTCTTGTTTCTAAGATGGGCATTTTGCACCCTTTTGCCATAATAGCAAACATATTACTTTGTTCTTGTTTCTAAGATGGGCATTTTGCACCTTTTTGCCCTAATATCAGACATATGACTTTGTTCTTGTTTCTAAGATGGGCATTCTGTACCTTTTTGCCCTAATAGCAGACATATGACTTTGTTCTTGTTTCTAAGATGGGCATTCTGTACCTTTTTGCCCTAATATCAGACATATGACTTTGTTCTTGTTTCTAAGATGGGCATTTTGCACCTTTTTGCCCTTGCATCAGACACCTGACTTTGTTTTTTGTTTGTAAGATGGGCATTCTGCACCTTTTTGCCATAATATCAGACACTTGACCTTATTCTTGTTTCTAAGATGGGCATTTTGCACCCTTTTGCCATAATAGCAAACATATTACTTTGTTCTTGTTTCTAAGATGGGCATTTTGCACCCTTTTGCCATAATAGCAAACATATGACTTTGTTCTTGTTTCTAAGATGGGCATTCTGTACCTTTTTGCCCTAATAGCAGACATATGACTTTGTTCTTGTTTCTAAGATGGGCATTCTGTACCTTTTTGCCCTAATATCAGACATATGACTTTGTTCTTGTTTCTAAGATGGGCTTTCAGTACATTTTTTCCCTAATATTAGACATATGATTTTGTTCTTGTTACTAAAATGGGTATTCTGCCTATTTTTGCCATAATATCATACATATGACTTTGTTGTTGTTTTTAAGATGGGCATTTTGCACCATTTGCTCCAATGACACATACTTTTCTTATTACTAAAATGGGCATTTGCCCATAACTATAATGTCCGCCCTTGCCTCGGTGACGTCACTGTGGGCTGGAAGAGGCGTGTCCTCCGCCATCTTGCTTCCTATACTCTGTCAGGGACATTGAGGGCACAGGGTGACCGGCGTCCTCCTTCATATCCTCCGAGCCGCACTTAACTCCCGGTCTCACTATGCTGTCCAGAGTAGCCCTGGTCTCGGGTAAGAGCCTCTCATTCACAATTCAGAGCACCGACACCACGTAACTGGAGCCCGGGGAGCTGCGGCCTGGCAGGCCCGGAGAACCGGGGAGGCCTGCATGGGGAGGCAGGGGCCAGCACTGACAGGCAGAAGCAGTCAGTCATTGTACTTCACATTCATTTTGTAGCTTACCATTGTTATACTATTTCAATTGAATATACAATTGTACTTTATTATTGTTGTGATGTTGCTTTATATAATATGTTACTATTAATGTAATCGGTGCTCTATCTAATCTGTAAATTTATGTGAAACTTCAGAGCAGTTTAGGATTGTGAGCAGCATCTAAAGTTTAAAAAAAAAAATGGGAACCAATCAAGGAAATGCTCATAGACACATATGCATGGCAGCTAAAGCAGTATTGCAGTATACCCTTTTATTGGACAGATATTTGATTTGTCCAATAGGAAAGGTATCATCATGAAGAGTAATAATCTTATTTAACATTGAGGCCCTGAAGTTGCACATGCACTTATAAAGAAAACTAAATCCAAATCTATCTATCTATATGTAATCTACATACATAGTTAGATACAATCACATTCTTGGTTAATATACATTTCTAGGCAAGACGTCATGCTCCAAGTGCACAGACTAAGTAGTATAAGTGAAATAATCATCATTTCTGTGTAAAAGCATTTTTTTCTTTTTCACCATAATGCTATTTAGGCACAGTGTAGAGCCATGAGGTGACTTTGTAACAACCTTTATGTAGAGGGAGGTGACACAAGGGAGCCAACTATCCTTCAGTTAGTATATGCCTCCTAATGGGATAATCTATAAATGTTTTAGCTACAAAATATAGTATAACTGGTCAGTCTTACTAAAGATATCAGATGCAGGTGACCCGTCTCTTATGACCTTGGACTTGTTACTTTACCTTTGTAACTTGATAGATCATGGCTACCAATTCGAGTTTAAGCTGAAAGTCACATCTCTGTGTTTTTCTTTGTATAATTGTGGACACTGCCTGTAGTAGATCAGAAAATAGTCTCTAAATGCAGTTACTTGTTAGCAACAGTAATACCCTATATCTGTAGCTTTTTTTAATAGGGGAAAGGAATATAGGAAAAGATGGTTTTGTTTGATTTATCTTTCCAAGTTTTGTATATGAGCTACCGAAGCAAACACTGGGATATAGGAAAATACACTTTTCAATAAGATTGCATATAAGCTTCAAGACCTGTAGTGTAAACTAAATGTATGGTACATTTTGGTTAACTGAATAACTACTAATAAAAAAAAACTTGTTGCCTCATGTAGGACTCTGACTTTAAGAGATGGGGCAGCCTTTTTATATATTGATTATAGTTACTCTCTGTTTTGGCAAATAATTGTACGTAAACTGCCAGTTCTGTATTGTAACATTACTATTTTATATCATTGTTGTAGGAAGCCATTTGGCTAGTTTAGTTTTTCTACCTATACTGTTGGTACTCCTTACAGTACCGAAAACATTGGCAAGCAACATAATAAAGTTATTTCTTTTTGCAGCCTCTGCCCTGAAGAATTCTGCTCCTGCCAGTGCTAGGTAAGTGTGGATTGTGCTGCTTTGTATATGCTACACTCTTTCTTTTATACATCACTATGTTGCTAACATTGAAGACTTGTGTTTTATTGAACAGTGCAGTCCCCAGGACTTAAATTCAAAGCAGAATATCTGCACTGGTTTCCTGTTAAAAGGATCAGAGCACATTTTTCATGCATTTTACAGAACTCTCTCTCTCTCTCTCTCTCTCTCTCTCTCTCTCTCTCTCTCTCTCTCTCTCTCTCTCTCTCTCTCTCTCTCTCTCTCTCTCTCTCTCTCTCTCTCTCTCTCTCTCTCTCTCTCTCTCTCTCTCTCTATATATATATATATATATATATATATATATATATATATATATATATATATATATATATATATATATATATATATATATATAAAAAATAGGTAAAACCTGTTTAAGCTTCCTTGAAACAAACATGCACAGAGCATACATGTACATCTAATTGTTAGACCAGTATGACTCATACAGCTGTTATTATTATTATTATTGCTCATTAGCTGATGGGGACAACCATTTAAATCTGTTTATTATGCTATGAGCGCATCATTGGAGAAAAAAAAGATGCACTTTGAGACATTTACAAAAATCCTCTTTCTGTTGCTACAAATACATGCTTTACATGACCCTTTAAGTATTGTATGTTTTTCCCCCCTAAAGGGTCTGTAGGTATTCAGAATTTTCCCTGAAATAATATGTAATAGAACTTGGGATGCATATAATTTTATTTTAGACCCAGAACAGTTATTAAAGGGACACACCTTTTGTTGACTAAAACAGGTTGTGTTGGGGCTGGTTACTCTTTCAGCTGACAGGAAAGTAATATCCCACTGCTTTTTACTGAAAATGTTGAGCTAACACTTGTTTTAAATGCTATCACGGACCTTTTAATGTAGACCACCTCTCCTGCAGAAGTGTTTAAGTCTTTTGACGTATATGTCTGTCTAGTCTTTGTAAATACATTGGTTTGTGATTCCATTTTGTTTCTCTCCGGCATGCCAGCTTGCTGAACGTATGCAGGTCTCTTCACACCAGCCAGCAAGCCCTGGCCCCTGTGCCCCCCCTTCCCGAAAAAGGTGGCAAGGTTCGCTTTGGGCTAATTCCTGAGGAGTTCTTTCAGTTCCTTTACCCCAAGACAGGTGTCACAGGTGAGAAAGTTGTAATCCTCTTGTGAGATGTCATTATACATGTGGGCAGAGGTGCTGTGGCTTTACAGATTGGAAAGAGACGTTCTTCTCACCTTCTTGTGCTTTTCTTTTTTTCTATTTAGTGGGATTTCCTAAAGCTTATTAAAGTTGCTGATTTAAGGGTTAATGGAGATCTTTCTAATGGAAACAGTATCTGGGTATCATGTGTAATCATGGACATATTGGTCCATATGTAAATGTACTCATTATCTCTTAAGAAATAATTTGTCTAAAGGGCTCCTGTACGCCCACTTTTTCCATCAAATATTTAAGAGCATATTTTCTCTATTCAACTTTTTTTTGGTGCGAAAACTATATAGGTTTCATATTTAATTATCAACACCAAAAGCAAGACACAAAGAGAGCAAAAACAAAAATCGGTGTTTTGACCCATCTTGGCCAGCCTTGTGAAGTTAAACAGTTTGGGAGAGTGTGTTATCTAATGTGCCAGTAAGCCTGTTTTATCTGACCTACTTCTAAAGCTTAATAAAACCAAGGAAACAATGCCATGTCTTTTGAAAAAAACAGGTTTCCAAGACTTCATGTATATTTGTATAATGGAAGAGGAGGTGAGGGCGGAAGTAGAGCAAATTATCCCATTCCTAATTCATTGTAAACCTCTCACTTCTTACATACATATTTTTAAAATCTAATATAATGTGGGGTGTCTTTCCACAGTCTTCTGGCTGTAGCCCTGGGGGACAGCTGTCACCAGTCCATCCTAGGTCAGACTTCTGGGGGAGCAGCTGCCACCTACTCCACCCAGGTCCTTCCAAGGGTTCCCCGGCCATAGGTGGGGCTCTCAAGGGCAAGTGCGAATGTGCCAATATCAAAAACCATGCTCCGTCCATAAAAACGTGCCGTTGTCATGTGTTCACATCAAAAGTGTGCTAGATAGGGTACCAGCCACCTACCCCAACTAGCATAAGGTGAGGACGGAGGAACAGCTCTTACCTGGACCTCTGGATAAGTGCTGGGGTGCACAGTGATGTGTTTCCCCCAACCCGTAGGCTGAGGGCCAAATCAAAAATACAGGACCCCCCCCCCCCCAACCCAAAAGATCCTTACTGGGGGTGCCCAAGGCATGCTGCCTGTGCTATTCTGGGGGAAGCACAGGCAAACTTCCCCTAATCCCAGAGCATTTATGCCTACTTAGGCCCTCATTCAATTGCGATTTGGACAATTGAATAGGGCTCTAAAAAGGCACATAGCATATTTTTTTAAAAGATTTTTTTTACTTAGTAAGCATCTATCCAAAAGCAAGGTTTTCACTAACTAAAAACTTCTTCAAAAAAAATATACTATGTGCTTATTTAGAGCACTATTCAATTGGCCAAATCGCAATTGAATAAGGGGCTTAGTCCCTGGCCAGACCAAGGGGGGGGGGGGGGGGGGGGGGGGTTTGAGAATTTTAAATTTACGATCAAGTTTATCCAGTTCCCATGATACCTATTCATTATAGAATATATATATATATATATATATATATATATATATATATATATATATATATACTTTTTTTTGTTTTGTTTTAGTTTTAATAATGATAATTTGATAGTCATATATAACTAGGGATATGAGAAAAATAGCTAATACAATATGCAACTATTTGCATCAGATTTTGTAAACATCAGTATAACACTAATTTTAGTTCCATGTAGATGGTGTTATTACCTGAATAACCTGTCGACCAAAGCCAATTTTATTTATATTTTTATAATCTACAACCATGTAAACAAAGGAAATGGGATGGGGGGGAATAAACTAGGGACGTCTCATCCCCAAGAAGTACAGGAAAAGTAAATCAATTACATTTTCACTTACCTGCGTCCACCACCTCCGGGAGTCTCCCTAAAGAAACACCCACTAGAAGAAGGGGTCCGGCCATCCATCCCTCCTAACTGGCTAATGAATGACCTAGTAGAGTATATAAATTGCACTGTACTATCTGTTTAAGGTACAATGAGGTCTGCTTTTTGCATTGGATGTTTATTTTAACTTCTTTTTTATCCTATGCTTTTTCAGGTCCTTACATGTTAGGCAGTGGACTCCTCGTCTACCTCTTGTCCAAGGAAATCTATGTAATAAATCACGAGACCTTTGCTGCTGCATCTATTGGCATTGTCCTCTTGTATGGAATCAAGAAATTTGGACCTAGTGTAGCAGCCTTTGCTGATGAGCTTAACAATGTAAGTTAGTTAGTCTTTTGTCATGCCCTTTGCACGTCAACTATTGTTATAGCACTTCATTAATGGAGATTTTTTGTTTTCTTTTTAAAGTGCATGAAATCTGGTTAGGCATTGTCCTATATTTTTCAGCATTTTTAAGTTATAACTTCTTTCTACAGGAAAATGTTTAGCCTGTTCTTATTGTTTTTTAATCCTAGAGGTGAACAATCCACCTTGTTTTATATTTGATGATTGATTTTATAGTCTGTTTTCCCTATGCAAATTTGCAATACATTTAATGCACATAATAAAGGGATTCCACATATGGTGTGTAGCCTAGCTTACTCCAAAACGTTGGTGGACTTGAGTAAAAACAATTTATTTACATTTTTGGACACTTATCTTCATATATGTTATCTTAAGTAAATAATTCCATTTTAAAGGAACAGCTGAAAATATTTCTAAACAATACAGAACTTTCAAAGCACTATACTAGAGGTTTTCAGTTTAATATTATTTATTTTTTACAAAATTCGTCATGGTCCAAGTGTACTGGTGGATGTCATTTTTAATCCATAATTATGGATATACACACACAAACCTATTATCTCATTGCCATTTAAAAGGGCACAAGAAGGATTATACATAATGGTTGTTTCTCAGAAAAAGGACCCAATTTAAATGCTGACTTGTTTAAGGGTTTGGAAGCTTTTTATGCAGAAAACCCCATAAATGATGTAAGGTAGACGCAGTAGAGAATAGCGAGCCAGAGGTCCTGACAACTCCTACACTAAGTTTCTTCTTCTTTGGGCCCTTTGAAGATAGAACTTCTAAGGTTTGGAACATTTTGAAATATCTCTAAAAGTTATCAACTTGGACAACATATTTATTTTGTTCCTATACCAAATTGAAATCTGTGGGTAAACCATCTATTCATTGCCATCTTTCTGTCTAAACTTGTCCTAGTTTATTGATCCTAACTGTGTGGCCTGATTTTATAATTTTGTTATACAGCATATTTTGTTAATCTGGAAATTTCTGTTTTCAGGAAAAAGTTGCAAAAGCTCAAGCAGTGAAAGACTCTGCAGTTAAGAACCTTGAAAAGGCTATTGAAGAAGAAAAGAAAGAACAGTGGAGGGTAGATGGAAGGAATTACATCTTTGATGCCAAAAGGGTAAGTTTACTGAAAGGAACCGAAAAGCATAAATAACAAGCAACTCCAGGTTTTTAAATAAATTAATTTTAAGCTTCCTATGAGAACACACAGGATTTTTTGTAACAATTCGCAATTTGCAAATAGACTACAGCATTGTCTGGATTGTGTTGGCTTTTTTCGTAAGTGGCACTCAGTGGTAGTACTTATAGATTAACTGCTCACAATTCTGTAAAGTTTCTAGTTCGGTGCACATTTTGATCTCTGATATGGGAAAAGTGTGTCTTCACAGCACAAGGTGTTTCTTGTCCCTCTGTCTTTGCATCATCCCCCTCACTATCTGTTCCTCTTTTCTCCATAAATTCCTATAAAGGCAGCTTGCAAAAAAAGCTTAAACATATTTTACATCCTGTCTTGCATACTTTGTGTAGAGGGAGCTCTTGTTTACCAAAGCACCCTACAAGAATGGAAACACGCTACTTACTAGAGGGAATGGGAAGAAAACTGTTGAAGAAAAGTTAAGGAAAGGCAAGGGTCAGGAAGGAATGTAAAGTATACTTAGGTAGAAATGTCTTTCATTTAGTTGGAGAGGAAATAAATCTGGCAGAAAGTAAGTGTGAGGTGGGAATATCTGGAGTGTAGTGTGTTTTCTGCACCTAGTGATCAGATAATATAACCCGCAAATGGGAAAGTCAGGTATCAAGAGGAACGTAGTTATGGCAGAGTTCTCTTAAAGGAAGGATGACTCTGTTTTCAGGTAGTAACGGACAATCTGGGGATGTTTAGGTGAGGTCTGTGGAGAAAGGAAGTGAGAGAGCATTGTCGATAGGGTTGTATAAAAGAGGTGTGATCAGAGATAGGAGCAGAGGGAGGGATACTATTGGTGGGAAGGTGAAAATGGAGATTACAGAGATATAAAGTACTATCACATGGGAATTAAACAACTGAGACAAATTCTACAGAGGATATGTCTTAAATGAAGGATGGTGCTGTGTTCATTATTCTAAGCAAGTTAATTTACAAAGCGTTATGAATTTATGATTAAAGCATATAGTGCATGAAATGTCTTATTCACTGCAAGGCTTTCAGTCACCTGGCTCTGTCTCCTTAACAGAACAATGTGACAATGCTGCTGGAAATAAACTATAGGGAAAGGTTGCTGAATGTATACAATGAAGTGAAGAAGCGTCTGGACTACCAAGTAAATCTGCAGCATCTCCAGCGGCGCAAGGAACAGGATCACATGATCAACTGGGTGGAAAAGAATGTGGTGCAGAGCCTCACTCCACAGCAGGTATTAAGCAACTCTAATAACTCTGAAATCATTTTATACATATCTGAATTTGAGTTATTGGTTCTTTCATTGTTAACAAATGAGCGCAATAGAACTTTATCATGAAATATTGTCAAGTAAGCACCAGTTGTGGCTAACATTGGCAGTGGATAGCATGACTATTTCCTCTTGGAGAAATCTACCCAAAGTGAGTTTTTTTTAATTTCCCTTTTAAAGAAGGGTGGTTGCTACCTAAAATATACATGAAACAATCACTTACACAATCTATATGGGCACCAGCCTTAGCAAGCGATATTTTAAGTAATCACTTTGACATGGTGGTTGATGGTAGGATTGCCTGACCATTCTAGTTCTCAATGGAGAGACTGGATGTTGGTAAAACTGGAGCTCACCAACAGGGGGACAAATAGATTTGAGCTTGTCAATAGTTTTTTAATTAGACAAAATAATTTTGCTGCGCTCCATTTTACAAGTTCTGCCACTTCTTTTACTATACAGCTGTTCTAGCTTAGTTTGTGAAATCCTGTTCTAGACAGGATAACGTACTAATTGGAATATACCTTCTATTTGAAGAATGTTTTGGTGGTTCTATGAGATCTTGCTATAAGCAAGTTGCTCATCTCCAAACCCCAAACCCAGAATTATGTTCTGTAATTTCACAGCATTCTGTAGAGAAATTAGCAAGTATTCAAGTTTTTACATTGAATATTTAAAATATTTTAACCTAAATTTTTTCTTTTTTTTTTCTTCAGCAAAAGGAGAGCATTGCCAAGTGTATCACAGACTTGAAACTTCTATCCAAATCCACACAAGCTCAAGCCTGAACATTTTCTGTTTTATGTTGCAGAGTTCTTCCAGACCTGTTCTGTGTGTAAATCTTAATTAAATATTTCTACACTGTATACCGATTTAGAGTCTTTCTTGTGACTGCTTTTTAGATGTGTGATTGAAACAAATTATTGTTTTCTTCAGTCTAATGGCGTTTGGACTATAGTGCTCCTATCACAGTCCATAGTACAATGTGGGAAAATATATCCTCAACCTTTGCTGGTTATAAAGGATAGTATATTCGACATCCTGATCTGCATCTTTGGTAAAGCCTTACTGGGCCGCAAAATTGCTATTATTATTATTATTATTATTATTATCCTTTATTTATAACGTGCCAACATATTCCGTAGCGCTATACAGGGGTTAACTACAAGTCAGGGCCAATTTCAAACAGTGCAAAGGATGGAGGACCCTGTTATTGAGCTTTCAATCAGACATACACAGTACTTTCTGTAAAGCACCTAACGAGATTTAGAACTCCCAAACTTACATTCTAAAGGGTGTGGGTGCTGTACAGGAGAGTGATAGATTAATAGAGCATGTAAAGGCTAAAGATGATAGGCTTCTTTGAATAGATGCATTTTTTAAAAGAGATATTTTGAAGGATTTGATGCATGAGTATAATCTAGTGGTGCGAGGCAAGGAGTTTCAAATTTATAGGGCCAGCACAAGAAAAGTCTTGTAGGCGGAGTGTGATGAGGTAATGAGAGAGGAGGAGAGCAGAAGGTCATTAGCAGAGCAAAGAGGGCGGGTGGGAGTGTATTTTGGGATGAGAGCAGAGATTCAGGAGGATGCATTATTGTGGAGGGTCATGATGGGAAGGCCAGCGAGAGTTGCAGTAGTCAAGGCGAGATGATGAAAGAGTGAATTAGAATTTTTGTTATGTCTTTTGTACGGTAGTGATGTATTTTGGATATGTTTTTTTTTTAGGTGAAAGTGACAAGATTTTGTGAGTGATTGAATGTGAGGAATGAAAGAGAGGGAGGGGTCCAGTAGATGCGCAAGACAGTGGGCCTGGGAGGTGGGAAAAATGATGGCATTGTCAACAGAGATACTTGAGGGGTGGAAAGACGAGGAGTTCTGTCTTAGACATGTTGAGTTTAAGTTGACTGGCGGACATCCATAAGGATATGTTAGAGATCCAATTTATAACATGAGCTAGCAGAGAGGGGGATAGTTCAGGCGCAGAGAGGTAGATTTGAGTGTCATCTGCATATAGATGATACTGAAATCCAAAAGATTTAATTAGGGCACCGAGGGAGCATGTGTAGATGGAAAAAAGGGGGACTAGGACTGAACCTTGGGGCACGCCGACTGTTAGAGAGCGAGGGGAAGAAGAGACGCCAGAGAAGGAGACGCTAAATGTTCTATTTTCTAGATGGGATATGAACCAAGAGAGCAGTGTCACGGATGCCTAGGGAGGGAAGAGTTTGGATAAGCAGAACGTGATCAACTGTGTCAAAGGCAGCCAAGAGATCCAGGAGAATTAGGATAAAGAAATGACCCCGTGACTTGGTGTGGAGTGTTTGGGCCGAAAGCCAGACTGGAAGGGATTAAGGAGGGAGGTGGAGGAAACAAATTAGGTAAGGGGTGTCTAGCTTAATGCGCATGTTTTAGCCACTTGAACAGATTTTTCTTTTTTCCGTGATGGGGAGATTAATTGTCCAGGATATGCTCTAACCCAGTAGTTCTTAAACCTCTCCACGGGGCTCCCCACACAGGTCAGGATTTCAGCTTAACATGACGTGAACACAGGTGAGGCAACTAGTATTCAACAGGAACTCTAATTACCTCCCATGTGTTCACACTGTTACACTGAAATCACTACCTGTCTGAGGAGTGGTATTTTGTGGTGGTTATTTACCCCAGCAGTTTGGGTGCATATTGCAAATAACTTTTCCATGTCCCTATTTAAAAGAATACAGGTATATAACTTTTAATATTGCGATTTGTTTTTTTTTTTGTGTGTGTGTGTGAAGTAAGTTATGAATGTTTTTTGTAAACTTTTTTAAGAGCATAGTTAGGCATGGAAAAATCAGGGATTTTATTTTTTATAAGGCTTGGATAACTTTGGGGGAGAGGGTTCTTAACATTTCTGTAGGAGCCAAGATTGAAATAATTGTTCTGAGCTGCCTGCTACTGAGCATCTGTGCAGAAAAAAGATTTCAGGCAGTGTTGAAGCATGATGGAAGGCACTATACATAAACATTTTTAGTAGTTATAAAGCTACTAAGATATATCATGTGCTGTTGAGGTTTACAAAATATTGGACACCTTTTGGCGTTAAAACCTCTGTGGAGTGTCATCTGTAGGGAACCGGTATAGAGCAGTTGGCAACGGGTGGCATAGGGGCTGTATGCGGCCCTCAAGCACTTCTAATTCAGCCCCCAGCCCATTATCTGGTGTGGGAGAGCATGCCCCTTCTTCAACACAGGTTTTTATATCTCTTTACAACTAGCAAATATTACCCAACTGTACTCTTTAAATCTCTAATCACCTTAGGTAATGCATTGTAAATATATGTATAGATTAGGGCAAGTAATTATGTTGCCCACAGCAAAATGGTGTGAGGCTGTTTTAAGAACTCATTTACTTGATATGGGACCCTTTAAGTGATATAGGTTGCCTGCACTGGTCTAGAGGCAGTAATGCCCTTATACTCTAATTGTTTGTTTTTTGTCTGAAGGAAAGCTTAAATACAACACTGCGTAATATATGAGAATGTATCTTTATAACTAACAATTTGCAGTGGTCAAAAATATTCTTGCAATGGTCAAGAATATACTCCTATTTAAAATGGATGTTTGATGAAGAAATGCAGTGTTCAGTAACTTAGCAGACACAATTTGCCCTTGCTTGTGATTAAATAAAAAATGCCAGGATTTTTCTAGGCGCAGAATGTACTCTGTTGTCACTATGTAACAACAAAAAGTTTAAGGGACACTAAGATTGAATTTGTATGTTAATATATTGTAAAGCTTTTCTATATGTGTACTTTTGAAAGCATGTTTCTTAATATAGAAGCCTATAAATATCTTGCTTACAATTATTACTTGACAGTTTCTTTCCTCCAGATGTCTCCCATTTGCAGTAATCTCTTCCCACCCTACTCCCATCATTCCCAAGTGTTTGTTCAGTGGCGTGGGCCGCATGGAGGAGCAGGCTTTTCTGATTCTGCCTTTTAAGAGCTTCCAGCTCTCCACCCAACCCCTACTGACTGGAGGATCATTACAACCTTCATCGACACCGCTTTGTACCCCAAACGGAGCATCTTCTCTGCATCCCCTTAGCAACAAAGATTTTAATGCAAAAGATGTAACCAAAACATTGGTGTGTTTCTAGGTTCCAAATGACCTTGGGCTTGAGCCCATAATAAAACTCAACACCATCAATACTCTGTTCATATACACGCACAATACAAGGGTGTACAAACTGAAAAACATTAGTACTAGTACTGCATGTGCCTTTTTGTATTACAGTGCACTTGTCATATTACTAAAGTGTGCAAGTTCCTCTAAGCTTTGGATGTGTAGAAAATAAACATGTTTTCTGCACCTGAAGTCTCTGACAATAAAATACATTCAGCAATGTGATTGCAAAGTTATCCACTTATGGTAAATTATTTCAAAGCAATTTTATTCACAAACCCAAACATATAAGTGAATCTGAAAGCTATTTGGAGTTTATATGTGATCCCGCACAATGCAAATACAGAGCAAACACCTAAATCTTTGTAAAGTAACAAGACAATGGGATTTAGGTAAAAAGGGCTATAGTGTGGTTGGGAATTTTATTAAATATTCACTAGAAGATAAAGGTGTAATAAGCGCAAAACAGAGTCATGCGAAATATAAGGTTACATATAAATAACATGACCAATTATCACAACAAAAAATAAAGACTAAGCAAACCTCTAAACCTTTGTAAAGTAACAAGACCCTGAGATCTTTAACTCAATTTAGTTAAAAAATGGGTGTATCATGGTTGTAAATATTTTAAAATTGTTCCTTAAAATACTCCCTGTGACTGTGCAAAAGGAGAAAAGGTATACAAAGTGCAAAATAACCAGACAAAAGACAATAACACACAAGTCTGTATATATGAATTCATTTTACAATACATAAAATCAGTATGTATACAAACACACATTCAGTGCTCAGATACTACAGTTTTATGTACTTTCCTCTATTAACGGGCATATTTAATATTTTCGAAGCAATTGCACAACTTGACAAAGGAGGCCAAATTATTTTAAGGC
The DNA here is from genome assembly GCA_027410445.1 of Discoglossus pictus. Classification (NCBI taxonomy): domain Eukaryota; kingdom Metazoa; phylum Chordata; class Amphibia; order Anura; family Alytidae; genus Discoglossus; species Discoglossus pictus. Next base: position 152,967,078 of record CM050164.1, on the reverse strand, counting down.
GTTATGAGAAGTTTAACTGGGTGGTATAATAATTATTAAAAAGTTATTTATGAAAGCTCAGACCATGCCTTTGTGGTTGTTTGTTACCAAAACAGTCAATCATAACCTCTTAACACATACTCCAGTATGCTTTACTCCATTGACAGTACTGTAAGATGATGCAATCTAGATTGTCCCTTAGTGATGTTCAGCCATGTGTGAAGGTATCTTAAGTTTATGAAAGATATTTTACAGCTACAACTGCTTAGTGGAGTTGTGAGGGTGATTTGGATTATTTGATTTCAAGTTGGAAACATTATAGGATCTAAACATTTAGCCCATAGTGAGATTTTCTTCAATCTTTTATCATCTAAAATATATATATATTTTTTTAGCTACAAGTATTTCTTCAGGCTTAAATTCGTGTTAGTATTGTATAGTATTGTTCTTCAGAAAGAAAGCTTTCAGAAAGTGTCTGAATACTCTTCATCAGTTTGCCTTTAATGCTTGTCTAGTTCTGACAGCATTGTATCAGTCATCTTGTATCCTGTGCAAACTTGTTCCACACACATTTTATCATGCATTTTGTTTTCTTCTTTGTACAAATGTTTCCTGACTCTTAGAGGTTGTAGTGGATAGCAATGGCAAAGTTGTTTGCAGAATTTCCTTAGATTTTACTAATGTTTGCATTGAATTTAAGATTATTCGTACAGCTTCCTTAAAATTAACAGCTTTTGGTAAATCCAGATTCTCTTGTTGCAACAGCTTATGGAAGCCCTCGGTTCAATTAAAAACTAAAAAGACTAAAATACAGTATTGCCATCGACTTAAGCTTTTTCCGCAGACCTATTGCTTCTGCCGATTTACTGCAAAGTCACTGTAGAACAGCTGGGAAGTAAGATATTAAATAGACATTGGACACCGTTATTTTTTTCATGAATTTAAAAGAGCATTATTAAGTAAAACCTGTTTAAACCTAATTGGAGCTAACGATATACACAGGGCATACGTACGGCAGACAAGTCATTCAGCTACATTACTTCTCACTGGCTGACGGGCAAACCCCAAGACATAGTGGTACATTTTCATATACCCTCTTTCTGATGCAGCAAAGACAAAAATGCCTTAAAGGGACATTGAAAGCATTCACAGAACGTACCTGGCGTGTGTCAGAAAACTGTACCAATTCACTTTGTTTAAAAAAAAAAAAAAAGTCAGAGGCATCTTTTATCGCATTACAGGTGTGACAGCACAAAGTTTGAGTATAGCATAGTATAGCAGTGCACATAAAGAGCTTCTGGTTGATATTTATGGAGTTTGGCTAGAACACTACCACTCATTACTCCACTCATAACAGGAGCACCATGATGTCTGAGCAACACATAGAAACTGCCCATCCCATTCTTCTCAGACTCCGTATGTGCGTTGAAAACTTTTAGTTCACGGACACCTAGAAAATTCTCTATTATGGTACCATTTTCTGGAGCAACATAATGTGAGCAGATTGCCAATTGCTCCTGATGTTTGTCCTCTGCGTCATCTGCCATTATTGCATACATTCGTGATTTCTTTAATTCACTGACTATGCAATGTACAACTCCCTGTGCTCAGCACTGCATTATTCAGTCAGTAGGAAAAGTATTGACTGGTGTTTTGTAATCCTAAAGGAAAGGGTCAAATTGTGTCTTTAAAATGATATCTGTGAGCAGCTCTCTCCTCGTGTTCTTTAAAAGAACTAATGCTTGTTTCCAGTTTTGTAACCCACCCGTACTCTATCAATGAATCCAAGTTGTGTCTGGTTGCTTTTGATCCAAAGTTTTTATAAACAACAAAAAGCAGCATCTTTTTTACATGAAAGTTCCAACCAGTTTTGCTTTTCAAACCAGTGAAACTGAAAGGAGTACTTTTAAAAGCAAAAATGTTTATAGGGATACTATTTTTAATTTGGCTGTACAGGGTCTCTCTCTACATCTCGTAAAGTCCTCTTCTCTGTCACTTCTTTTTTTTACATCTGTTAACATCTGCACCCAGACTTGCTCAGGAACTAAGATGTCTTCATTCCACTGCGTATGCGGTGTTGGGCTGTGTTGTGCTGGCAAACTTAATTAGAATCCATTAAATTCTATGTTATTTAATGTGGCATATTTATGAATCTTTGACATCTCAATTTGCTTAGGCATTTTAACAATACCTACAGTGAGGGGAAAAAAGTTTTTGATCCCCTGCTGATTTGTCCACTGACAAAGAAATGATCAGTCTATAATTTTAATGGTAGGTGTATTTTAACAGAGAGGCAGAATAAAAAACAAATAAACAAGAAAAACGCATGTCAAAAAAGTTATAAATTGATTTGCAGGTCAATGAGTGAAATAATAAGTACATTTTTTATATTTGGCCACCAGGTTTGCACGCATCCCAGGAGGGATGCATAATGTTTCCACCTCCCGTGTTTGACGGTGGGGATGGTGTTCTTGGGGTTATAGGCAGTATTCCTCCTCCTCCAAACATGGTGAGTTGAGTTGATGCCAAAGAGCTTGATTTAGATTTCATCTGACCACAACACTTTCCCCCAGTTCTCCTCTGAATCATTCAGATGTTCATTGGCAGACTTCAGACATGCCTGTACATGTGCTTTCTTGAGCAGGGGGACCTTTCAGGCGCTGCAGGATTTCAGTTCTTCACAGCGTAGTGTGTTACCAATTGTTTTCTTGGCGACTATGGTCCCAGCTGCCTTGAGATCATTAACAAGATCCTCCCGTGTAGTTCTGGGCTGATTCCCCAACGTTCTCATTGTTGATCATTGAAACTCCACGAGGTGAGATCTTGCATGGAGCATCAGACCGAGGGAGACTGGCAGTTATTTTGTGTTTCTTCCATTTGTGAATAATCGCACCAACTGTTGTCATCTCACCAAGCTGCTTGGAGATGGTCTTGTAGCCCATTCCAGCCTTGTGTAGGTCTACAATCTTGTCCCCGACATCCTTGGACAGCTCTTTGGTCTTGGCCATGGTGGAGAGTTTGGAATCTGATTGATTGATTGCTTCTGTGGACAGGTGTCTTTTATATAGGTAACAAGCTGAGATTAGCAGCACTCCCTTTAAGAGAGTGCTCCTAATCTCAGCTCATTACCTGTATAAAAGACACCCGGGAGCCAGAAATCTTGCTGATTGATAGGGGATCAAATACTTATTTCACTCACTGACCTGCAAATCAGTTTATAACTTTTTTGGCATGCATTTTTCTTGTTACTTTTTTCCTTTATTTTTGCTATTCTGTCTCTCACTGTTAAAATACACCTACCATTAAAATTATAGACTGATAATTTATTTTTCAATGGACAAACGTTCAAAATCAACAGGGTATCAAATACTTTTTTCCCTCACTGTATATATTGCTGGATTGATATAACTAAAGAACGGGAGCAGGGGTCAGAAATAATATGGAGGCCCCAATCAAAACTCCTGTTTCCCTCACTCTATATATACATATAGTTCCCTTTACCTTTGGCTGCTGCCAATAGAAAGTGTGATACTCTGAAGGCGTTTAGCAGGAGAATGGCTGACTGAGACTGACTGTATTGCAGAGCCTGTAGCTGTAGACTGTTACAGACAGTTACAGACAGCTGTTACAGACAGTTTATACCTGTTTTGTGTTTGCTTTATCATGTGAACTCAATAAATTATTTGAACCCTACAACTACTACATCCACTGTGCTAAAATTGTACTCCAGATTTTAATATTATGTGATAGTAAATTAAGGTCTTTGAATATAAAAAAAAAAAATCAAATAAAGAAAAAAGAAAAGTATATATAAATATTGATTTATACATTTAAGCTGTGTAATACAGCATGCATAAGCTTAAAGGAAGCCATGTTTGATAATGGCTATGGATTGAAGAGCGAGGCATTTGTGGGCACATTTGCAAGTCCCAGCTCAGATTCCCAGAATGCAGTGTAATAACTGATTTTCTTGGAATTCTGAGCTGGAAGCAGGTTTTTTAACTTGTTTTAGACATCCAAATGTGAACACAGATGTACTATTTATTTACAATATTGATATATAAATATCAAAATTTGACATAACTATATAAGCATGTACATGCATAGATTTTTTTGTGTGTGAACTAATTTAATGCAGAAGTATTAATATGGGGAACTTATGCAACAAAATCAAGAGTTCACTTCACATTCATTCAGTGTGTGGGAGTTGTTGGAATTGTAGTTTCAGATGACATCAGATGATCAATAAAGCTGTTGAATTAGTCCATATATTAAATTTTTTTTTTTTATAGAAAGATTTCCAAGAAAACATTGTGAAAGAGTACAACTGTGAGAAACACGATTATTTAATTGGTATACATAGGATCTTTCGAAATGGCAGCCAGTGGGCCAATCAAACATTGTTTCGTGAACCAAAGATTTTTCTGCTCAAACAAATCCTTCAGACCAACAGGTTAATTGTACTGGGGATATGTAACAGGAAATGGTCAATAAATGTGTGATCATTGACATCTTAACATATGATAGTGTCCAATACATTGGTGGTAATGTCGGTGCAATGAGTGCCACCAACATGCCAGGTTTGCTTTTGCACTCTGCTAATGTATTTAGCTCCACTCCGGTTGAGCCCAGGTGCATGACTGCAATGAAGATCATACATTTATACACTTGGCCTCAATCAAAGAGAACCTGCATACACAAGCAGAAGCATACTGTAACTTTGGACTACTGGCGGCAATCACAGAACAAACTTAAGCACAATGTGTAAAATCAAAGAGGCAGACACAATTAATCAGTTTCAAAAGTTAACTTAACAATTATAAGTTTACAAGAAGCATGGTCACCAAAGTAACAAGACAGTGCACAAATATAATCAGAGTGATTAACAAAGTTATTGCAGGGGGGCATTAGGCTGCCAAAAAAATAACAACAAACCTACCTAACCTCTAACACTAGAAAAATACATAGGGCCTCATTCTATTAGCGGCCGTAAATCGGCCGTAAGGCTGCGATTCCTTGCGGGGGTTCAGTTAACTCGCGATTCTATTATACGGCCCCGCAAGGATCTCCTTTTGCGGCCGGCCGCATATCTTGGAACCGGCCGTAATCTCAGAAATATAAAAACTCAAAAATAAATTCAAGCCTGCACTGTACAGCTCTGTAAATGCTAGGGATCATATTGGGGAACATGAGGATTAAAAGTAACCCACTCTCAAGATTGCACATCTGCCCAAACCCGAGTTCAAATTAACTGTTTATTTTCCGGCTGCGGCGTGGGTGTGTCTGAGGTGCTCCAAGCAGTCTGGACTTTTTACATGGATATTTTACGGATATTAAAAATAAAATATTTTACGGATTTGAGTACAGGACAATTATGTGCTATTTTTTCTAACACCTAAAATCACTTTATAGTCTTCGCAAAGTGCAGGATGGCTTTATTTAAGCTATTTTATGTGCTTAATTGGTGCTAGCGAGACCTCTTTCCTGCAAGTAAGCTGCGGCTCGCTTTTAGCCTTGCAGAGAGGTTTCCCGGAGGAATTGAATTGCAAAACTCTTGCGGCCGTTTTAGATCAAAGGCTTTCCTCTGGCGCGAGCGGCCGCAAGAGATAGCAAGGCACCGGCCGCAAGCCTGCCGGAGCCTCCGGCCGTAAGGGAATAGAATAGCCGAATAGCTTGTGGCCGGTCCTTGCGGCCCCGCAACGGCTGCGGCCGCTAATAGAATGAGGCCCATAGCATTTACATATCTATTATACCTGGTCAGTACATCAGCTGCTGATGATAACCAAGCAGTCCTACCAATGCTGTATTAACTGTCAAATCAATCCAATATTATTCTTTTTTTTGCAGTGAGTTAGGCCAAATTTAGTTGAAAGATTACTCCTGCTAATATTAATTGACTGTGTTGTCCACTGTTTGTTAAAAGCTAAACTTATGTGTCCACAGATCAGATGTGATTATGTACATGTATGTAGGGGGTCCCTGGTGGCCCAGTGATTAGGATGCAGGTGCTTTCATTACAGGAGCCTGGGTTCAAATCCAGCCAGGGAACCAAGAGGTCACACTGGTCAGTACTTTGATGGGAGACCACCTGGGAATACCAGGAGCTGTATGCTGTGGCCCACTGAAGAAGGAACTGGCAACCCACGCCAGTATCTCTGCCATGAAAACCAAGTAGATCAGCATGGTGTGTTGTCCATGAGGTCATGGAGAGTCGGACACGATGGAGTGACGCCATTTACATTTTTATGTTGTTGGAGTGCTCTGTTCATGGTTCACTTACAGTAACATGTAGCACTGTTTGGAGATCAACAAGCTATAATGTTCTATTTCAGAGCTACCTGAAAAGAAAAAAGAAACCAAAAGGAAAAAACTGCATTTGTGTTTCCTAACTCCACTCCCCAGGGACGAACCAAAGGTCATATTTTAGGCACATCCCTGCTTGGGAACAGGTGAGCTAATCGGAGGGTCAGAGATGCTGTTTGTTCAAGCCCATGTGGTTTATCAGCTGGTTCATGTGTTGGGTGTATTGGGAGGCAGCCTGGAAATGAAAATGTTCAAGCATGGCTGTCATGAAGCCCCCTACTCTGGCCAAGTTCCTGTTTAGGATCGAGAGCTACCCCATCCACAGGCAGAACACAGTCTTAGTGACACAAGTGATGTTGCTGTAGCTGCAGTTCAAGGTTCCTTTGCTTCCTATCATCACACCTGATTTGTTTTATATCCTGTAGCAGCTCTGCCTGGTACTTTAATTATAAAAGTAGTGCAAAAAAATGGCCTGCTTTTAAAAAGACAAAGATCATGGCAAACCACACTCTCAGTTCCTGGCAAATAGATGGGGAAGAAGTGGAGGCTGTGACAGACATTTGCTTCAAGGGAGGAAAGCTGTGGCTGTGACAGATATTTGCTTCAAGGGAGGAAAGCTGGGGACATTTGCTTCTGGGGAAAAAAGATATGTGTCTCCACACCCTCTTACCAGCTCTGATACCCTGGTCCCAATGGAGGATATAGTACTGGTTGTGGAAAGTGTTGAGGAAGACAACAAATTCCTTCTTGGAGTAATTGGGGGTCCTGTATTTCCTGCTCTATGATCCCGTAAATGTGTCTATAAAACCAATTTGTTCTAATTTACACAGAGATAAATGTCCTTTAATCCCAACTATAATATTAACACCTTCTAAATATATATCTATCTTTTTTTACATTGCACATATCACATATAATAGTTGTCAAACTGCGATTTGTCATCACGCTATTTTGCCTTTGCCAATTTTAATTAACCAATCATTGAGCACATTTTGTCCTTCTGATCTCATATTTTTCTCTAATTTAAGGTGTGCAAATAGTTTCCATAGTGGACTTGACTTTATACATGTTTTCACAATGTCTGTTTGATTTCCATGAACAACAACAGGTAATGTGCCTAAAATCACCACCTACAGTAACAACATCACCTTTCCCCCAAAAGGCAAATCATTAGCCATGACTTCACATAACAACTGATACATTTGAGAGCATGGCAAGACATCATTGTTGCCTCATCAATTATAATTACTTTACTTTTTTTAAGGTTTTTTGCTTGAAATAATGTCATTCTAATATCCGAGACTGATATTTCCAAAATGGGAACTGGAAGTTTAAATCCACTATGTACAGTTCTACCACATTAAAAAAAAAAGGGCAGCAGTTCCAGTTGTTGCAAAGGGAACTACTATTTCACCTTCACCTTGAATTAAACTCATCAAAAAATTATATAGATATCTTTTGCCAGATCCCCCGGGTCCATCTAGATAGAAATAACGCTCCTTGAGCATTTCATCATCTAGTGCTTGTTGTATGGCGTTAAATGCTCCCAATTGCAATGTATTTAAAGTGGCTAGTTTTTCTTCTGCTTTTTGTTTTTCCACATCATAGTCATACTCTTCATAGTTTATTTCCTCTATAATTTGCTGGATCTGGTAGATTAAAAATTGCACAAAGACAAAATGACAAAGAAATACCTCTTGATTTTCCATTAATCCTTTTCATTCTGCAATGGACTCACTGTAATTTTTCATAAAGTCTTCACACATATTTTATTTAAATTTGTTCCACAAAGATAATGCATCAGGTACATTACAAAATATGCAAATTAATGCAAACTGTTCTCTCATCTGCTTTGGCATTTGACATAGTGCTGCTTCTTCTAGACATCTCTCCCATTCAGTATCATCTGCAAGGAAGTTTCTATGTGGCGCAGCTAATTGAAAGGTATCCTAAACTATGTCATTCACTGTGCGTACATTTTCAAAACTTTGGGCACCAGGAACATTTAAAAGGAGTAATCATAAACTAAAACATTCAATGTCTCTTGGGCTAACAGTATAAATTCTGGGAATACTTTTATTACCACTCCTTTTTCTTTTTTTGCCATACCCCATTAACGAAAACATAATGATATGGAATCTCAATCTATAAGAATTTCCTTGCCTCACTGTTTTTACAATTTAATGTAAACCAAGCAGTAAGTGTTGTTTCTCTATGTTCATTTTGGGCAAGAGCATTTCTTTCATCCCCAGCATTAACGTAAACTAATTGTCTTTGTGGCAAATGTACAGCTAACGGCATGTGAGCGATCATGCATTTCAAATGTCAGAAGTCGCCACATAGCTTCTTGAGCACTTACATACCAAGCATCTACATAACATGAAAATTCATCATGTAAAATTTGATTATGTTGTTCATTTTGTGCACTTTGCACAACTACCGTGGCAGCATCACATCCTTTGTAAATATATTTATACACATATTTAATGGATTTGATAGAAGAGCAAACTTCCACGTTTATGTGTGCATTGTACTTCATCAGCAAATGTGGATTATATAGAACCACATATCGATTATCTAAAAATTTTCCACAAATAATTGCAGTTTGTCCTTCTCTTCTTCTATACAAAGGATAGCCATCACAATTTGCATAAGTGTGCACTCTAAATTCTTTTGGGAATTCTTTTGTGCATTTATTATTTTCCATACATGGTGACTGTGAGTTTATATCTCCACATGGGCCATGCATCATATATCATCATTACTATCATTACCATATTGTTCACATGCATTTTTATCATTTAGATTTTTATTCATAGCTCTCTGACGTGTTGATTTAATGTTCACACTCATTTTTCTTTTCTTTCCAATTTCTCACGATCTTCCTCTCTTATACTTTGCACCGTCTCCAATGACCGTCATTCTCTCCATCTTTGTACACATTCCCTTGTTAAGGGTTTTTTGCATTCTTTGCTGTTTTCTTTGATATACAACATTGTAATCTGTAATTGTAACGTATAATCTTTTGTTATACATATGGACTATAATTTTTTTAAATTGCCCATGTTACTCAAATATTTATTTGGCTTACCTGATTTTTTAGTAGATTTAAAAACTAGAATTTATTTTTTCTTTTGCCTCCACTCTTCTTTGCAACATGTGATGGTCTATCAATGTAGTACCAATTTTTTCCCAGTCTGTAAGAAAAATGTAAGTGTGATAATATCAAACCTTTGTTCAAATGTAATTAATTATATTTCTTGTGTATAAATAGCTGTTAAATACATTAATCTCCTTTTTTCATATACATTTAAATTAATAGTTAAGATGTCCAATCTCAAACTTTTAAATTAGTAATATGCAGCATCTTTCCTATAATGATAATTTTATCTATGAATATACTTTCACTGCAGCACAATACACAACATTAATTCACGTTTGTTTCAATTAATTATCTATATACTTATTAATTAACTTGCTATAATTATTTGCAATATTGTAAATTTTCAATTCTTAAATCATTGATATAATTTTTGCAGAACTAACTATACTGTACCTCTTATATGTAAATAGCTTTATGGAAAGCTGACAGTCTGTCTTCACAAACGCCACAGCCAAATAATTTCTGTGACACTGTCTTCAGAAAGTGTCTGTTGAAACTGACAGTGAGCTGAAAGTTGTAAATTCCAAAGATAATAATTATTAATATTTTTTTAAATAATATTCAACATATTTTTTTAAAATGTATCTATAAATTAATTTTATTGTACATTCAACGGTATCCGATATAAATTTATGTATATTTAATTATTTTCTATAAATATTTGTATACATGAATGTGTTGTTTGGCGCTTATTGTGGTCCTCCCCCCCTCTACTTTTTGGGCTTTGCCGCTCATTGCAAACACTGTCAAACCCGAAACTTGTGGGCCTTGCAGGCCTTTGTCCATATGCAAGCCCATAACTTTTAACATACTGGCAATTAACACAACTTTGTTGTTCTATCATATTACTGGAGTTGCTTTGGGAAATGCTGCTGGTCCTTAGCTCTGACTCATAGATTCAATCTGTAAGTTACTTTTTTATCACATAAGGTGGGTTGAGAGGAATGAAAGTTATTTCCCTTATGTGACAAACCCTTGGCTCTTGATAGAAACTGCCTGCAGGAACAATGTAATAACTTCTCTAGTAAGAACCCCCGTAGCTACATATGGGCCTTGCCATGTAATTAGCAAGAGCCATGTAATCAAGCTCAAAGTCAGCAGGACACGCTAACAAAATAATCATGCAAGTTAGACTACGGTCTCAGATCCCCAAAATGCTATCCGCAGCTTCACTGGAAGTAAAAGACAACCTCGGGAACACCCTCCCAGTTTTATTTCCCAAAATAATGGCAACAGCACTGGGTTAAAGAAATTGGTTACATATTTTGAAAATGTGGGGTAAACATCAGTGTGAGAGTACACACTTAACTTTCCCTCCCTCTGGGCAGAACCCAATGATTGGCTTTAAAAAAGTTGGAGATAGGCTGACCAATTGTAACTAGAAGTCTGGGTCCAAGACAAGTAAAAGTCATTCCTAAACCATGCCAAAGTCAGGCCAAGTTTCTCAGATACAGAATCAATAGACAGACTGCTGATCAGGGCAGGCTGAGTTCATCCAGAGACACATTTCCAATTTGAAGATCGGGGGTGTGAACAAGGGTAAAACACAGTCTACTGACCATGAAGTTGTGAATTATGTAGAAAATTAACAACATTAGCAACTTTGTAGGCCAGAAACATAAAAAATAAAGTATTTATTGCATCACTTCCTGAGAATTGAGGGTGTGTTTTTATCTATCAGTGGAGGGAGGAATAGGGAGGTGGGAAGAGGGCTGGAGAACTTGTTGATTGGACCTGACTGAAATGGATACCAGACAGACACAGAAGCAGGCAACTTGCATCAATAGAATTGAAATGTATCATGCATGCCTCCAATTCCAGCAAATTAATCCCCAATTTTTTTTTTATCATTAAAAGCTAGCTTTATGATATTTCTATGCTTAATTATGCTCTTACCTCAAACTCAGACAAACATTTTTTTTATTTTACTTTTAAAGTAGTGCAAAAGCTGGTCTGCTTATTAATGTTAAAAAAATGAACATTATGGCAAACCAAAGTGTCAGTTTCTGGTAAATAGATGGGGAAGAAGTGGAGGCAGTGACATTTTATTTTACTGGGCTCCACAATCTCTTCAGATGGTGACTGTAGCAATACAATTAAAATATGCTTGCTGCTGGGGAGGATAGCTATTAAAAAGCAAATATATTACACTATTAACAAAGGTCCGCATAGTTAGAACTATGGTACAGTATTTCATGTAGTAACATACAAATGTGAGAGCTGGACAATAAAGAAGGCTGAGAGCCGTAGAATTGATTCCATCGAATTGTTGTGTTTAAGAAAACTGCTTACAGTCCCTTGGACTGCAAGAAGATCCAATCAACCAGTACTGCAGGAAATCAAGTCAAACTGTTCACTGGAAAGTATGATCGTGAGACAACAGGAGTCCCTAGAGAAGACTCTGATGCTGGGAAAGATTGAAGGCACAAGAAGAAGGGGATGGCAGAACGGGAGACGGATAGATGAGGTCATAGAAGTAATGAACATGAGATTGAGGGAGCTCAGAGGGGCAGTGGCTGACAGATGTGCCAGGTGTGCCACTGTCCATAATGTCACATAGAGTCAGACCCAACTGAATAACTAAACAACAACACCTTTAACTACAATCCATGTGTCACCCAGGTAGCAGAATATCTTGAATGGACTTGAATGAACATAGAGCCCAATTCAATTGCAAGCCCGCATCTCATGGGATACAGGCCATATGTCTGCGGGCATGCTGTGGGCTCCCATTCGCCTCCGATTCTGGGGCTATTCAATCGAACAAGCCCGCAGGTTACGGGCCGGATCCCGAAGCCGTAAACCATGCACTCATGCGTAGCAGTTCAGGGCGGGAACATGATCAATTAAGCAAGGCCGTAACCACCCATTTCGAAACAGCCAATAAAAAATGAGACCGCCATCATTACGGAAGTAAAGCATGAAGGTTACATGTCAATAAATTAGGTTCGGGGGTCCGATATGCGATGGAACTCACAAACCCTCAAAATAATAAAAATGAATGCCAATACTGTTCTAGTCCATATGGGTGGCCCGATATGTATTAACTCATTGATTCCCGAGATCTATATAACCCTAAAATGACACTTTAAAAATATGATTTTTTTATTCCCTAATTTCATCGATTTTTGTCATTTACAGTGCAGTATTGATTTGTTATTTGCATTTACAGTGCTGCACTCATAGGATTTTCTCCTACATTTGCCGTTTACGGGTGTGAAAACATTTGTGGGCTTGGAGAATTGCAGCAATTGAATAGCGATTTGCCATTTTTGCGATCGTAACTCTTGTGGACGGGAAAGATCACAGACAACGCACACTCTTTTTGGGGAGAGCTGAAGAAACAGACACCCTTAGGGGTTCCAGAGCCAAAGGGGTCCTAGAGCTAAATTATATAGTAAAAACAAGCAAACTTATATGTTCCAAGGTCAAAAGTGGTGCAATAATGCATTCATAATCTAACCTTGGTAGTGAGTGCTTGTTGGTTCTACGTCACTTAAATCTTCTCTCTCATCACCACTCTACATGCTCAGGAATTTGCACAAGGAGAGAAAGATGGAGAGAGGTGAGGAACATTAATAATGTGCAAGGATATAGGGAGCTTGCTATATCTTTATATAATCAGTAATATGTAGAACATTATGGAGCTTGCTTTTTATTTTTATATTCCTATAATGTGCAGGGCTATATGGAGTTTACTATATGCTTATATATCTGTGTCTGTATGGCTATTTATATATCTGTAATGTGGAATTACTATACGGAGCTTGCTATAGCTTTATATAGCTGTACTGTGCAAGGTTATATGATTAGTGCCTAGTGTCCTAGTGCCCTTTTGATCTCTAAAAGGTTTTGCCATTATTGTTTAGGTCTATGATTCCCTTGACCAATAGAGAGAAAAGTAGCACACTCTCCAATAGAAGTAGAATAACCAAATGCTTAAGAGTTGAAGATGTTGTCTGAGATATATTTACAAGGAAAGAAAGACTAAATCACAGAGTTAAATAAAACGTGTATTGAGAAACATAAAGTTACAAAAGAGCATCACCAATACATGACTTATACAGGGTAGTTAAGGTGCCTACACAGGAGAAATAACTATAGAGTCTGGATGACAATGTAAAGAGCTAATGTTTTCCAAAGTGCCTTTACAAATGTTGCAGATAATTAATAATGGAAAAATATAAGACACACATAACTATTTACACATAACTGTACAACAAAGGAAAAGACAGACAGTCTGACACATGAGGAATTGACTACTCTGCTCCTAAGGGCCTACAGTGTAAAGGAGACAGGGAAGTGACACAAGAGGGCAAGAGACTGATAGACTATGATCCTGTCATCAAGCAGGACATACGGAAAGAGGTGACTGTGTGTCCAGTAGGGTTTTCTAATATTGTATACTGTTTTGGATTTCTCTCCACATAGTAACTTATAAGTTGTGAGGTTGGCTTCATCTTGCAGGACAATTTTTGTTTCTTACTTGGACAATTGCTTTACACTGACATAATGCCTCTAGTCTCAGTGATTGTATATTACAAAAACAATGCCTCCAATTTCTTTTTACACAGCTAAGATCAAGCCAGTTATAGTCTATATGAATAGATAGGAAATTTAACTGCCGGAAGAACTTGTGGATATTTCCTAATGTTCTCAAATGTTCTCATTTCAAAGCTTCATTTAATGTTAAAGAATGTAGAGGATAGTCCTGGAAACCTAAATTCAGTTCCATTTGGCTTAAATTTCTTGTGTGCCTTGGGTTGTAGTTCTGTAGAGAAGTGAAACAAAGTTAAAGAGCACTGTAGTTTTATAACATTACATTTGTTATGTTACGGAAGAGAAGGGTTTGTGTATGATCAAGGACAAAATGTTTTATAAAGTAAAAAAATGACCCTTTTAAAATATGCAGTAGTAATATACTGTAGTGAAAACTACCATGTTTGTTTCTGTTTATCAGTTTCTTCAACTGGCAAGAAACATTGAATGCAGAAAAAGTGTAGCAATCCTTAGTGTTAAATGCCTATAGCAGGACTAATGGAAATCTAAGTCTACAAAGTCCCTTCCTTCTGAGAAAGCAGCTACACAACCAAGACAACAGTAAAGAATAATTGCATATGATAGGTAATTAATTAAAGGCTGTGCTCAAGTCCATTTCTTCAAAAGATTAATGTTAATGTAAGGCTACAATATGCCTTTAAGATATTGACTTGCAGACCTTTAGTCCCTACATCTTTTACTAATTGTGCTTTGTGATGTCACCCATTGTGACATATGATACTTTTATATCCATATACCAAGGCATACAATACACTGTGGGGCTAGTGTCCAGGGGTTGGTTATTTATTTCCTGGGGAAGTTTACAGCGCAGCTCTGATACTCACTAAGACATGTCTCACTTAATTGTTCACAAGCGATTACACACTGAAAACATGCCTGCCATGCTAATTAAAGGGCAGTTCTTGTCATACACTGCAGAATAGTCTGTACTCACAAATAAATTGAAGAAAAATTATATACTCGCTACCAGTCCTATCTTGTTAAAAATGGGATTATTCCTCATTGATATTTATATTTTGGGTGACATTGTAAAGATATCCAGTAAAATCACGGTTATCCGGTACATAACTAACCGGGATTCTCAAGCAAACGGCACCAGCATCAATTCCCCATTTAAAAAAACTCCAGCTAAACTGGCATGACCGGCGCTATTCGACACTATTCGGCACTATTCGGCAGTTTGAGACTGCAAAAAAAAACAAAAACTTTTTTTCTAATTGTTTTTTCTGGGTCTAAACAGCACAGTTTAGGTGCTAAGGCATTTTTAAAGGCATTTTAAGAGGTTTTGGGGGGGGGTTATGTTTTTTTTTTTTCATTGGACTCCGGATTAACCGGCAACTACACTTATCCGGCAATTGGGAGTCCCCGTGGGTGCTGGATAACAGGGAGTTTACTGTCGTATTTTTCAGTATTCAATACAAATGCAGAATGGAAAGTGGTACGATAAACACATGAGACTGATAACTATTTAAAAGGAGTACCCTGCATGACATAGGATAAGACATACAGTCTGACACATGAGGAATTGATGACCCTGCTCCTGACAGCTTACAGTGTAAAGGACATGGGGAAGTGAACATACAAGAAAATGAGGGGGAAGAACTTGTGGATGTCTCCAAATGTTATCAAACATTTTGCTTTTATCATTTCAATGCTTCATTAAATGCCAAAGAATACATATAATATTTCAGGAAACTGAATTCAGTTCCATTTGGGTTGTGTTTCTTGTAAGTCTTGGGGCTCAATTGTGTAGAGAAGAAAAAACAAGTTAAACAATAGAATTTTATAACATAACATTTGAGCAGATCTGTCTTGTTACTGAAGATAATGGTATGTTTGATCTGTCATGGAAACAGACACCTGAGTTGGTATCCTATATTTTCCAGCTGATGCCCTAATATAGGGCCTCATTCAATTGACAAATTGTAAGTTACTGTAGCCTGTAATAGAGCCTGTAAGTTATTTTGCTATTCAATTGGCGTTTTTTTGCGAGTCGCAAACGGTCTATGTGTTACGGACTTGAAATCCTTGCGGTTGTTAAAATCGGAACTTACAGCCCATCAAAGCATTTGATCTTTCAAGTCCACAAGACTTAAGCTCGCTAAAACCGCCAATCGATATTAAAATGCTACAATACCCCAAGCCCGCAAATGTTTTCACACCCGTAAACGGCAAATGTAGAAGATAATCCTACAAGTCCTAGAGAGGACTCGCAAAGTGGTTAAAGACATGTCCGTAGTACTATAAATGCAAATAAAAAAATCAATAATGCACTGTAAATGACGGGGAAAGCTTGCAAATATCCAATCAGAAATATATTTTTTTATGTTTCCATTCAGGGTTATATCGATCTCGGGAATCAATGAGTTAATATATATCAGGCCATCCACATGGACTAGAACATTATTGGCATTCATTTTTATTATTTTGTATTTTGCAGTTTTGCAAGTCTGATCGCACATCGGACCTCTAAACGCTAATTGATTGACATGTAACCTCCATCTTATACTGCTATAATGATGACTGCCTCATTTTCTAGTAGCTGTTTCTAAATCGGTAGTTAAAGCCTGCTTAATTGATGATGTCCCCGCCCTGAACTGCTACATACAAGTGCATGATTTAATGGTTTCTTCTTTCAGCTCGTAACTTGCGAGCTTGTTCAATTGAATATAGCACCGTAATTGTAGCAGAGTGCGAGCCTGCAGCAAGCCCACAGACATACGGCCTGTATACCGTGAGATGCAGGCTTCTAATTGAATAAGGCTCATAGTATTCAATCATTGATGACACTGTCAGTTCTGCAGTTCTGGGTTTTAAAGAACTTTAGAAGCTACAACCTCTGAATATTTATAACAAATATGCTATTGTTTAAATCCCCACTTGATAATGAGTAAAATATTTAGAAAATTCTAAAGTCCTGGGAGAATTGCTAAAGGTCTTTTTGGACCTCTTAATTAATTTTTTGTTCATTGTTTATCAATAAAACTTTAACTTATAAACAATAACATATACTATTTAGGCACACAATTAGCCTTTAAATGTCACTAGTGTACTGTAGTGGGAACCACTACTTGTAAAACTTAGAAGAAACATTGACTGAAAAGAAAAATTGAGTAATCATTAGAGTACGTTCTTCCAGTACGACTAAAGGAAATTCAAAGTCTGCAAAGCCCCTTTCTGCTGATAAAGCAGATACACAATGGCTGACAAGGAATAACAATTGCATATGATAAATAATTAATTAAAGACTATTAAAAGGCTATAGTTTTGCGTTTTACCAAAGTCACATACTTCAGGAGTATAATTTAAATATGAAGCCACAACTTGTCTCTTTAAGGTTCATTTACATTAAACATATTGACTTGCAGATCTTCTGTCCCTATATCTGTACAGTATGGTAACTGGGCATTGTGGAGTCATCTATTGTGACATACAATGCTTTTATATAAATATACAGAGCTACACACTTTTCCTTGGGAAGTTGGCAACACAACTCTGATATTCACAAAGTTAACACTCTCCAGGTAATTACTCATAGGAAATTGTATATACTGAAAAATATCAACACACACACATTCATTAATGTTACAACACCTCCCTTTTAATGGGGATGGTTCTGAAAAATACCTTATTTATCGGCGTATAACACGCACTTTTTCTCCCTGAAAATAGGGAGCAAATGATAGGTGTGTGTTATACGCCGATATTCCCTCCCCCCTCCTCATCCTCAACCTACCTCCTCATTCTAAACCCCCTTCCGCATTCTAACCGCCCCTCCTCAACCTAAACCCCCCTCCTCAACCTAACCCCCCCTAAATACCTCCCCCTCACTTACCTGCTTCTGCTCCGGCCTCCGCTCCTTGACCCGGCGCATGTGACGTCACATATGATGCGGAGGTGGGTTTAGAATGAGGAGGGAGGTGGAGGAAGGGGGGTTGAGGTTGAGGATAGGGTTGAGGATGGGGGGGTTGAGGAGGGAGGATGAGGAGGGGGTTGAGGATGGGGGGGTTGAGGAGGGAGGATGAGGAGGGGGGTTGAGGAGGGAAGATGAGGAGGGGGTTGAGGATGGGGGGGTTCAGGAGGGAGGATCAGGAGGGGGATTGAGGAGGGGGTTGAGGATAGGGGGTTGAGGAAGGAGGATGAGGATGGGGGGGTTTAGGAGGGGGTTGAGGATGGGGGGGTTGAGGAGGGAGGATGAGGAGGGGGTTGAGGATGAGGTTGAGGAGGGGGGTTGAGGATGAGGAGGGGGGTTGAGGATGAGGAGGGAGGTTGAGGAGGGGGTTGAGGTTGAGGAGGGGTGTTGAGGAAGGACGATGATGATGGGGAGGTGGAGGAGGGGGTTGAGGAGGGGGGGTTTGAAGAGGGGGTTGAGGAGGAAGGTTGAGGAGGGAGGTTGAGGAGGGGGTTGAGGATGAGGAGGGAGGTTGAGGATTTTGCTTCAAAGTTCTTTATTTGAATTTATTTTTCCCTGAAATTTCCTTTTTAAAATGAGGTGCGGGTTATACGCCGGTGCGTGTTATATGCCGATAAATACCGTACATATTGCAGGGCTGCCTGCCATGCCAGCTACAAGAGAGGTCTGACCACTTCAACATACATACCCCTATCCCCTCACAGGTGGAATTATTCATTATTTGTTGCATTTGTATACTGTGTGACCATTCTGCAGAAAAAATAAACGGGTACAGAAATGATATGGGATTCGGAATGGTTATACTGATCTAATCATACAGTATTAATAGTAAGTTTCTAGAAGTAACATAAAAGAGTACATATTTGTTATGCTTTTTCTTCACTTGGTATTACTTGGTATAATCTACTTTTATGACTGTACAATTAACCTAATCCCACAGTTATTAAACCTTATGTGTGCAATGTCTTAGTCTCCATGTGTAAGGTAGAGTTTTCATCCGTTACGGTTTCCTATAGTCAGGATTATAGGATACAGACACATAGTTATTCACCTGCTCATCTGTTGATCTTTATGATGTGAATGGTTTTGCCTCCCAACACAGCTCCTTATATAGTGCCCAGGGGCTCTGTGACATCATCTATTATGACACATCTCTGATGTAAGAAGTTGTCTGTTACCCAGAGGGCACAGCTCAGCCTTGTGATTTCTGCCATTAGACATATATCAGTCTTATTAAATTGCGATTCAGTACATTTAAAAGGGCTCTATATAAGCACACAGCATATTTCTTTTAAAGAAGTTTTTAGTTAGTGATCTTCTATCCAAAAGCAAGGTCTTCACTAACTAAAAACTTCTGTAAAAAAATATGCAGTGTGCTAATATAGAGCCCTTTTAAATTTACTGAATTGCAATTTAATAAGGCTGATAGTTTTCTGAAAACATCCCAATGTTCTTCAACATATCATGTACCAACAGAGGTTCCTATACACACATTGACACGCACACAAGGGAGGACAAAAACATCCAAAGCTTAAGATCCAGAACAAATTTAGAAGCTGGTCATAAAATATGATTCACTTAATATGCAGCAATTTACAGAATCTAGAAATAATCTTTGTGCATGCAAACTCCGCTTATTTGTTCATCTCCATTGTTACTTTCTGGTCTCCTTATTTCCATTACCCAACCTTACCTCTGCTTATTAAACCTTCCTTCTGATCTTTACCCCTCACTATATGATTTGCTTCTAAAAACTCAAACAATAAGATGTAGATATGAGAGAGAGTATAGACTATAGGGTATACAGTATAGAGAGATATGGAGGTTATTTAGGGAGCAATAGAGAGGCAACGATGTTAAAGGTGTCTAATACAAGCAAAGTTTGCAAGACAGATAGGAAAGAGTGATAGACTGCAGGTAAAATAGAGTGCAGTATTTTAGGAGAGTGTCTTGTTCAGAGCTTAAAGGACCACTATAGTTTGGCAAAAATAACAAATATTTGTGAAGTATGTAACAAAATACAATTAAATGATATGCAAAACAACATTAAATCATTTTAGAGAAAATCTTTAAATGACTCATGGCCAGGCCTGGATTTACCATTAGACACAACAGACAAGTACCTAGGAGTGCCTGCCTGTTTTTACACTTTAAAATGTATTAAAAAAATGGTTCTTAGGGTAGTTGAGACAGAAATGGTATGTTCTCCTATTTGCTCCTGTTGACTGCAATACTGACCCTATCGCCACCCTGCAAGTAACTTCACAGGAAGGTAGGCCCTGCCCACTGACACATACTCCCCCCACTTACTTACTTATTTTTTTTTTTGGTCACTTTACGTGTGTATTATCTTGATGAGGGTGAGTTGGTGCTGGTTTTGTTCACTATTCTTATGATGGGAAGTGCTTGCATTTTCTTGATGACATGCAACAATTAAATAGAATACATATAAAACATGTTAGATCATGACGTGGCAGCTCAAAGAAATAGACAAAAATTATCCCATAGAGAGAGACAGGGATCGAGAGAGAGGGATGGAGAAAGAGAGGGGGGTAGTGAGAGGGAAGATAAGAAAGCAGCATAGAAGACAGGACTTCCAAGAGAAGACCCTGATGGTGGAAAAAATGTAAGGCATGCGAATAAGGGGATGACAGAGGAGGAGATTGATAGATGAGATTATTGAAACAATGAACATGAACTTGAGGAAGGTCAGGGGGTAGTGGCAGACAGATGTGCCTGATGTGCTGGGGTCCATAGGGTGACAGAGAGACAGACATGACAGAACAAAAACAAAATGAATGGGGAAAACAATACTATATTTTAATACATTTTCACAACACTACACAGGCTAAATGTTTCTACAGGTAGTCATTTAAGTAAAACCTAAAAAGCAGACATCAAGTTATTTTACTTGACAATACAAGAACTAAAACTGAAGTAAAAACCACCCAACCCTTTTATACCATACTCCATTGTCTTAAATTGGCTACAAGTCCTATGTATTGTTTTAATTAAATAAAATCAGATGTTAACTACTAAACTGAAATGATTGCAAGCTCCACAAGTACATTCATAATATATATTCTATATGATATATGTGTGTTGTATGTAATTATAGAATACAAGCTGTATTCTAGAAGCCTGGAAGGAGGTCCTTCATAGGGATGCAGATGCCTTATTCTTTGTAAATATAGAATTCAAGCTGTACTCCAGGAGCCTGGAAGGAGGTCATTCATAGGGATGCAGATGCCTTATTTTATGTAAGTATCGAATACAAGCTGTACTCTAGGAGCCTGGAAGGAGGTCCTTCATAGGCATGCAGATTACATATTAAATGTAAATATAGAATACAAGCTGTATTCTAGGAGCCTGGAAGGAGGTCCTTCATGGGGATGCAGATGCCTTATTCTATGTAAATATAGAATACAAGCTGTATTCTAGGAGCCTGAAAGGAGGTCCTTCATAGGGATGCAGATGCCTTATTCTATGTAAATATAGAATACAAGCTGTACTCTAGGAGCCTGGAAGGAGGTCCTTCATAGGGATTCAGATGCCTTATTCTATGTAAATATAGAATACAAGCTGTATTCTAGGAGCCTGGAAGGAGGTCCTTCATAGGGATGCAGATTACTTATTATATGTAAATATAGAATACACGCTGTATTCTAGGAGCCTGGAAGGAGGTCCTTCATAGGGATGCAGATGCCTTTTTCTATGTAAATATAAAATACAAGCTGTACTCTAGGAGCCTGGAAGGAGGTCCTTCATAGGGATGCAGGTGTCTTATTCTTTGTAAATATAGAATACAAGCTGTACTCTAGGAGCCTGGAAGGAGGTCCTTCATAGGGATGCAGATGCCTTTTTCTATGTAAATATAAAATACAAGCTGTACTCTAGGAGCCTGGAAGGAGGTCCTTCATAGGGATGCAGGTGTCTTATTCTTTGTAAATATAGAATACAAGCTGTACTCTAGGAGCCTGGAAGGAGGTCCTTCATAGGGATGCAGTTGCCTTATTATATGTAAATATATAATACAACCTATACTCTAGGAGCCTGAAAGGAGGTCCTTCATAGGGATGCAGAGGCTTTATTGTATGTAAATATAGAATACATGCTGTAATCTAGGAGCCTGGAAGGAGGTCCTTCACAGGGATGCAGGTGTCTTATTCTTTGTAAATATAGAACACAAGCTGTACTCTAGGAGCAAGAAGCACTACAGTTTCACCATCCCCAACCTCCCATATTGGATGACACGCAATAGGGAGTCACATGAATACTGACTTTATTTTGTTATGGGCAGAACTATATATACACATCTCTTCCCACAGGCAATACACATCCCCCATAGTTGGCCACACAATACACATAGAGGGACAATAGGTGGGTCACACCTCCCTGAGGCTACCTGGCAACTTTGATACAATCAGACATTGATTCAATTACACTTCTTTGTTCTTATGTCTGATGATGAAAACACTTTATACAATAGACTTCCTTATCTTATGAGGAGTCTCTGTAATAGGATTATCTATTATGCCCAGGTCTGCACTAGTCTGGGCTAATATTCTGCAGAGCATAAACCAACATACATATAATATAACAGTAGGATCATATTTTAACCAAGAATTAAATAACCATAAAACAGGGTAAAACAGTGATGGGTTCTGTTACACAAGGTGTACTCTAGGAGCCTGGAAGGAGGTCCTTCATAGGGATGCAGATGCCTTATTCTATGTAAATATAGAATACAAGCTGTACTCTAGGAGCCTGGAAGGAGGTCCTTCATAGGGATGCAGAGGACTTATTATATCCAAATATAAAATACAAGCTGTACTCTAGGAGCTTGGAAGGAGGTTATTCATAGGGATGCAGATGGCTTATTCTATGTAAATATAGAATACAAGCTGTATTCTAGGAGCCTGGAAGGAGGTCCTTCATAGGGATGCAGAGGACTTATTATATCTAAATATAGAATACAAGCTGTATTCTAGGAGCCTGGAAGGAGGTCCTTCATAGAGATGCAGATGCCTTATTCTATGTAAATATAGAATACAAGCTGTACTCTAGGAGTCTGGAAGGAGGTCCTTCATAGAGATGCAGATGCCTTATTCTATATAAATATAGAATACAACCTGTACTCTAGGAGCATGGAAGGAGGTCCTTCATAGGGATACAGATGCCCTATTCTACGCAAATATAGAATACAAGCTGTACTCTAGGAGCCTGGAAGGAGGTCCTTCATAGGGATGCAGATGACTTATTATATCTAAATATAGAATACAAGCTGTACTCTAGGAGCTTGGAAGGAGGTCCTTCATAGGGAGGCAGGTGCCTTATTTTATGTAAATATAGAATACAAGCTGTACTCTAGGAGCCTGGAAGGAGGTCCTTCATAGGGATGCAGATGCCTTATTCTATGTAAATATGGAATACAACCTGTACTCTAGGAGCCTGGAAGGAGGTCCTTCATAGGGATGCAGATGCCTTATTCTATGTAAACATAGAATACATGCTGTAATCTAGGAGCCTAGAAGGAGGTCCTTCACAGGTATGCAGGTGTCTTATTCTTTGTAAATATAGAATACAAGCTGTACTTTAGGAGCCTGGAAGGAGGTGCTTCATCGGGATGCAGATGCCTTATTCTATGTAAATATAGAACAGAAGCTGTACTCTAGGAGCCTGGAAGGAGGTCCTTCATAGGGATGCAGATTACTTATTATATGTAAATATAGAATACAAGCTGTATTCTAGGTGCCTGGAAGGGGGTCCTTCATAGGGATGCAGATGCCTTATTCTATGTAAATATAGAATACAAGCTGTATTATAGGAGCCTGAAAGGAGGTCCTTCATAGGGATGCAGATGCCTTATTCTATGTAAATATAGAATGCAAGCTGTACTCTAGGAGCCTGAAAGGACGTCCTTCATAGAGATGCAGATGCCTTATTCTATTTTAATATAGAATACAAGCTGTATTCTAGAAGCCTGAAAGGAGGTCCTTCCTAGAGATTCAGATGCCTTATTCTATGTAAATATAGAATACAAGCTGTACTCTAGGAGCCTGGAAGGAGGTCCTTCATAGGGATGCAGATTACTTATTATATGTAAACTAGCGACTTGGCCGTCAAAAATGACGGCAATAAAAATTGAAGCCTGGCAATGGTGTTTGTCACACATTGCGAGCCTTTCCCCCCTCTACTTTATTGAGCTCGCAATGAGCGCCTTCGGCGCTAATCACGGGCCTCGAAATGAGCGCCTTCCGCGCTCATTGCGAGTCTCTCTACCCCTCTACTTGACGGGAGGGGCTCATTGCGAGCCTCTCGCCCTCTACTTTACTGGCCTTGCGATGAGCTCCTTCAGCGCTCATTTCGGGCCTTGCAATGAGTGGCTTTGGCGCTCATTGTTAGCCTCTCCCGACCGCTACTTTCTCTCCCACCCCTGCTCTCTCTCCCTTGTTTCTCCTTCCCCTCTCTCCCTCCCCTGTGTCTGTTCCCCCTCTCACTCCCCTGTGTCTCTTCCCCCCTCTCTTGTTTCTCTTTCCCCCTCCCCTGTGTCTTTCCCCCTCTCCCTCCCCTGTGTCTTTCCCTTCTCCCTCGCCTGCGTCTCCCCCCCTCTTTTCCCTGTGTCTTTCTCCCCCTCCCTCCCATGTCTCTTCACCCCGTCTCCCTACCCTGTGTCTCGTATCCTCTCCTCCTTCCCCTGTGTCTCTTCCCCCCCTGCCCCCTGTCTCTTCCCCCCTCCGCTGTGTCTCCTCCCCCATTCTGTCCCACCCCTGTGTCTATTCCTCCTCTCCCTCCCCTTTTTCTCTTCCTCTCCTCCTCTCCATCCCCTTTGTCTTCCCCCTCTCCCTCCCCTGTGTCTTTCCCCCCTCTTTTCCCTGTGTCTTTCTCCCCCTCCCTCCCGTGTCTCTTCACCCCGTCTCCCTCCCCTGTGTCTCTTATCCCCTCCTCCCTCCCCTGTGACTCTTCCCCCCCTGCCCCTTGTATCTTACACCCTCCGCTGTGTCTCCTCCCCCATCCTGTCCCACCCCTGTGTCTATTCCTCCTCTCCCTCCCCTGTTTCTCTTCCTCACCTCCTCTCCCTCCCCTGTGTCTCTCTTCCCCCCTCCCCTGTGTCTCTCTTCCCCCTCCTCTCCCTGCCCTGTGTCTCTCTTCCCCCTCCTCTCCCTCCCCTATGTCTCTCTTCCCCCTCCTCTCTCTCCCAGTGTCTCTCTTCCCCCCTCCTCTCCTTCCCCTGTGCCTCTCTTCCTCATTCCCTGTGTCTCTTTTCCTCCTCCTCTCCCTCCCCTGTGTCTCTCTTCCTCCTCCTCTCCCTCCCCTGTGTCTCTCTTCCCCCTCCTCTCCCTCCCCTGTGTCTCTCTTCCCCCTCCTCTCCCTCCCCTGTGTCTCTCCTCCCCCTCCTCTCTCTCCAAGTGTCTCTCTTCCCCCTCCTCTCTCTCCCAGTGTCTCTCTTCCCCCCTCCTCTCCCTCCCCTGTGTCTCTCTTCCCATCCTCCTCTCCCTCCCCTGTGTCTCTCTTCCCCTCCTCCTCTCCCTCCCCTCCTCCTCTCCATCCCCCTCTCTTCCTCCTTCCCTGTGTCTCTCTTCCCCCTCCTCTCTCTCCCAGTGTCTCTTTTCCCCCTCCTCTCTCTCCCAGTGTCTCTCTTCCCCCTCCTCTCTCTCCCAGTGTCTCTCTTCCCCCCTCCTCTCCCTCCCCTGTGTCTCTCTTCCCATCCTCCTCTCCCTCCCCTGTGTCTCTCTTCCCCTCCTTCTCTCCTTCCCCCTCCTCTCCCTCCAGTGTCTCTTCCCCTCCCCTGTATCTGACTTCCCCTGTCCCCTTTGTCTCTCTTTCCCCCTCCTCTCCCTCCCTCATGTATCTCTTCCCCTCCTCTCCTCCACGTGTCTCTCTTCCCCCACTCCTCCCTCACCTCAATGCGTCTAAATGCTTTAGACACGCGCGCACGCTCATGTGCCCGTCTTCGCTTGAGCGTGCGCACGTGCCTGAACGGTCGTGCTCGGTACGCGCCTCGCACAGTCGTGCGCACGCACGCGTCGCCCAGGTCGTGCGCGTCCCACTTATGGGCGCACGCGCCTCGCACAGTCGTGCGCGCGCACGCGTGCCCAGGTCGTGCGTGCGCGTCCCACTTATGGGCGCGCGCCACCAGAGAAGAGGCTGCAGGGCTTATGTGGTGCGAGCAATAACTGCTGTAATCTAGGAGCCTGGAAAGAGATCCCTCATCGGGATGTAGATGTCTTATTCTATGTAAATATAGAATACAAGCTGTACTCTATAAGCCTGGAAGGAGGTCCTTCATCGGGATGCAAATGTCTTATTCTATGTAAATATAGAATACAAGCTGTACTCTATGAGTCTGGAAGGAGTTCTTTCATAGGGATGCAGATACCTTATTCTTTGTGAATATAGAATACAAGCTGTATTCTGGGAGTGTGGAAGGAGGTCCTGCATAGGGATGCAGATGCCTTATTCAATGTAAATATAGAATACAAGCTGTACTCTAGGAGCCTTCCTTCCACTTTGTGTGATATATACAGGGTAGCCAGCAACATACAGAGTACTGAGATGGCTCGGCACCCAGCAAACTAAACCAAGGAGTTGTTGTTTTTTCAATAAACTTTATTCAGAAAGAGGAGAGAGAAAGAGAGATTATAGGAGAAAGAGGAGAGAGAAAGAGAGATTATAGGGAACAAACAGTGTGTGTGTGTGTGTGGGGGGGGGGGGGGATTTGTCCTTCAGCACACAGGATGTATCAATAAATTACAATTTGTAAAAAAAAAAATGTATATAAACTTTATACTCACAAATGTTTTTTGCACTAAATAGAAACCATTTTTTCAGTATCAAATTAAAAGCAAACTGTCATGACATAACTACTAGTCTTCATTATGAAGCTTCCTATATCTATTTATCTATCTAGATGCATGGTGACTGGGGGAAAAGACAGTCAATATGAGAGAGAGAGAGTACAAGTCACAGTGAGAATAAGAGAGTCACAGAGAACAAGAAACAGAGACAAAGAGAGAAT